>CM031240.1:239688515-240078515 GCA_018340775.1 Taxus wallichiana var. yunnanensis
TGAAAGGAAGTTTATATCTAATATTTACATAACCATTGGGAAAATTGAAAGGTAGCTTGTGGCTAATATTTGTGTATCTATGAGAAGATTTAAAATTGCATTTTGGGGGAATATGTTATGTGTGGATCTGATGAAATGAGAAGAATTAAAATATAAAAAGAATTAAGGATGAAATTTTGAATCTCACATATGAGAGAAACTTTTAAGGACGTTTACATCTTTCTAGTGACATATCATTTTAATTTTTCAAAAAATTGAAATCTCTATTTACACTCATTTTTGTGGAATAGTTAATATTTATCCACTAATTGTTTAGAAAAATAGGGTTTTAGAAACTCATATGACAATATAAAGTAATAAATATGATATAGTCCTATTTTTTATTTTATTGGTAGTTGTAAGATGAATAGTGTTTAATTTAATTGTCGGTTTCACCCAATAAAATCATGTTAGTAGGGGATGGGTTGGCATTTTTAAAAACTTCCAAAATAATGCAAAAACCTAAAAAACACTCATCACTAATTTTAATTGTTATTTGTGTGGATAAATAATAATGAAATGTGTTTCAATGTAGTGCTCAACTTATGTCAAACACCAAATATTAAACGTGTTTTAATGCGCCACTCAAGCCTCACTCGTCATCAGACCTTGCTTTGATTTGCTTAGAAAATATTACAAATTTACAAACTAATTTTTATTGTTTACTAGCAATCACATGTGCAAAATGCAATGGGGGCACTAAAAGGGATGGTTTGAGGAAGTATTGAGTTGAAGGGATTTCAAACTAGGGAGATAGAAACACAATTCCGTGCTCAATAGTGAATGAGTCTAATTCTAACTCACAATGAAGGGAAAATTCTTATATAACTTGAAGTATGTGAAATGACATATGTTTTATGAGCAAAGATGTTATTGAAGTGATGAGGAGAAGTGATGAAGATAAGTAGTAGGCTAGAGAGAAAAGGACAAGTAATTTAAGAGGAAAAAAATGTGAAGTAATTCATGTAGTTAAACATCAAGACTAGATCCAAGGGGAATACAAATGTGTTAATTAGAACCATGTAAAAGAAAAAGTGCACCAATTTATTTATTATGCATGAAAAATATTTTAGTCTATGAAGGAAAAAATAAATGTTATGTACGTAAGATAGAAACAAAATTATTAGTTTTACTTTTTTGTTTTTTTGGTAAAACATGTTATTTTGTTCATATTTTTAATTAGGAAACATTGCACATTGTGTACGTACTTATAACACTGCAATAGAATATAATCATCTTTGTGAATGGGGAATCAATGGTTAAGTTTGAATATGAAAGGAATATATTTTACCAGCACTTATTTTATATCCCAGTGGTATCGAGATCTGGTTCGCTATGTCATAGAGCTTTTCAAGATCAATAAAATTTGCAAGATTGTGTTGTATTGCATTTCCGTCTTAAAAATTTGTTGCATGTTCTCTCTTTCTTTATCTGTGAAGTAATTTCATACCTCGTAAGTTAGGAAAAGAGGTGAGCCTCCCACTTTGTAAGTCGTTGTGGATGTGCGTAGTTTTAGGTTGAAGGTCGATACCGTAAGCCCTGTTGAAGAGTTGCTTATCAGGATTACAGTATATGGAATTTGGATATCATCTCAATCTTTTTGAAGAACATCAAGATCAAGATCTTGTAAGTTTATCTGATGTCTTTCCTGTTAATTCTGCTATAGATGTACAACAAGAATCAGACCCTTTACTGGCATGGAAATTGCCTAAGATCCCCTATAACCAAGTGTATGATAAATTAACTACTTTTCATTTGATTGTTGCTACTACATTGAAAACCCAAGAGTTTGTTATTCAAGTATCTCAAACTTCTAGTCATGAATATGATATTCCTTTAATAGATCCTGTTGATATTCAATCCCTTAAAAAGCAAAAGACATTTAAATTTTCCCATATAGGTTGTGTACAAGATAGGTATTACTCCTTTGTTTCGTCGTGGTCTAAATGCTTCTGTATTATGTTGTCTTATGGATTTACGTTTTGAAACCTTCAAAGATTCTCTGATTAGCTTAGCCAAACTGGTCTTCATAATGGCCCCATATCCTTTGAGTTTACCCGAATTATCCAGTTAGTCTCCAAAAAGAAGATTTGCTTAAACAAGTCCTACGTCTACACCTTGCTACTACTGGTCTGCATATGAAGCCTGGTGATTTCCCTTTAGCTATTCATTATAAGATTATCTATCATCTTGTCAATACAATGCATCTAGTCATTAAGCATGGTATTTCCAAAGGCAGTAGTGTGGTGAGTCATACTAGTATAGAGAGTCAAAAGATAGAGCCTGAGCTGATTTCATGGTCTCAGATTAGATTTCCAAAAGAATGGACCTTATCCAAAAAGTTTCTTGAGAAAAATCAGCCTAAGCTAGAAAATGCTACAGCTGTAAATGAATTTAAGTCTAATGTAACCATATATTTTAGATCAAAAAACCATGTCTCTAATATGTCTAGATCTAGTTCATTTAGATCTGATACTTCTGTCTTCTCAACTACTGAACCTTCGAGAAAGTCTCTGAAAGAACAAACCTATATCTGTAGTCATAATAGCCTAATTCATGATCCAAATACAGATTATCTTTGGTGTAAATATTGTGAGTAGATTATAAAACAAAAGTATGTCCCCTCTAATGGTCCAACCATTAGCATGGCTTCTAGAGAAACTAATATTTCTCCATCTTTTCCATCACTTGACAGTAGTGAAGTCTTGTCACCAGATGAAACCCAAAAAGCTATTTTCTGGTATCAAAGATCTGTTGATAGACATATTGATCCCTCTGAGTCCTCAAAAATGTTAAACTGGACTAATAAAGCCATCAAATCTGTCCATGATAGACTTTAGTCCCAAGAATCTATCTTAGCTGAAATGGAAAAGACATTAAAATCCATAAAACTTCACCAGAAAGGAGATGTATCCTCTACTCTTAAATTATTAAATACTAAAATTGATGATGTTAGTTCTCATGTGAAGAAAGTAGATAAAAGTCTTGAGAATACTACTAGATTTGTGTCCACATGTCATGATATTCCCAAAATACTAACTAGAGAAATCATTGATGTTGTTCAACCCATCATCAGTCAGTCTGAAGATGTTAAGAAATATATTTCCTCTAAGTTAGGTACTACCCACAAGCTTGTACAGAGTAGTCTGCATTAGATACATGATTCCACAATAGAGTTGAGTCAGAAAGTTGATCATGTCTAAGAATATGTCAAGATCTTGTTCCCAAACTAGTTCCTAAATTAGAAAAAATATGGATAATACTCAAAAGCCGAAGAAGAAGTAGAAATTGATTGGTCCTGAAAGTAACCTGGAAAGAAGTTACTGATCTTTTAGGATCTTCAACCAAACATAAGACTGTTCTGCTGGAACATAGTCCACTATTCATCTTAGATGAAAAGAATCCACACAAAGGATCACTCAGTATGGCAAAAGCTTCTTCCAGAAGAAGCTAAAAGTATGTTTTTAGGAGAACCATCTGAAGCATCAACAACAGAGACACTTCATCATACTGCAAGAACTCAAACCTTGCAGCCTAATTGGTATAAGTTAGATTGTTCATCTCCTGAACAAGTAAAGGAGTTAATACATGGAATGATTGGATGGTCTAATTCCCAGCTTCTATTATATAAAAAGATCCACATACTATAGCTGAAGTTATAGCCAATGGATTTGTTGGAATAGTAAAAGAATGGTGGGATGCTCACCCACATAAAGAAGAAATACTAGCAGGAGGATATGTTGCATTAACAGCTGCTCTCATTCATGAATTTCTTGGAACCATTGATAATGATAAACTCAAGAATACTTCTTTATTTTTAAGAGCCAGATTGTGTGATATGAGTAGGATTAAAGAATATCAGTGCTATATGCAAAAGTTATACTACAATTCTGGTAACATAAATGATCCTACTATGAGACTCCGTTACATAGAGTCTTTTCCTGCTTTCTTTGCTACAGAATATAAGAAAGCCTGCATGGCAGAAGTACAAAAGAATTGAGTTTAGGTGCTTTAAATCAGATAATAGATGAGACAAATGCTCATCTCTGTCAAGAGAAAAAGGATCACAAGGAAGCTGCTAAGGCCCAAAAAGCCTTAGGAAGTAAATTTTGTGAGATGATAGATCTTGACCCATTTGGTTGTAAACCCCTAAACAAGTTCCAGAAAAAGAAGACCTTGTCATGAATATTCATTTTTTTCAAAGGGGAAGGGTCACCATAAGCATAAGAAAAAATATAAGTTTTCCAAAATAAATATTCAAAAGAAGTCCCATATAGAAAGCCATATTTCAGAAAGAAGAAGTATATGGGGAAAAAGAGAAAATTTATACCTACTTGCTTTATCTATAAAGGAAAACACTATGCAAATGATTGTCCGAAAAAGATACAGATAAAGGTAAGGCAAAAATAAATACACTTACAACAAAAGGAATAACAAATCAAGATTATTGTTTAGTCTTTGATTCTGATTGTTATTCTTCAAATATTTCATATGTTTCTTCTGATGAAGACTTTCAAGTAAATATTATAGAGCATTCTGAATCTAATTCAGATAGTACTGAATCTGGATATGATTCTTTACCTTCCTTCGTAAACATGATTTCTAGTCTTCCTCATCCATTGATGTCTGCATCTTCTGAGGTTCTTCTCAAACAATTAGAATTGAGACAAAGTGAATTTGAAGATTGTCCCCCATGGGACATTGCTAAGAAGACATTTCTCTCTCAAAAGGTCAGAGCTTGAAAGAAAATATTCACAGCAAGTCAGGTCTGAGAATGAAGCCAAAGAAAGAAGAGAAGAAGAGGAAGAAAGATAGAGATGGTCTCTCTAGCAAATGTCATCACCTAATCCAAGGCCTCCTATACAAGGACGAGTTCACAGAGACAAACTCCTATAGAGGAAGAGGTCATGGAAGAGGAGGAAGATACTCTCCCCAAAGAGGAGTTTCCCATTTCTATTCCCAGAAGAAGATCCAGATAATGAATTTCAGGTAACTACTTCCAATACAGATGTTGTTATTCCAGTTCCTGAAACAATGAGATTATGGAGAAGGAATAGAATAGATTTTCTTCAAAAGGTTATTGCTAAAGCCACAAATGAGTATAAGCGCCTTGTTGAAGAAGAAGATAGAGATAAAAAAGAAGCTGAAGGTGAAGAACAATTTGAAGAAGCTTATCAACAAATACTGCATCAAGATGCAGAACCATCAGTCTCAACAGAAGAATTCAACACAGAGGTATGTACCATAAAAGGAGCCCAAAATCCTTTTATTACAATCACATTTTGCATTCCTAATATCAAGCCATATTCTATTGATGCAATGATTGATACTGGAGCTGACATAAGTCTGCTTAGGTCCAAAGCCATACCACCTGATTGTTGGACTGAGACTTATCTAAAGATAAATTTTGATAAGAAAGAAGTGATTTCTAGATACACAACATATGTTCCTATTAGAATAGAAGGGTATGAAAGAACATTGCAGTTCTATCAACATGACATGCTTTCATATGATTGTTTGATAGGAGTAGATGCATTACAAGAATGTGGTACTTTCAGTCTCAATAAAGATTTTATATCTTTATTCAATCCTGATGTTCAGATACCTAGAAAGTATTCATTCAGAACAATAATTCCTTTACTAGAATAGAAAAAGGAATCTAATCATGAATGGATTCACAAGTCCATAGCCTTGTGTAAAGGAAATATTGATGATATCGTTACAAAGATTAAGAAAGATCTTTGTTCAGAAAATCCTCATGCTTTCATTGATAGAAAAAAGCATATTTGTTCACTTGATCTGTAGTTTATAAAAGATGACAAAGGGAATGATATCATTCCTAAATTCAAAGCACATCATAAGGGCATGATCCCTTCAGAAAGAAAAGAATGCCATGAAGAAATCAAAAATTAATTCAAGGAGGTTTTATTAAAGAATCTAATTCTCCTTGGGCATGTGCAACATTCTATGTGAATAAGAGAAGTGAACAAATCTGCCAAAATAATAGACTTTTGTAGATTATAAGCCTTTAAACAAGTTCGTGACAATAGTTCAGCATCCTATTCCTACTAAGGATGACTTGCTTACCAGAATAAAAGGATCTAAGGTATACAACAAGTTTGATCTTAAGAGTGGTTTTTGGCAGATATTCTTGAAACCAGAAGATACCTACAAAACAGCATTTGTAGTCCCTGGAGGACAATATGAATGGCAAGTTCTTCCATTTGGATTGAAGATTGCACCATCCATTTTTCAAAAGAAAATGGATTCTATCTTTGGTGAGTTAGCTGACTTCTTACTAGTCTACATTGATGATATACGATATTTTCTAAATCTCCCAAAGATCATATAGATCATCTTGAGAAATTCTATGAGACAGTATACAAGAATGGTTTATGTCTCTCTCCTACCAAAATGGAGATTTTTAAAGATGAGATGAATTTCTTAGGAATCAAAATTAAAGATGGATCAATAGAAATGCAAGCTCATATTGTGTCTAAGATTCAGGATTTCCTAGATCAGATCTCAGAGAAAATTCAGTTACAAATATTTTTGGGTTGTATTAATTATATTGTTGGTTTCTATAAGAATATTGTTCCAAACAGATTTACTTAACAAAAGGCTAAGAAAGAATGCACCTAGATGGTTAGAAGAGAT
The DNA here is from genome assembly GCA_018340775.1 of Taxus wallichiana var. yunnanensis. Taxonomy (NCBI): domain Eukaryota; kingdom Viridiplantae; phylum Streptophyta; class Pinopsida; order Cupressales; family Taxaceae; genus Taxus; species Taxus wallichiana. The sequence continues at coordinate 239,695,212 of CM031240.1, forward strand.
GACTCAGACTGTGAAAAGAATAAAGATGCAAGTTCAAAATCTCCCTACTATGTCCTTGCCTGGACAAGGATTAAAGATTATAGAAATAGATGCCAGTGAGCAGTATTAGGGAGCTATCTTGAAAGAAAAGATAGATAATGGAAAAGAGAAGATTTGCAGATACACATTTGGATCTTTTCAAGGATCAGAGCTGAAATATCATTCTACTCATAAAGAAATCTTGGCTGCCAAGAAGGCCATAAAGGCTTTCCTATTTTTCATACAGAATGAACATTTTATCTTGTGCTTTGATTTAAAGGATTTTAAAGCCAGATTAAACAATGGTGATCTTGCAAACAAAACTACATTCAATAGGCTTCAACGTTGGGGAATGTGGTTTGATAACTTCAGTTTTGAAGTTGAATATATTAAAGGAAAAGATAATTCTCTTGCTGATTTTGCTAGCAGAGAATTAAATCATTCAGGAAATATAAATATTACTCAGATATCACATGAGTTTGTTGAATCAATCTGGAATACTTCTACTTGCCAGAACTATCTTGAATCTCTAAAAAGAATGACAATGAAATGTCATATGAAGAACAACCTTCTACTCTCATGAGGAATCATTTCAATCTCTCCTTATAATATGACAGAGGTAACATCCAGGTTTGTTGATCTTGAGATTCAAACTACAGAATTTCACTCCAAGCAAGAACCAATGGTGTTCTACACTCTACAATGGCAGTGGAGGCACTCAAGGTATGTCGAACCTCCTCCTGAAGATATTCCCATAGAAGGAATTCGGTTAAGACAACTGGTCCCAAGACCAAACACACTGAGAGATTTGAATTTTCCAAGATTTGGCCTGAAGGACATCCTATGGAAAATGATGCATGGAACAGACCGAGCCTTCCAACAGACAAGCAATATATTGTAAATCACTTCAAGTATTTTCTTTCTAAATATCTACCTACTAAAATTTCTGATCCCATTACTCAATATAGAACCTGATACTGTTAGAAATATTCTAATTAATTGTAAAATACCTTGGTATGTAAAATTTTCCTATTATATTAGGACTAATCCTGTACAGGGTCATCATGCTCATCCTAATGGACAACTATGGAGAAAAATCTATCTTCATCACACAATGAATGTGCATCCACCTACACTAGGTCACTTCCTCCGTATTCTTGATCATTATCTCTTTCCATCCAGAAGGCATCTAGCTACAGATAATGATGGAACATCATCCTTATCCAGACTATGGTATGAGCGGAACACCCATGACATCCACTTTGCTGAAAGACAAGACTGGAAGATACCTCCACTCATCGATAATGATAGTAGTCCTCGAGTCTATTTTTAAAAGCTATGATGACAAGCTTTTTGTCATCATCTGTCTAATAAAGCTTATAGTGACTTCTCTTTAGTCACTTTGAAAGCATGGTGGACCTCCCCACTATCTAAAGGTGTTGTTGAGTGGCATGTACTCAATTGTCTTTTCCTACTTTTCTCTTAGTGGGAATCTTCTTGTTTACCTGAGTTACCAGTTTTTGGTCTCCAGGTTGCCTATTAATCCAGTGAAAATCCTCTCGCATTCCTATTTAAGGACATGTTGAGACTCATTCACTACATCGGAGATTTAGGATTGTTTATAGGAGTCAGCAGTATAGGATTTTTGTGTGAAGTATTATTGCATATTATTTTTGTATTAGTTGATAATTCAACTGAGATATCTTGAGGCACTTGTGTTATATGATAAAATTCAATTTAATAAATGTTGTATTAAAAAGTACGGGATGCCAGTCAATTCACTATTCATAAAGCTCCAATTTTGGTAATGGCTATGTGTAAACTGGTGGAAAAATATTTGCACATTGTATACATATTTTAAAAATTAATCATTATTGTGGGGAGTGGGCATGGAATCCCGTAAAGTAATTGAATTATTGCAAATAGATGGGATAGTGAGAAAAATTGAAAGAGAATACAGAAAAAGAGGAAAATAAGTGGGTCAAGCAAAGCAAAGCAAAGATGATGAAGAGATGCTCACTTTTCTTATATTCACAATGAATAATTTATATGAATAAAAATAAAGAGATGATGAAATGGGTTAAAGTGGATTTAATGAGTGCACATGGAATCATTGATGGGACATAGAAAATTTGAAAGAGAATAAAGATAGGAAAAAGTGAGTCAAGCTAATTCTGAGTGGGGAGAGATATGTGAATAGGTACGGTGATTGATTTGAAAGGAGATAATAAATTGGAAATATTAATCCACATAGTTTTAAATTCAATTATCTTTGCAAATGGTTTTTTTTTGGGGGTGGATGTGAAGGTGGAGTTCCATAAAATAATGCAAGATAGGTCTTTTAGATTTAGCTATAGTTTAAGATTAAAAGATTTTAGATCATAATAGATATGAAGATAATATGATTTATTACAAGGGTAAGTGCATGAAGTTGGTGGACAATTCCGTGGACATAAAAACCCGAAATAAAGGAACCGCGATTGCGGTTTTTACACCGCGATCACGGTTCCTGAATTCCAGGTTCGGTAATTACCAAACCTAAAACTACGATCGTGGTTTAGAACCGTGAGCGCGGTTATAAACCACGATCGCGGAACTCTGAGACAAAAATTAGCAGTCCCGCGACTCCTTATTTTCCTCATTTTTAATTTCAAACCACGATTTTTCCTAAACGTTTTTCATTCACGCTTTGAATACAACCTCAAAATTGCTCATTGAATTTCTGGATAGCGATAGATTCAACCATGCCGCCAAGACGAGGAGGTAAGTCCTCGATTGTAATCATTTTTTTGCATTTTAGGTTTTTTTTTTTGCATTTCAATGGGTTTTTTGAAATGTTTGTTTATGTATACAATTTTCTTGTTTTATCAGTTGGTTGGCAAGCTCAAAATCATGTAAACCATCAAAACATTCCTCAAGACCCACCGAACATTCCTCAAAACCCTCCGAACATTCCTCAAAACCCTCCTCCAAACATAGATCCACTTCCTGTGGCTCCTTCTATCCCCACTGAGCCAGCAAGAACGCAAGATAATATCATTAGAAGAATCTGAGAAAATAAAATTGTCATTGAGAACCTAATTCAAACTATAAGACAAAATCATGCTACAAATCCATCCCGCATGACTTTAGCCAATACATTGCAAACATTGATTGGCGAAGTCAAGTCTTCAACCAACCAAATACATAGATGGAACACCTTTAGAAGTGACTATAGGTGGTGGTATGTGGATAAACTATCCCATGCAGCCATCAAAGACAAAAAAAATGGAAAAGACCTCATTTTTGCATTATTTACCGACCCTAGAACCAATTCCCCCTTGCAGTTACTTGCAAATGGTTCCCAATCCATTGGTGCCATGATGACAGAATCAAAAACAATTTTTGGGACCGATGGTGGATGGTTTTTGATTATCCACCATGCAACAACAATGAGGTTCCTCTTTATTTTTGGAAAAAATTATATTGTGAGTTTGTGCTCAATGAGGTCCCAAATTATTTTGACTTTTCTAAATTTTTTGGTCAAGGAGGTGGCTCTACACAGAGTAGACCTGGTGCACACGTAGGTCATCCTAGGATCCCCCATGCCCCAAAACCCCCACTACCTTCAATTATCCCTCCTACAATGAAGGAGGTTGTGGAGATTGATACATTGCATGCATTGAGGGAGTCACTGACACTCTCACCCAGCATAGTGACCAGATTGCATCTGGTGATGTTGGTGGAGGCGTCAGTTCTAGTGCACCACACCACTGTGGATAATGTGGTGTCATATGCACTACAGGCGAGACATCATTTGTTGTTTCACAGGATTTCTTTTCTATAGATGAGATGTTGGGGAAAGTTTTTGGAACTGGTGCCACTGATATTGGTCTTTCACAAGTAAATTTCAAATAAATTTAAATAATATATATATACAATAGTTTAATTCAATAGTTTAATTCACATGTTATATATATATATATATATTGATTGATACGTCATGTACATACATGTAAAAACTAATTTTTATTTTATTTTAAATAGCAAAAGCCAATGAAGGAAACATCCGACATCAACATGCTAGCTACATGCTTGTGGCTGCCCAAGTGTGTTTCAAGTTGTACAAACTTACATTTTTAATTTCATTTGATTGCACTAAATTATTATTATAATGTTTCACATGTATGTTGTACATGTATTAATATTTTTCTCTTTTATACATAGGAGCCTAGCGGTCATCATCTGCTCAGGGAACTAAGGCTACTGGCACGCCTCACATGAGTTTTACATAGGTTAGTAAATCTCTTTACACTTTGTTTCTAATTACTAGAAGTTCACGTGGATTACATGTTTTGGACCTTTGTTATGTGGTGCATAGTCATGTAGATTTTAATATTGATTTGTACATGTTTTTTGTATAGCTTATTACTGCCAGAGAGACTCCTCCATATATGCATACTTTGGAGGTTGTTGTAGATATTGCCATAGCATCTGCACAGATCCACTAACTGAGGTATAATTTTTTAAATTTGTTAAATTTTGGAGGTTCATTATTTCTTATTAAACTTAAATCTACAATATCAAATTTTGTATGTATATGTGAAATATTTAATTTGAAAATTAATTATTTATATGTAGCTTACCCCTCGTGAGTCTATTGTTGTCCTTACGATGTGTCAACAACAAATTGATAGGGATCATGACATTGCGGTAAAATTTCACATGCATTTTAACTAAATTGTACAAGTTTCTAAATTTTGAATGTATTTTAAAAATTTGGGGTGTTAAAAACTTATTGTTTATGAATGTGCAGTTAGGTTGCAGGCATGCTTAGAGACACCTAGGACCTCACGGATGAAATCCGTAGTGGCATCTCCCTCCACTACATTCCCAGGTCATGGACATGCTACTTCTAGCAGGGTGAAGAGAGGGAAGATGTTTCATGAGTAGATTTATAGTCCACCTGGATGTACATATGTGGTCATGAGTAGATTCATAGTCCATTGTATATATATAGCCTTTTGCGACCGCATGTGGTCCCATATGTACATTATGACACACTTAGTTTGAGATGTACACATACATTATGAACTTATACATATATATTTTCAGAGACGTGTGTCTAGAGCACACTTTGTTTTATTCTTATATATATATCCATGTGTGTTAGTTTTCATAACGATAACTCTGAAATATATATATGTTTGATTTGATTTCATTGCATGTATGATATCCTTCTATTTATATCATTATAGAATAAATGGTTGGACATTGAAGAAAGATAATAAGAGTACTGTAAACTGAACAATTGATAAATAAAGAACATGATTCTAGAATAAATTATGTTTTTGAGTACACATTAGTAACCAGATTAGAGGGAAGGAGCAAGGGCCACTCCTCTCTGATGTGAATGGAAGTTTTATTTATTTCTTGTTCAGCTATTCTAATGTTTTTTACTTCTAGTATTAATGTGCTTGAATTATCTAGACAATATTTTCATTCATGTATGTTTATGTTTTCATGATCATAGAATTAGAAGTATTGTCCCCAGTTCTTACTATCTTAAATAAATTCAGAATAGATCCTTTAATCATGGAAGTTGTGTTATTTCTAGTTTGATTAAGTTTACATTCTTAATATGTTCCAAATCGTCTCTTCATTGCAAATAGGCTTGGACACAACATTGATATTGACAAAGTATTAAATTATTAAAGCGTGAGTATGATCCAAAAAATAGATCTAGAAGTACCAAATTATATGTATTTACTTTTTGAAACTTGGAAAATATACCCTCAACATGTTCATCATTATGGAAAATGGTGAAGTCAGGTTGACGATGATTCTACTTGAAAATGTTTGTACTTCCCAAACCAGATCGTTTCTCATCTCCTTTCATCCTTGGATATAACAACTATAAATGCAAGCACATTTAATCATCTAAGTAAGTCATTTGGAGTGAACTCAAGTGTGAGAAAAGGGGGAAAGTTTTCAAATTGTTCTGGTTTTGTGCATAGACAACTAAGTTCTTTCTTGTTGAGGGTTATAAACAAGTGATGCAAGTAGAGAGATCTTAAATCCTTGTTAAAAGACATCTTTTGGTAGTGATCTTGTATTGTATTGTATTGGAGATTTATATAGTGAAGTGAATAAATTTCTTACCTAGCTAGAGTTTTTCCCACATTGGGTTTCTCTAGGATAAAATTCTTGTCTCCTTTTCTTGCATATCTAAATTTCAGTATTGTATTCAAATTATTATTTCATAACATACTAGATAATAATAACTTTGGTAATTGTTCATTTATCATCACTAAGATAAGATCCATTTATTGTTTAAAAGATGCAGTTTATGGATCAGAGATTTTAAGATCAAGTGTTTTTGTGTGGTTTAACTTGTGTTGACATTTTTAGTTAGATACCCCTCACCCAGAAGGGTAGTGAAAGTGATGAAGGTATCCTCATTCCTTTTGAAGAAGATATTTCCACCAAGAAGTGGAAGCAAGGAATATGAAACATGGCTCGTAGTGAGATGCACATGAGACTGAAGAAGAACGTTTCTACAAGATGGAGGTAGATGTGGCAAGTCTATCCAAATATGTGGGAAATATTTCCTTTTCTATGGGAAATATTTAGTCCATCATGGGAAGAACAACCCCATACCAAACTTACTCCTCCATTCAAAGAGAAGGTGAAGATATAAATTTAGCCTTATGATGGGGACATGAATGCCGATAAGTTAGACCATTGGCTAACTCAAATTGAGGTATATTTCAATTTGCATCAAATCAATGAGAGTCAATAAATTTCATTTTCAAGGTTAAAATTAACCATTCATGCTTTAACCTAGTTTGAAAGCTATGTTCATTCCTTGGTTGTTAAGAATCTTCCACCTATTTCTAAGTGGGATGAATTTAAGAGGCCAATCAAAAAGAAATTCTATCGTATTTGTTACGATGAAGAGAGGTCCATGTATTGAAAATATCTTAGGCAAAAACAAGGCCAAGATGTGTAAGAGTACACCGACGAGTTTTGGAAGAAAGCTGTCTAAATGGGAAAATATCTCCAAGTACATTGGTGGAATCCATAACCACTTGAGGAAACCCATTCTCTTGGCCAAGTCGGTGAATGTAGATGAGACTTGTTCTCAAGCCCACTATCTAGAGAACGCCAGTGAATGCTAGAGGAGGCAGTGTTTCGGTGCGCGAAAGGGTCGTTGCTTCCGGCTACTTCGTTCGAGCGTAGTCCCTTAAGAGCCCTGAGACCAAAATATCGTTCAACTTCAATGGGTGACTACTTGGACTCTGTGGCACCTAGAGAGGCCTCATCTTATCTAACACCTCGGCATAGGGACCCTCTATAATAGCCTCTCTCGGTTTTTTCCTTCTCATTTTGGTGCTCTCGTCCTATTGTTTGCAAACACGTGAAATAGTGCAGTTGGAGCCAATGTAAGGTTTTCAAATGCTATATTTTGCAAACGGTGGGTCGTGGCACCAAACCGACTATGTCGACACATCTGAGTGGACAGTGAATGCTAGATGAGGCATTGTTTCGGTGCACGAAAGGGTCATTGCTTTTGGGCTAATTCGTTCGGGCGTAGTCCCTTAAGAGCCCTGAGACCAAAATATCGTTCAACTTCGACGGGTGACTACTCAGACTCCATGTCACCTAGAGATGCCTTGTCTAATCAAAAACATCGGCATAGGGACCCTCTACAATAGCCTCTCTCAGTTTTTTTCTTCTCATTTCGGTGCTCTCGTTGTCCTATTGTTTGCAAACGCATGAAATAGTGTAGTTGGAGCCAGCCAGTAAGTGTAAGGTTGTCAAATGCTATATTTTGCAAACGGTGCATCGTGGCACTAAACTGACTACATCGGCACATCAGTGGCTAGGTGAACACTAGAGGAGGTGGTGTTTCAGTGCGCGAAAGGGTTGTTGCTTCCAGGCTACTTCGTTCGGGCGTAGTCCCTTAAGAGCCCTGAGACCAAAATATTGTTCAACTTCGACAGGTGACTACTCAAACTCCGTGGCACCTAAAGAGGCCTCGTCTGATCCAACACCTCGGTATATGGACCCTCTACAATAGCCTCTCTCAGTTTTTTCCTTCTCATTTCGGTGCTCTCGTTGTCCTATTGTTTGTAAACGCGTGAAATAGTGCAGTTGGAGCCAGTGTAAGGTTGTCAAATGCTATATTTTGTAAATGGTGGGTCGTGACACCGAACCGACTACACCGACACATCCGGGTGGCAAGGTGAACACTAGAGGAGGTGGTGTTTTAGTGCGCGAAAGGGTCCTTACTTCCGGGCTACTTTGTTCGAGCGTAGTCCCTTAAGAGCCCTGAGACCAAAATATCGTTCAACTTCGACGGGTGACTACTCAGACTCTGTGGAACCTACAAAGGCCTCGTCTGATCCAACACCTCAGTGAAGGGACCCTATACAATAGACTCTCTCAATTTTTTCCTTATCATTTTGGTGCTCTCGCTATCCTATTGTTTACAAACGCGTGAAATAATGCAGTTGGAGCCAGTGTAAGGTTGTCAAACGCTATATTTTACAAACGGTGGGATGTGACACCAAACCAACTTTGCTGGCATGTTTGAGTGGCTAGGTGAATGCTAGAGGAGACATTTTTTTCGGTGCGCGAAAGGTCATTAGCTTCTGGGCTACTTCGTCCGGGCGTAGTCCCTTAAGAGCCATGAGACCAAAATATCGTTCAACTTTGATGGGTGACTACTCGGACTCCGTGGCACCTAGAGAGGCCTTGTCTAATCCAAACCTCGGCGTAGGGACCCTCTATAATAGCCTCTCTTGGTTTTTTCCTTCTCATTTCAGGTGCTCTCGCTGTCCTATTGTTTGCAAACACGTAAAATAGTGCAGTTGGAGCAAGTGTAAGGTTGTCAAACGCTATATTTTACAAACAGTGGGTCGTGGCACCGAACCGACTATGCCAAAACATCCAAGTTACCAGGTGAACGCTAGAGGAGGTGGTATTTCAGGTGCACGAAAAGGGTCGTTGCTTCCGGCTACTTCGTTCGGGCGTAGTCCCTTAAGAGCCCTAAGACCAAAATATCGTTCAACTTCAACGGTGACTACTTGGACTCCGTCACACTTAGAGAGGCCTCATCTGATCTAACACCTTTGCGTAGGGACCCTCTACAATAGACTCTCTCATTTTTTCCTTCTCATTTTGTTGCTCTCGTTGTCCTATTGTTTGCAAACGGGTGAGAAATAGTGCAATTGGAGCCAGTGTAAGGTTGTCAAATGCTATATTTTGCAAACGGTGGGTCATGGCACCGAAACAACTACACCAGCACGTCTGAGTGGCTAGGTGAATGCTAGAGGAGGTGGTTTTTTAGTGCGTGAAAGGGTCGTTGCTTCCGGGCTACTTCGTTCGAGCGTAGTCCCTTAAGAGCCCTTAGACCAAAATATCGTTCAACTTTGATGGGTGACTACTCGATTCCGTGGCACCTAGAGAAGCCTCGTCTGATCCAACACCTCAACGTAAGGACCCTCTACAATAGCCTCTCTTGGTTTTTTCCTTCTCATTTTGGTGCTCTCGCTGTCCTATTGTTTGCAAACGCGTGAAATAGTGCAGTGGGAGCTAGTGTAAGGTTGTCAAACGTTATATTTTGTAAACGGTGGATCGTGGCACCGAACCAACTACACCGGCACATCCAGGTTACTAGGTGAACATTAGAGGAGGTGGTGTTTCGGTGCGTGAAAGGTTCGTTGCTTCCGGGCTACTTCGTTTGGGCGTAGTCCCTTAAGAGCCATGAGACTAAAATAACGTTCTTGACTTCGACAAGTGACTACTCGGACTCTGTGGCACCGAGAGAGTCCTCATCATATTCAACACCTCGGTGTAGGGACCCTCTATAATAGCCTCTCTCATTTTTTTCCTTCTCATTTCGGTGCTCTCGCTGTCCTATTGTTTGCAAACGCATGAAATAGTGCAATTGAGTCCAGTGTAAGGTTGTCAAACGCTATATTTTACAAATGGTGGGTCATGGCACCAAACCGACTATGCCGGCATGTCCGGGTGGCCAGGTGAATGCTAGAGGAGGTGGTGTTTTGGTGCGCGAAAGGGTCGTTGCTTCCGGGCTACTTCGTTCGGCGTAGTCCCTTAAGAGCCCTGAGACCAAAATATCGTTCAACTTCGACAGGTGACTACTCGACTCTGGCACCTAGAGAGGCCTCGTCTGATCCAACACCTCAATGTAGGGACCCTCTACAATAGTCTCTCTCAATTTTCTCCTTCTCATTTCGGTGTTGTCGATGTCCTATTGTTTGCAAACGCATGAAATAGTGCAGTTGGAGCAAGTGTAAGGTTGTCAAACGCTATATTTTGCAAATGGTGGATTGTGGCACCAAATCCGACCGCGCACGACATAGTCGGGTGGCTAGGTGAATGCTAGATCGGGTGTTTTGGTGTGTGCGAAAAAGGGTCGTTGCTTCCGGCTACTTCATTCGGGCGTAGTCCCTTAAGAGCCCTGAGACCAAAATATCGTTCAACTTAGACGGGTGACTACTCAGACTCTGTGGCACCTAGAGAGGCCTCGTCTAATCCAACACCTCATCGTAGGGACCCTCTACAATAGTCTCTCTCAATTTTTTTCCTTCTCATTTCGGTGCTCTCGTTGTCCTATTGTTTGCAAACGCGCAAATAATGTAGTTGAGCCAGTGTAAGGTTGTCAAATGCTATATTTTGCAAACGGTGGGTCATGGCACCAAACCGACTACGCCAACATGTCCGAGTGGCTAGGTGAATGCTAGAGGAGGTGGTGTTTTGGTGCGTGAAAGGTTCGTTGCTTCCGGCTACTTCGTTCGGGCGTAGTCCCTTAAGAGCCCTGAGACAAAAATATCATTCAACTTCGACGGGTGACTACTCGGACTCCGTGGCACCTAGAGAGGCCTCGTTTGATCCAACACCTCAATGTAGGGACCCTCTACAATAGCCTCTCTCAGTTTTTTCCTTCTCATTTTAGTGCTCTCGCTGTCCTATTGTTTGCAAACGCGTAAAATAGTGCAGTTGGAGCCAGTGTAAGGTTGTCAAACGCTATATTTTACAAACGGTGGGTCATGGCACCGAACCAACTATGCCGACACATCCGAGTGGCTAGGTGAATGCTAGAGGAGGTGGTGTTTTGGTGCACGAAAGGGTCGTTGCTTTCGGCTACTTCATTCGAGCGTAGTCCCTTAAGAGCCCTGAGACCAAAATATCGTTCAACTTCGACGGGTGACTACTCTGGACTCCGTGGCACCTAGAGAGGCCTCGTTTGATCCAACACCTTGGCGTAGGGACCCTCTACAATAGCCTCTCTCATTTTTTTCCTTCTCATTTCGGTGCTCTCGCTATCCTATTGTTTGCAAACGCGTGAAATAGTGCAGTTGGAGCCAGTGTAAGGTTGTCAAACGCTATATTTTACAAATGGTGAGTCGTGGCACCAAAATGACTACACCGGCACATACATGTGGCCAAGTGGATGCTAGAGGAGGTGGTATTTTGGTGCGTGAAAGGGTCGTTGCTTCCGGGCTACTTCGTTCGAGCACAGTCCCGTAAGAGCCCTGAGACCAAAATATCATTCAACTTCGACAGGTGACTACCTTCGTGGCACCTAGAGAGGCCTCGTCTAATCCAAAACCTCAGCATAGGGACCCTCTACAATGGCCTCTCTCATTTTTTTCCTTCTCATTCCGGTGCTCTCGTAGTCCTATTGTTTGCAAACGCGTGAAATAGTGCATTTGGAGCCAGTGTAAGGTTGTCAAACGCTATATTTTACAAACGGTGGGTCGTGGCACCGAACCAACTACACCGACACATCTAGGTGGCTAGGTGAACATTAGAGGAGGTGGTGTTTTGGTGCGCGAAAGGGTTCATTGCTTCCGGGCTACTTCATTCGGGCGTAGTCCCTTAAGAACCCTTAGACAAAAATATAATTCTTGACTTCGACAAGTGACTACTCGGACTCTGTGGAATCAAGAGAGTCCTCATCATATTTGACACCTTGGTGTAGGGACCCTCTATAATAGCCTCTCTCAGTTTTTTCCTTCTCATTTCGGTGCTCTCGTTGTCCTATTGTTTGCAAACGCACAAAATAGTGCAATTAGAGCCAGTGTAAGGATGTCAAACACTATATTTTACAAATGGTGGGTCGTGGCACCGAACCGACTACGCCAGCATGTCCGAGTGGCCAAGTGAACACTAGAGGAGGTGGTGTTTTGGTGCGTGAAAGGGTCATTGCTTCCGGCTACTTCGCTCGGGCGTAGTCCCTTAAGAGCCCCGAGACCAAAATATCATTCTTGACTTCAACATGTGACTACTCGGACTCATGGCACCTAGAGAGGCCTCATCTGATCCAAAACCTCGGTGAATGGACCCTCTACAATAGCCTCTCTCAATTTTTTTCCTTCTCGTTTCGATGCTCTCGTTGTCCTATTGTTTGCAAACACACGAAATAGTGCAATTGGAGCAAGTGTAAGGTTGTCAAATGCTATATTTTGCAAACGATGGGTTGTGGCAGCAAACTCACGACTATGCCAAAGCACATCTGGGTGGCTAGGTGAATGCTAGAGCAGATGGTGTTTCGGTGCGCGAAAGGGTCGTTGCTTCCGAGCTACTTCGTTGGGCGTAGTCCCTTAAGAGCCCTGAGACCAAAATATCGTTCAACTTCAACGGGTGACTACTCAGACTCCGTGGCACCTAGAGAGGCCTCATCTGATCCAACACCACGCCAGTAGGGATCCTCTACAATAGCCTCTCTCGGTTTTTTCCTTCTCATTTCGGTGTTCTCGTTGTCCTATTGTTTGCAAACGCGTGAAATAGTGCAGTTAGAGCAAGTGTAAGGTTGTCAAACGCTATATTTTGCAAACGGTGGGTCATGGCATAGAACCAACTACGCCAGCATGTCTGAGTGGCCAGGTGAATGCTAGAGGAGGTGGTGTTTTGATGCGCAAAAGGGTCGTTGCTTCCGGGCTACTTCGTTCGGGCGTAGTCCCTTAAGAGCCCTGAGACCAAAATATCATTCAACTTTGACAGGTGACTACTCGGACTCGGGCACCTAGAGAGGCCTCGTTTGATCCAACACACCTCAAGGGACCCTCTACAATAGCCACTCTCATTTTTTTCCTTCTCATTTCGGTGCTCTCGCTGTCCTATTGTTTGCAAACGCGTGAAATAGTGCAGTTGGAGCCAATGTAAGGTTGTCAAACGCTATATTTTACAAATAGTGCGTCGTGGCAACAAACCAACTGCACCAAAACATCTAAGTGGCTAGGTGAATGCTAGAGGAGGTGGTATTTCAGAAATGGTCGTTTCCTTCCGGCTACTTCATTCGGGCGTAGTCCGTTAAGAGCCCTGAGACCAAAATATCATTCAACTTCAACGGGTGACTACTCAGACTCCGTGGCACCTAGAGAGGCCTCATCTGATCCAACACCTTGTTGTAGGGACCCTCTACAATAGCCTCTCTCGGTTTTTTCCTTCTCATTTTGGTGTTCTCTCTGTCTTATTGTTTGCAAACGCACGAAATAGTGCAGTTAGAGCAAGTGTAAGATTGTCAAACACTATATTTCGCAAACGGTGGGTCATGGCACTAAACCAACTACACCAGCATGTCCGAGTGGCTAGGTGAATGCTATAGGAGGTGGTATTTCGGTGCGCGAAAGGGTCATTGCTTCCGGGCTACTTCGTTCGAGCGTAGTCCCTTAAGAGCCCTGAGACCAAAATATCGCTCAACTTCACGGGTGACTACTCGGACTCCATGGCACCTAGAGAGACCTTGTTTGATCCGACACCTCAATGTAGGGACCCTCTACAATAGTCTCTCTCAGTTTTTTCCTTCTCATTTTGGTGCTCTCGTTGTCCTATTGTTTGCAAACGCACAAAATAGTGCAGTTGGAGCCAATGTAAGGTATTCAAACGCTATATTTTACAAACGGTGAGTCGTGGCACCGAACCGACTACACCGGCATGTCCAAGTGGCTAGGTGAACGCTAGAGGAGGTGGTGGCTTTTTTCTTGCACAAAAAGGGTCATTGCTTCCGGCTTCTTCGTTCGAGCATAGTCTCGTAAGAGCCCCGAGACCAAAATATCATTCAACTTCAACGGTGACTACTCGACTTCATAAGCACCTAGAGAGGCCTCGTCCTGATCCAAAACCTTGGCGTAGGGACCCTCTACAATAGCCTCTCTCATTTTTTCCTTCTCTTTTCGTGCTCTCGTTGTCCTATTGTTTGCAAACGCATGAAATAGTGCAATTGGAGCCAGCCGTAAGATCATCAAACGCTATATTTTACAAACGGTGGGTCATGGCACCAAACCGATCTACACCGCACGTCCGAGTGGCCAAATGAACGCGATAGAGGAGGTAGTGTTTCGGTGCGTGAAAGGGCCGTTACTTCCGGCTACTTCGTTCGGGCGTAGTCCCTTAAGAGCCCTAAGACCAAAATATCGCTCAACTTCGACGGGTGACTACTCGGACTCCGTGGCACCTAGAGATGCTTCGTCTGATCCGACACCTCGGCATACAGACCCTCTACAATATCCTCTCTCAGTTTTTTTGTTCTCATTTTGGTGCACACACGTAGGTATGGTCTTGTAAACACTTGGGGAGGAGTCATTTTCAAATTTACAACTTTTTCAAAATTTACAACATTTTCAAAATTTACAACATTGTTAAAATTTACAACATTTCAAAATTTATAACTTTTTCAAAATTTACAACTTTTTAAAATTTACAACATTTTCAAAATTTACAACATTTTCAAAATTTACAACTTTTTCAAAATTTACAACTTTTTCAAAATTTACAACTTTTTCAAAATTTACAACTTTTTCAAAATTTACAACTTTTTCAAACAATGAAAGTTTCTCTTAGCTTCGAGAATTTAAAATTCTCTACTAACAATGCCAACCACGTGAAGGTGGAAGCTTTTCTGGTACCACTAACCTAAACATAAAAGTGTTAGTCAAAGAAATTTAAGTTTCAAATTAAAACCATATAATATATATATGTATAAAATACACAAATTTAAAATAAAATATATTCAAACTTAAATCTAGATCTTTAAACTAACATTTATATATATATATATATATATATATATATATATATATATATAGAAAATAAATTATATATACTGATACATGAGAGCATTGTAAATTCATTCCAATGAACCATCATGATCGGATCTACTCGAATAGCAGATAAGATTGCTTCATGATCTCGACTCTCGAACCTTCCAAAGAATCTTATTATCGCCTTCCTCGATATCTATACAGCTGAATATTTGTCACTAGAACTAGATATGAATATAAGAATATTTTCCTGTGTGTCTCAAAGTCTTCAAACACCCAAATAGAGGAGTTTTTTAATGGATACCGTCGAAGCCAAGTTCCAGTAACTACCACTGACCCTATAGGATACTCAATATCTTCACCATCTATAATAGGAGAAGTCAACTTCTTTCTTTCCTTGATGTAACAACATAACAAATAGTCTGTTCCTTCTTCATTGTCTTCTGTCACAATTACTGCAAACACATGTCCTACAAAAAAATAACCAAGGTTGAACAACTCAAAGTTAAATTACATATTAAAATTTCAATGGACATAACTCAATACAAAAATTATATAAATAACCATAAATACCTTGTCGCACCAAAATCAAAATTTCGTCAAAGTCCTTGGATGTTGTAACTTTATCTGCAGAAACAAGTCGTAATGCTTGTGGAGGTTGATAACTAGGAAGCGGAGTTAGAGGCCTACAAATCCATCCTTCCACCCATTCTTGTGAATCACACTCAGTAGTGAAAAATTCGATACAAAATGCACAAAAACATGTCAACTTTCTTGTCCATATGGCCCACGAAGTAGCGTCTGAGCTACAAAATGAGTGAATATCACTGACCCAAAGTGTCATACAATCCTCGTAGTTAGTAATATGTTGTTCCTCTATCAACCAAAAATATCTCGCGAACCGTAAAATTTTCTTGAGAACCTTGGGCCATGTTGTTAGTACACCATTCCACTATGCTCTTTGCATCTTTTAATTTAGCACCATCTCTGTACTTCAACTCTTCTCTTGCAAGAGCTCTTTTCACACATGCCCCTGCACCGTCATGCTCTCCTTTTCCATGTCCAGCCTCAGTGAAACTCTAAATATGTTGCACACCCATCTTAACGTGCATTCTATTCATCCAATAAAACATTCATGCATTCTTAAATTGAGACGTGCAATTATCTGACCATATATAATGTTGTTTGAAGTGGATGTCCCTATCGACAAGTTTCCATAAAATAACCGGAAATACACTTGCACAAATTCAGTAGAATGAGTACGATCATCACTGATATAAAAGTGGTACTCTCTTTAAAAAATTCGTCATTCTCTATACTATCAAGAGAATGTAGAAATGCTATATGCACAAAAATGGTAACTTGTACTGAGTTGTAATATTGCGATTGAACCTCCATTTGTGGTTGCAATGTGTAATTCTCTGCAAAATCAACCACCAAAACAATAGTACCAATAGAAAATGTTTCTTTGCATAGCTTGAATTGTTCATCCAACCATCGAGCTCTATGTGTATGCCTCGCATATTCATAAACAATTTCATCCTTAAATTTTCTCATAAATTAGAAAATGGGCATTTGTTCTATAACTAGCTCACACCGTTTCGAATCTTTTCCATCTTTCAACTGGTATGCAACTGATTTATATTTATCAAACTCAACTAAATTATGTCCTATTGTACTTTTAATTTACTCATGGATGCAACTTTCCAATTTAGGTAATCCGCCGCATGTACTACAACTTCCATCTAAAGAATCCTGACTATAAAAAAATTGTCCAACTTCTTTTTCACAAAATATAGTAGGAATGAAATCCCTGGAAGATATTGGTGGAACTTGAACACCACATTCCGATAACATAGTTTAAGAATGAAAATTAGAACGAATACGTAAAAATTTAGCATAATGCATCGTAAATTCAACATGTTGCCTACAACAACAAGTGGTGCGAGTATGTTTGATTTTCACATAGAATGGTTTCAACATTTCAAAAAAACGTTGAATAATTTTAATTTCCAGATTCTCTTGTTCAAACTTATGAAAAAATGAGTTTGATTCATATCTAAGAAATACTTTGGATGTGGTTCACGATTAGTAGAACCAACTCTCTGTTTTATAACATCTCTTGTATTAGGTGAAACTCTAGTGTTATCATGCCAAAATTTAATAACAACTTCTCTTATAGCATCAAAATTATTTTTGTCCTTACGCGGTGCTCTAGCAGAAAATGCCCAAAAATCGGCATTATTGAGTGATTGAAGGATATTATGTCTTTCAATTGCTTTCATTAGAGTTTTTCAATTAACTTGCAACATTCGACTTGTTTGCGTAATCAAACGTTGTTTTTTATTGATTCACTTACAACACTAGTAGCAAGTACACGACGCACAATATTACTATCCCTAATGCGTCTCTTGACACCAACAGTGTGATATGCATCATGAAGGTTTTCAACAATTATAGAGGTTTGACCACGTATATTAGATGTTATCAATCCTAAGGTGTTTAATGTAGGTCTCATTTTAATCAATTTCATCAAACTAACCAACAACTGACATCTTTGGGAATCATTTAAAATTTCAAAATGATTATCCTAAAATTCAAAGGCTTTTCTTCCGATTTTCGTTCGTAAAGTTTGTCGACATTGGTTTCAATTTGTTTTCATCAATTTCAATAAAAAATTAGGTTTCTTACGTAAAATCCTAGGAGGTGTTTTTGTCAAATTTTGCTTATCTACGCTTTCAACATGAATTTCTTATTCACATTTTCATTGTCTCCTTCAATTTCAACATTTGCTACATCATGAGTATTTAATTCTTTTCAACATTGACATTAAAAACTTTTTCATCACAAGTATTTAATTCAACTTCAACATTGACAGAGAAAACATTACCTAGTTCTTCATTGCTTACAATAGTTGGGATTGAAGATGAACCTCTTCTAGATTCACGAAGTTTCCTATTCACTCAAAGATTTTGAATTTTTCTGGCCTCTAATTCGTTTGGTGTTTTTTTACTTAATGACTTCCTTTTTTGACTTCGTTTTTTGTCTCCCATGATGTTTTGCTTCCGGTGATAAGAAAAACGTGCAGAAAAAGACAGAATTTCACAATAATTCATACGGTAAGGTCAGAGAGTAAAAATCACATGGTAATTTAGACATTGGGATGTGTGTAAATATGATTTATAAACCGCGAGCGTTCTTTATGTTAAAAAACTAAGATCACACTTTATAAACCACAATCGCGGATCTATCTACCGAACCTAAGCCTCGGAAAATCTTTGTTTTTCCCCAACCAAAGCTATGGAAGGTCATTATGAAGTGTAAAAGGTCAAAAAACCTCAAATCTTCTCTTCCAAAGACTTAAACAATGCTTAAAATTTGAAAAAAATTCACAAAAATGGTGCCATTGCATAGGGGAGACTCTTAGCTTTGTAGAAATATTGTTTTTAAAGTGAATAGAATAAGATAAATATCATTTTATAATTTTTTACTAACAATAGGTCTTTAAGACATTTTTTTCCCGTGAATGTTCATGTCTACGTTTAAGACTGTAAATTTTGTTTTGCTTATAAAGATATGATAAAACTTATACCATCCCAAGCGTGGGCAAATTCTATACACGTTGAAAAAAATAAAAATTTGATTTCGATATTTTTTTATATAGTTATGGCGGGCAAACGGAAAGCGCTCTGTTTTCTAAATATTTTCAGACCACTTTCATGGAAAAAAATCATAAAAAAATATATTGCTAAAAAAAATACAAAATAAAATCCATCCCAAGATAAACAACTACATCTAACGTTTCACCAAAGGAAAAAAAAAAACAAGATTTGGTCATCCAAAATGCGGGCAAAGGGACTACAATCTTATAAGTTTTTTCAAAAAAAAACTAAGTCATATAATTTTAAGTGTTTAATATAGCTAAACTTGTCCTTTTTAAAAAAAATAGTATTTTAGAAACTAGATTCTGAATGCTATGATTCATATTTATATAATTTTTCTAATTTAGAGTTCATGTATAGCTAATAATCCCTACAAGTTGAGATTTCATTGTTTTTTGCAATATGACGTCCACGGATGACCCTATATTTGTCCATCAACTTCCTACACTTACCCACAATTTTCAAGTATATATTTTTTAAGTTAAATTTAAATATTTTTTTTTTCTTTTTTAACAATGAATTTTAATTATAAATTTTATCATTCACCTTTGAGATTTATTTTGATGTTTAAATTATTGAGATGGAAGATTTTTGGTTATTTTTATATCCATCATTATATAAACTAGTATTTTATTTTCAAATGGAGTTATTATATATTAAGGTAGCAACTTTTGTATGGAGATTATTAAGCGATCACCTTCAAATATGGAAAAATACGGTCGATCGAAAGAATACATAAATACGGAAAAATACGATCTCACTAATTTTCGAGGGACTACTAAAAACCTTCTAAACAATACTGAAAAATGAAACTTCTTTTAGTTGTTGGCTATAAAATCATGTATGTGTTCATAATTTTAATATTTATGGTATAAAATATTTTAAAAATTATATATTTTTAAAGATCCCGCTTTTCATATCTTATTACTGAAAAATACAGAATTCAATACAGTGGAATGAAAAATACGAAAAAAAAATGAAAAACCTCACAAATTTCATCGTATTTAGTAACTATGTTATATACATTATTAATTTACGCTATATTTCCCAAAAATGTGATAATAAACTATGTTTATACTTAATATAAGGAGAAAGTTAGGCTGAAAAATCAAAGAAAAAGGGTTGAAGCTAACTTACATTGCATGTTTTATGATTTCTAAATTGCAATAATTAGGAGACGAGGAAAAAGTTAACTTAGAAGGTCTATGTTCAGATATGTTCACTTTTCTTATTTTCATTTAATCAATAATTTATATAAATGAAAATAAATAGATGATGAAATGGGTTAAAGTTGATTTAAGATAACCAACATTAGTACCTTACCTATGTGCCTGCTCAAGCCTTCCTATTCATTTGTCCTTCCTTTTCTTCTCTTATGTAAAATTCCAATTTGCAATTTTATTTATTTTATTTATGAGACTCATATTTGAGCGATTTCTAACTTGTAGACTATAGTTGTAGATTTTTAGTATTATTAAACATTTCAATTAAGGATTAAACATATTTTTTTGGGATTCACACATTGAAGTGACACTTGTTTATAAGAATTTTTTAAACATAGCCCTTTTTTGAAAAATGTAATTGTAAATTACATTTCTAAATTGCCAAAGAATATGTATATTTTGATTTTCTTAATATAAAAAAATTTTCACTACTCTTTTATTACAAGTTTGAGGCCTTGTGATAGGTTGTGACACGCTCAATTTTGACAACTTATGGGGGAGCCATTACCCAAAAATATTATAGTGGAAAGGTTCTCACATTTCACTAGAATATAACACGATAAAATAAATATTATTGTTTATCTATTTAATTAATTTATGATTTTTACTAAGGTGAGTCTCGTGAAAGGGCCCAAACCCTTTAACAAGAAAAAGTCAACAAATATTGTTTTTATATAAACAAGCAATAACCAAAGGTTATAGGCATAAAAAATTCAAAAAAATATAGCAACACAAAAAGAAGATATATAACAAAGAAAGGAAAATAGCACAGAGATGACACTTAAAAGAAAATGATAGGCAGTCCTATGAAGGAAAGCATTAACCTTAACTTCTACTTCCACATTAAATTATCATCCTTTATACTAACTAGAAACATTTATTAAAGGGAAGATAACTGGGGAGATACATCTAACCATGAATAAGAGTCACTCTTCCCCCACTTTGGAAATAAGATCATGTGCATCCATTGTGTACCATCATCAATTTCATCTTCTACATCCATCTTCAAAATATCTACATCCATATTTTAAGCTTTGTGCTTAATAGAAGCTCCACATCTTGGTTTTGGAAAAGGTGTTAACAAACTAAACCAAAAAATAACTAATAGGATAATTCTAAATAAACCACCATTGTTAATAACAAACCCATTAAACTACTCCATGTTTACTTTAACTACCATCTTGGGATCCTTTTCATCAAGAGGAAGGGGAGAAAAAGACGTTATCCATGAAGTAAAAATAATTCCAACATCCAGAGAGGAAGTTGAGTTATCAACAAATAATTTCTTATGATTTGGGCACACAAAATCAACATTAGGTTAGTTTATATCTCCAATTTTGATAAGATAAAGGTATGAAAAAAGAACAAAAAATCATTTGATGTTGTCTTTGATTACAACATGAAACATATAACTTGTGTAGACCCTCAAAGTTGAGGATTTAGATCCTGAAACAAGGATTGGAAATGATCTTAACCTAATGTGAGAGGGATTTGTAAAGATCCACTAAACTATTGTCTTACAAATCTATTATTTAGGGAATCTTGACCTAATTTAACAAAGGATCCCATCTTCATAGGTAATGATTTGATTTGCTCTATTTTCCTCATAACCAGGGGAAGCTATATGTCTAACTCATATTAGATATTTTTTATGATTTTGGCAAAGGCTTGAAGAATGAAGTACAAGACCTAAAAATATTTTTATCTTACAAAAAATAAGTCTTAACACACCATAAAATCTTTATCAGCAATAAAGTGCAAAGCAACAAGGAACAAAATGTTATTCAACACCTACAAAGAAGGATAGATGATGCTAATCTAAAAGGATTTTGAAAAATTTATTATCTTTGTATGAGGCACTAATTTTGCTTTTTAATTGATTAATCTCAACCTTGTTAAGATTTATAATGTTCGTAATTAACATGCATAAAAATGATGAATTATTGTTGTCGGTGGTTATTATGATTTAATTACCTTCCAACATTAACTACACAAATCAAAATAACACTTTTCAAAATGACTATTGACCTAACAACTATCAGAACACAAAATATATATTGCACATAGATATTTTTGTGGATTTGGAGGAATCTAAGTGATTTAAATGGAAGAATAGGTTGATATGATATTGGAAATACTTCATTACTAAAACGCACTTAAAACTAATTCTCGTAAAAACCATGGAAATAGGTCAAGACCACGTGTACAGTTGTGACCTTACTATATAGTCTTTGACCTACTTGGAATATAGGCCTATAAATTCTTGAGTTTTTTTCTTACTTCAAAATGGATGGCATTGTGTGTCAATATTCTTTGCTTAATGTTAGAATGGCCCTATACACTTTTCTTAGACTTTCAAACACTTGTAGCGTAAGAAGGATTTCCTGTAAAACAAATTTAGGTGATTTTTGGGAACCCAATGCACTACCAACATCCCACTACTCCAAAGAGGAATAAAACTTCACATATTCCTCTTAGCATGTGGTATCTACCATAGTGTCATCAAAGCTTGACAACTGTATTTTGACAATGGCTTGCTTTGGTTCAAACTTACTCAAATACTTGGAAAGGGTTACTTTGCTTTCTTGTAGAAAGAAGATGAAAAAGTATAGACCTGGAAGGATACTTCATACCTTTATAGGGCGTTTCCCTAACAATTTTTCATTATTTAGCTTTCTATTTCGGAAGAAATAAGATATTTTAGTCATTTTTTAACATGGGGAGAACATAAAGTGCCAAGATTTGAAATGAGGTATGATTGACTTAGTTATATAGGCTTCTGATGGTTATTTATCATGAAAGGATGACAAGGAGGGAATATTATTCCAAATGAAGTTGATGAAATTGAGAGTTTGGGCTTAAAGCATGTTGGTCCAAAACCGTACAATAGGGTAAGGATATAATTCTACTTCTTGACCAAAATTTGTGATTTTGAATGAGAGGGGGAAATTGGGGATGTAAAAAATGGGAGGAATAATGGGAAGGTGAAAAATTATATAGAAAATTGGAGGTAGTAGCATTTTTCTATCCATTATAAAGCTAAAATCAAAAAATAATGAAGATTCGAATTAGAATAAAGAAGAGTGGTCATAAATTGAGTCAAGCTAATTCTGACAGGGTAAAGAAATGTGAAGAGGTACTGAAATTGTGGTTATCAATTTCAAATGAAAATATGATCTTTTCACATATAATTTTTTGGTCAAATTGTTATTGGTCAATTTCATTTGGAATTAATGAAAAATTGGAAGAGAATGATGAAATAAATAAGATACATTTATAAAGGAGATGATAGATAGGATATATTAGCCATACACTACCTTCCAAAGGAATATACAATTGGATATTCCTTTGAATGGTAGTTTGTGGATAATATCTCCACAACCATTAGGAAACTTGGAACCAATAAAATAGGATAAGACCTCATAAGAATAACATGTGTTTTAATGCACCACATAGGCCTCACTGATCATCAGTTCTTGTTTTGCTTACATAAAATTACACAGTTACAACATGATTTATTTTATTTACTAACAATAATATATGAGAAGTGTAATGAGACATTTAAAGGTATGGTTTGGGGAAATATTAGTTGAAGGGATTAGAAACTTGACTGATAAAAACACAATGGGGTATAAACAAGAGTGACTTGGGGCCTAATTCTAACTTGTATAAAATGGTAGTGCTTGTATACCTGAAAGTAAGTGTGATGATGTCTTTTATGTGAAATAATGAAAATGAAGTGATGAGGAGAAGTAAAAAAATATAGGAATCATAGAAAAGGACAAGTAGTTCAAGAGGTACACAAAAATGATAAGAAACTCATGTAGTTGAATATCACAAATGGGTCTAAGGGGGATGCAAATGTGAAGGTGAACCATGTAAAAATAAAAGCGCAACAATTTAATTTTAATGTATTCAAAATATTTTGGTCTATAAATTATGAAATAAATTTTATGTACATGAAGTGGAACTGAAATTATTAGTTTTTTCTTTATATAACAGGGTCTTTCCTTCACCCATTCTAAAGCAAAACTAGGAAATAATGAAGGGTGGAAAGAAAATGATGAAATAAATTTAATTTGATTTGAAAGGAGATAATAGATAGGAAATATTAGCCACTAACTACATATTAAATGAGATATATAAATATTAATAAAAAACTACCTTTCAAAGGCATATATGATTGGATATGCCTTTGAAAGGTAGTTTATATCTAATAGTTACTGAACCATTGGGAAAGTTTAAAGGTACCTTATGGCTAATATTTTTGTATCTGTGAGAAGAATTAAAATCTACATTTTTGGGGAATATGTTATGCGTGGATGATGGAATGGGAAGAATTAAAATATAAAAAAGAATTTAAGGATGAAATTTTAATCTCACATATGAGAGAAAATTTGGTGTAGAGGATATGTCCTTGATTGTTATGCTTGTTCTTAGTAACTTTACTTCTCTTTGCCAATAGTATCTCTATTACTACTTGAGATATTTTCATTCTAGACTTATATCTCATAACACCTTTGTTTAAGATAATTAACTTATACACTTTCTTAAAATGGTGTGTATGCTCATAACAATGTTCTTTCAATACTATTTAGGAAATATTACTCTTACAAGCCACTATGAGAAATGAAAGCATGAAGTAGTTTACATATACCTCTTGATCATAGCTTCACTGCTATTTACTTGCCTTCAAATCTTCAAGAGTCAACTTCCTTTTCTTATATTCTCTAGTCCAAATCTTACATGCAATTCCCTTACTTTAATCTTTATAGTCCATTGATAGTTAGCATGACCAACATGTTCAAAACTATGTTTAGAGACTTATGCCCCTCCTCAACTCTCCTAGGACACCTTGTATAACCTAGACAAAGGTGTTAAGACCATCTATTCAATCATTAACATAGGTTTGAAAATAGTTCTCTTGTTTATCCCTTATTGGTGTGAAACCCTCTTAGTACACAACCTAAGTTGGATAGGAAAACTATCCAAGATAATGTCCAATCCTGATGAATGATCTTGGTGCCTTTTTCTTGGCTCTAGAACATATCAAAACTTTAGGATATTTAACTTTGCATGGACATTAAACTCAGGGTTGGTACTAGGATAATTAGGCCTCTCTAACCCCTCCATTTATGATAGTATATAGTTATGTTGATGATATTACCTAGGACTTGATGTGACCACCTCTATTGTGCATTTAAGATGCTCCTTGATGAGTTTGGAGCCTTGATTCATTTATTAACACTTGCATACACCTCCAATTACCCTAATTTTGGGCATTGTCACAAATAGCAACACAATCATCCACAACACCTTCACACGTGTGAATTAGACTATGAGATTTTAAATACTTCCAAGACTCATGAATAAAGTCATTTCCTCAAAATTCCATGACATTTGACTAGATAAATTGTAAATAACTTGATGCCCTAGTTAGGGACCGAGGGGGATAATTTAACTCTACAGGTGAATGTAGTTAATTTCATGAGCTACAAATATTCTACATGACTTATTGGACCTCTGCCATACTTTTCCATTGTTCACTGTCCTATGAAACTCCTGCATATGCTTGATGTCAAATCCTTTCTTTCAGCTTGTAGTCAAAGCTTTATATATCAGCCTTTTACACTAGGGTAAGTGCACCAAGTTGGGGGACAAAACGGGGTCTTAAGTGGACACATTTTTCTATAAAATAAAAAACTTCAACTTGTACTAGTTTTTTTAAATAGTTAGAATCAAAATTGGAAGATGTTGTATGAACATGAATGATAGAATTTTGAATCTAGTTTCTAAGGTACTAAATTTGATTGAAAATGGATAAGTTTAAGTGGGTCAAATAACTAAAAAACCAACAAGTGATCCTATTTTTGTAAAAAAACATAACAAAGTGACTTTTGTGCCCCTTACAATTTTTTGAGAACTATTTAGTAGTTTTGAAAACCCTTTTGTAGAAAGATAGCTAGGAGCATTTAGTTTGTTCTAGAATTTTTTTCTATATTTTTAGCAAGTATTTAATTTTTTTATGATTTTTCTAGTACAAAATTTTTATGTTTTGAAAAATAACAGAGCTCCGACCGTACCCCCCTAACTACCTCAAAAAATATCAAAGATTTTTTTTTTAAATATGTATAGAATTAGGCCTTATTTGTTCTAGTATAATTTTTTTTCAATTTGGATGACCCAAAAAAAAAGATACATGATGAAACATAGACATATTTAAAATTCAAAATATAGATATAAAAAGGCATAGTTAGAAAATAAATAGTATGGAAACCTTATATTAGTCGAAAAATTGAAAATTTTTATTTTTAGAGAGAAGAAACTCTTCTCTACGTTGTGGTATAATTTTTTTTAAATGAATCGATTATTTTATGTTGATTTATCATGGAGGAAGTGGAATTTTTACATTTTCCTACAAAAACACGTTGTTTGCTATGTTTATGTAGAGTACATGCCTCGTGGATTGGGGATCTAAACTAGATCCCAAGCCTTGAAGCATGGCTTGGAAAAAGTGAAAACATAAAATGTGTACGCGTTATAATGCGTACGGTTTCTTTATAGTATAAACATTGTAGATGCTTTTGGCATTCTTCTATTTATTATTATTTATATTTTATTATTTCTTATACTTTAAATTTATTTTTGTAAATGTAATAAATTAGGGTCACTTTGCACCTTATAGAATTAGTCTCATAGCTCCATGAGTCACGGTTTAGGACATAGTTTTTTATAGTATAATATGGTCAGTACATAGGTAATTTTTAGGATTTCAGCATTCAACCTAAAGCTTTTAGCATTTAACTTATACAATTGCAAACCCTAAACCATAGGTCATAAACCTAAACCCTAAACTGTAAACCTTGAGCCCTAAAACCTAAACCTTGAACCATGATCCCTAGTCCCTAAAACCTAAACCCTAAACCTTAAACATTCAGCCCTTACCCATGAGCCCTACACCCTGAGCCTTAAGCCCTAAACCTTGAGTCCTAATCCCTACACCCTAAGCCATAAACCATGAACCATGAGATCTTGTTAGAGTAGGTATTTACCTTAGCTCATGTTCACCTATGTACATTATTTACCTTTATTGTATTTATCCTCACCCAATTATGTGTGTGGATATTTCTTTTTATTTATTTAGATATTAGGAGATATTATCTAGTTGTTAGTATAGTTCTTTCCTTGATCTATGGTATTGACTAGTTCTTTCCTAGATCTATGGTATTGACTAGATCCTTGATGTCTAGTTTTCTCATAAATCTATGGACTTGACTAGTTCTTTGATGACTAGTTCTTTCCATGATTTATGGCTTGATCTATGACCTTGACTGGTTCTTAGATTGTTATTCCTTGCATATATAAGCAAGGCCCATTCTCATTGTATTTCATTGAGTTCCATAATAATATATAATATTGCTGCTCATTTGTTTGCAAAGGTTTTGTGTAAAGTTATTCTGGCGAATTACTTTCATCTTATTGATCATGGTGTTTGATTAGCATCTATGTTCTTGGCTTGGTACGATCTGGTTATCATTCCTTTTAGCCCTAAATGCTAAACCCTAAACCATGAACCGTAAAAACTAAATCCTAAACCCTAAGCCCTGACCCCTAAACCCTAAACCTTAGACATTGAATCCTAAACCTTAAACCCTAAGCATATAACCCTACATTCTTATCCATAAGCCCTAAAATCTAAACCCTAGACCATATACCCTAAGCCCTCAACCCTAAACCCTAAATCCCAAGCCCTAAACCCTAAACCTTGAGCCCTAAACGTTAAATCCTAAACCCTAAACCCTAAACCATAAACCCTAAATCCTGAACCATAAACCATAAACCCTAATCCCTTATCCCTAAACACTAAATCCTTAACCCTAAATCCTAAACCCTAAACCTTAAACCCTAAATCCTTAACCCTGATCCATAAACCCCAACCATAAACAGTAAAACCTAAACACTAAACCCTAAACCCTAAACCTTTAACCTTTAACCATGAGCCCTAAACCATAAACCATAAACCATGAACCATATTTCATCATTATTTCCTAGTCTTGTGCCTAGAACCATCATTGAGTCTACTTATAGAACTACCTTGTTTATGAGAGGTGGGACAAGTAACTAAATTGATATGACATCTACCTTGTGCCTTGCAATGCATATTACACATCTCTTCCAAACTTGTTTCTCCCCACATATACTTACGCTCTTGAATGTAAATGTATTCACACTTTGAAACAAATTTCACATTTATCATATTTCCATGTATGGTATTATGCAAGCTAGGATGACCCATTAAAAGCTTGAAAAAATAACCATCACAACACAAAAATAATCTTAAAGGAAACAAAAGAAACATAGATAATATACCAATGTGGAGGTGTAGGATCATAATTGAATTTCCTGCAGTATCCTTTCCTCCGGAGAAAGACAAAGTTCTTGTTCTACTGGAATGGATAGTAAATTTGATATAACTTCCTAAAGTGTTCAAAATAAGCATAGAAACATGGGAATGGCAAAGAAACAAAATGGGTTATCAATCACCTATTAAATCTTTCTTGTTTAGTTCTAAATGAGAGTCATCTGGACCTAAGACTTAGTGACCTTCCATTCATTGATAATTCCTTATATTATAAACCCGTGGATTTTTTCAAAAGTTCCTTTAAAAAGATAGGGGTAGTCATCAATCATAGTGAAGGGTGTGATGTGATTTACAAGAAACTTTAAATTCATATAGATTTAGAGGTCATACACAATTTACAAATATCTCTATACTTATAAATGGAAGCCAAGTAATGATGTCTCCTTGTATCCAAGGATCGAGGACTACTTGGGGTATATGGAACGATTGGACATTCAAGAATATGATATTTCCCTCCTTTAAAATATCAACAGATGAAAGACATAAAATTGTGATGACTCTCTTTGAATGTTCTACCAACAAATTCGATGAATCCTTTTCATCTAAATACTCTATGTCAATTAATAATAAGAATGGGTAAGAAATAAAACATTATAATGAGTTAAATATTTCCCATGAGATGGGAAAAAGAAGATAGTTGTATTGGGTAATATTTTTACCCTGAGCCCTAAACCCTAAAACCCAAACCCTAAATATTGAGCCTTAAAACCCAAATATTAAACCCTAAACCCTAAACCTTAAACCTTAAACCTTAAATTCTAAACATTAAACCCTTAACCCTAAACCCTTAACCCTAAACTATGAAACACAAACCCTAAACCCCGAGCTTGAAACCCGTAAACCCTAAATCCTAAATCCTAAACAATAAACCCTAAACCTTGATCCCTAAAACATGAACCCTGAACCCTAACCCTAACACATAAACCCTTAACCCCGAGTGTTAAACCATTATCTCTAAACCCTGCGCCCTAAACCCTAAACCATGAACCATGAGTTCTGAACCCTAAACCCTAGGCCCTTAATCCCCAAAACCTTTGCAGACACCTAAAATATGCTTACACTTAGCATTTCATCCAATTCAACCGATTAACGATACTACGTTAATTCCCCATTCTTCACTCCATTCTCAAATGCCCATTTACGATACCTTATTGGTAGTATTCCTCCTATAAATCATCTAATTTGGTTAATATCTATCTTATTAGCTAAAAATTCCTCCTTTTGACCATTTAGAACCTCTCTAGTTCTCTATAGACCACTTCTATTGGATTCTAGGCTATCTATCAGTCCACAATTGGTTATCCAGACCCTCCTAACTCTCAATGAGTCTCTAATCACTTGCTAATCAAGTTTAACTAGCCTAAACCCTAGTTAACTAACCTAAACCAAGATAAAATAAGCCTAAAGCATGTTTATCCTAATCTAATCTAAAAGAGATTTAGTCCCACATGCACCCAAATTCCAAACTCCCCAAGTGGAAAACTAAAAATACAAGGCTAAGCCTACCCATTCAGACTTACTACTTTACTCGCAAGCGCCTCTCTCTCAAGCACTTTGGAAAGGCATTAGAAACCATTTGTGATAGCTTTAAGCTATATAAAATTTGGATCTTGGCCATACTCCATTGTTAAGAGCTCCTCCATCTTGCATCCATCCATTCCAAATATAGTTATTAAGGGAAGATCTAAAAACTTGGCCATGTAGCCAACTAGGAGAGATTTCCTCACTATGTTTGGGAATAGACAACATATAATTTGATTTCTTAGGACCTCTTATGTTCATTATTTCAAGCTTTCTAAGAATAGAGGTTAGTTTCATTTGGTTTAGTTTTATTGTTTATTTCAAACTAATGTATGCTAATTAGGAACCCTTGCTCATTTCTTATCTAATGGTCCACTGATCAGTTGTTCAAAGCCTTTGGGGATTCTTTAGGGATTCTTACCCCAAATCTATGGCTTTTGCAACTTTTCTTTGAACACATTTGGCATGCCTGGTGGGACACTTATGTCCATCCTCCATTAATGGATGTCCTTTGAGTTCTTCAAAGTTATTTTTCAAGTTTTTAGTTCAAAACACTTGTGATTTCCTCATTTTGTTTCTAACACTAGATAAATAACCTTCATTTACAAATAATTCTATGGGTTTGACATAGAAATAGGATGTTTTGACTAACTACTAACTTGTTCACTTTCAAAATTTTGAAAATCCTTTTTTTAACAGTTTTTCTACAGGACTCGCGTAGGTGTCAGGAAGGAGCACATACACGTTGAAACTCTCGCATCTCCTTCAGAAAAAGAGCGTACCTATTTGAATGTCTTTATCATTAGAAAATTTTCCCTCTACACGCATGCATGTGTCTCTATTGGCGCGTCGGTGTCTCCATCTCTATGGACTGTCGACATTAAAATTTTCCTCCGTAATTTCTATTTCATTATGTATGTATTAGGAATAGGATGTTGTTAAGTATGATTAGTAGTGGTGTCTAATAGAAGATAACAACACCATCAGTACAGTGCCACCAATAAAGTAGAGTACGGTAATAGTCAAATTACAATAGAATGTTGTGGTAAAAGTAAATATTTGTTGTAAGTGGTCCAATAATGTTAAAATGTCAAAGTTGGGGTAAGTAGAGAAGTAGGGTCTACATGATTAGGAATTAGAAATATTATATTTGTAATAAGGACAAAGAGTGATGTCATAAATATTTTGTGTATTTTATTTGTGGAAAAGTCTAAAAAGATGGAACCCTTGTGAAATGATAAGGTTTATCTTATCTTAGAAGATAAGCCTACATGTAAAGGAAAGAGTTTAGGCATGGAATATCATCGTCCGGAAGAGATTTCCTATCCTATCTTAGAGATATGATGGATAACCTAAATTCCTATAAATAAAGAGGCCACCCCCCTCATTTGGCATAGAAGGAAGTAGTGAGAAATATTTTATGAGTAAGTGTGTAAAGGAAGCCATAATTTTGAAGGTGTGTTAAAGAAGCCATTAAGAGGTGTAATTGTGAAGTTTCTCCCATAGTTATTGTTGGAAGGCAAGTGAAGTCAATAACACTTGAAGTACCTCATGGGTGAGATTGTAACAATTTCATGTTGATATTATAATTTACACTGATATTTCAGATTTATCATCATTCCTTCTTATCATAGTCTATGGTATTCTTGTGTTATGTTTGTTGTTGTGTTTCCAAATTACATCCACCAAACTAAAAGTTGTGCATTAGTAAATAATCATAGCATGAGGAGTTCCTGGTGAAGAATTATCATAGTGTTGGATTAGTGATGACATTTTGGTTCCGTTGCTGGGACCATTCCTCGTTGGTGGATTTTCTGGAGAGATATTCCCACTTAGTCAGAAAACATTTGGAGGGTAACCTTGTTTTTACTATGTATAGTGGTTACCATGGTAAAGTCACTTTTTACCGTGAATAGTATTTACCGCAGTAAAGTCACTTTTTACCATGAATAGTATTTACCGCAGTAACTTCACTTTTTACCGTGAATAGTGTTTACCACAGTAAAGTCATTTTTTACCGTAGTAAGTCAAGTTTTACCATAGTTTACATGGTCATTTCTATTTTACTGTAGAAAGGTGTAAAGTCACATTCTTTTATAGTGATTCCAATTATTTGTGCACATAAGTCTTGTTGATTGTACTTGTGGGTTAGTATTTCACTGTGGTTATTTTTGGAAATGGGGAAGATTCCTGTTTTTTCAACCCAATCTAATGAATATGCTTCCTCTTTCATTCAAGAGTTTAAATGATCTTGCATTTGTAATGGCCTCATAAGAAGGGAACAATGGACTGAATTTTTTCCTACCTTTTTGGATGGTTCAGCCTTAGGTGGTTTGAAACACTAGGTGATAATGTGAAAAATTCATGGGATTTATTAACTAAAAGTTTTCTTGAAGAATTTGGTAAACAACAGAAATATGCAGATCTCATGATCGATATCACAAAGCTATTCCAAGGAGAGAAGGAGAAGATAAGGGATTATCATTCTCATGTTCTAGAGCTAAGAAGGAAGCTCGATGCCTGGATCTGGAAGGAAGGATTAGCGGATGGGTTGATGAATGGCGTGGATAATCTCCTCTATAAGCACTTCATTCTCGAGATGAAGATAGAGAGATCGACAACGAGTGAAGTATGACCGCCCAGCTACCATTGAACAAGAAAGGAGATTACAAGAAGGCAAGAAGAAAGCATGGAAGAGGAGCCCAAAGAAATTGCTGCTAAGGTAGAGCCTACACCAACACCTTTGGTCTATAATTCAAAACCACTCTCGATGAGCACAAATCTTTCTTCTAGTACATCTACCGAGTATGAAGATCTACTTAGGAAGATGGGCGAGCTTAACTATTAATATTCTTCAAGGAAAGGAATTTAGTTCTCGGGAGGAGATATAGGTCCAAAAAGAAATATTTCTAAAATTATATGTTATGGTTGTTATAAAAAGGGTCATTATAAGTATAATTGTCTAGATAGAGCTTCTACATCTGGTACAAGAGATAATGATAAAGGAAAAGCACCTATGAATTCTTTTGATGTAGTAGATAATAGCATAAATAATGAAGTAGATGTGTTTGTAACAAAAAGAAAGAAATAAAAAGATAACCAAGATGGAAATGATCCTAAGAAGATGAAAGGAGAAACTAGTAAGAAACATAGGAGAAGAAAGTTGGGTGTGTAGGATTTTTGATTCACAGGAACAAGGACCATACTCCATCTTAGAAGATTTGTCCAAAGGCCTACAAATATTACATATGGTTAACTCTTGGCTATGTCTTCTAAGAAGAGGCGGAGCTGCGGAGTGGACTCAATGCTCGACAAAGGAAGGAGGTTGAGGTCCCTGTTTTGGAGACAGAGGCGGATCCCTACGCTCCACAAGTTGAGGTATTATGTAATGGTATTTCAATTCATGATGTCTTAGTTGATGGAGGTGTTGTAGTTAATGTAATGACCGAGTTTGTAATGAATATGTTGGGTTTAAAAATTGATCGCCCCTCAACACTTATGTTAAGGTCATTAAATAAGGGAAAAACTAAACCAGAAGGTGTAGTTTCAAATGTGGCAATATCTGTTATGGGTGTTGTATGTGTGGTAGACTTTCAGGTGATGAAAAATGGTATTGTTGCGTACCCAATGTTGTTAGGAAGACCATGGCTAAGGAGAGTTCATGCAAGAAACTACTGGAATGAAGGTTTCATGACACTTGGATGTGGTAGAGAGAGGGTGAAGATAAACATGATCCCTCGGCATCATAAGGCAGAACCTATGGATTCAAGTGATGAAATTGATGATTGGACATCCTCTGATTACTCTAGTACCAATGAAGTGGACAACGAAGATGAAGAAAGTGAGGTT
The DNA here is from genome assembly GCA_018340775.1 of Taxus wallichiana var. yunnanensis. Lineage (NCBI taxonomy): Eukaryota > Viridiplantae > Streptophyta > Pinopsida > Cupressales > Taxaceae > Taxus > Taxus wallichiana. The sequence continues at coordinate 239,728,960 of CM031240.1, forward strand.
GATGTTTTGGTCATGGATATCCTTCCAGTCACACTGACTCATGACTCCATAAAATTATCGAAGAAGAAATTGATGAATGTCTCCATAAATAAATATTGGTGATGTTGTGATGGAGAATGAGAAGGAATCCTACCTCTAGCTCTTTCGAAGGTACATACACATATTCACTTTTGATTACAATGAACTCCATCAAGTAAGTTGGGTAGAACATTATATTGAGATAGTAGATGGTGTTAAGCCCATAAAGCAAATGCCATATAGAATGAATCCTAATTTTTCCAAGACTGTAAAAGAAGAAATAGATAAGTTGCTTGATGCAGGATTCATATTTGCTGTGGAGAATTCAAAATGGGTTTCTCCCATTGTGATCTCAATAAAAAAGAATGGGAAACTACGTATTTGTGTTGATTATAGGAAGCTCAACAAGGCAACAAAGAAGGATCATTACCCTCTTCCATTCTCAGATCAAATCTTGGATGAAGTAGTTGGCCAGGAGTGCTATAGTTTTGTTAATGGATATAGAGGATACAAGCAAGTTTGTATAACCGAGAAAGATCAGCTGAAGACCACGTTCACCACTCCTTGGGAATGTTTTCTTATAGAGTTATGCATTTTGGGTTGTGTAATGCTCCGGAAATGTTCCAGCGCTTTATGACTAGGGTGTTTGAACCGCATTGGGAACTTAATCGAGTATCTCTCGGATGATTTTGCATCTATGGGAGCAAGATGGACCACTGCACTGAGATAGAGACAACATTTCAAAGGTTAGATGAAGCACAAGCCTCACTAAACCCTACTAAAAGTGTGTCTTTGGATGTTCTAAAGGTGTTTTGTTAGGGCATGTTGTATCCAGAGATGGTATTGGTACTTGATCTGATAAAGTTTCAAAATCAAAGAGTTACCATTTCCTATGAATAGAAGTAAGTTGAGATCATTTTAAAGTCATGTGGGTTACTATATAAGGTTCATCTCAAATATTGCATAGCCACTAACCCAATTCTTGAAGAAGGATGTTACTTATGAACCAGGAAATAAGGCGCATGAAGCTTTTGAACAACTGAAGGAAGCCCTGGTGTCTTCACCTGTTTTAAAGAATGCAAATTGGAGCAAGCCGTTCATTGTGTATACTGATGCTTCAGATGCAGCACTAGGAAGTACTCTAAGCCAAAAGGATGAAAATGGGAATGATCATCCAAATTACTTAGAGCAGAAAAATGAGTAGTGCTGAGGTAAATTATATTGTAACAGAAAAAGAGGCTCTAGCTATCATTTTTGCTATAAAGAAGTTTAGAAATTACTTGCTAGGGCAGAAATTTATAGTTGTAACAGATCATCAGGCTCTAAAATATATTGTAAATAAGCCTAACCCATTAGGTAGGATAGCAAGATGGATAATTTTGCTACAAGAATTTGAATTTGATATTATAGATAGGCTTGAAAAAAATATGTCAATGCAGATGCACTCTCTCGAGCCTATGATGGTTTAGGTTCATCTTGTGATGATGATGATTTCCCAGATGCAGACATTGTTATCCCTTGACACAATCCCTAGTGAATACATAGATATTTGGAATTATCTGAATGAATTCAAGTTTCCTGATGGTGCCAATGTAAAGACTAAGAGGAAGATTACTCAAGCTAGTCGTCCATATTCTATTCTACATGGAGTATTATTTCGAATAGGACCTGATGGACAATACAAGAGAGCAGTTGGACGTGATCAAGGGAAGGAGCTGATAGAAGAATTCCACAATGGTACATGTGGAGGAAACTTCTCTAGACAACTTACAGCAAGAAGGATCTTGGATGTAGGTTATCATTGGCCCACTCTTTTTAGAGATTGTTATAATTATTGTAAGACATGTGATATTTTTCAAACACATGGTAACCGTAAGACTTCATCAGCTCCATTATGCCCTATTCTTCCACTTGGTCCCTTTGAAAAGTGGGAATAGACATTGTAGGTCCACTTCCAACTACCTCACGCCAAAATAAGTATATTATAATTGCCACATATTATTTAACCAAGTGGGTTGAAGCTAGGCCATTGAAAACAACTTCCATGGATGAAGTGGCAAGGTTCATATATGAACGCATTGTCACTAGATTTGGTTGTCCATTAGAAATGGTAATAGATTAAGGAATCCACTTCATTAATGAGGTGGTAGAAGCCCTAGTCAACAAGTTTTCTATTAAGCACGGGAAGGCAACAACATACAAGCCAAGCACAAATGGACAGGTGAAACGAACAAATTTTGTGTTATGTCAAATTCTAGCAAAAGATGCAGCCTTATAGGTACATAAGTGGGATAAAAGGATTCATGCAGCATTGTGGGCATATAGGGCAACATCAAAGTCAGCAACAGGATACTCCCCATTTTAGTTGGCTTATGGCATTGATCCAGTTCTTCCTATTGAGTTTGATATTCCCACTGTGAGAGTTATGAAAAATGAAAGGATGGATGAAAGTGATTCAGTAAAAGAAAGGTTGGTACATCTTCATTTGCTAGAGGAAATGAGGGAAATAGTGAAGGATACAAGCTATAAGAAGAAAATGAAGCAAAAGGAATACTTTGATCAAAAGATCCATTGGTCTCCATTTCATGTGAATGACTTGGTTCTAGTATATGATTCCAGATACAAAAAAGAAGATAGAGAAAAATTCTTCCAAAATGGATGGGGCCCTACAAAATAGTAGTTGTGCATGAAAATGGTACATATTGACTAGAGGAATTGGATGGCACTCCCATTACGAAATGGGTCAACCACGACAAGTTAAATATTTTCCAAGCACCAGAATAGTCTACTCCAAGGACGGAGTAGAAGTTAAGAAGGGGGAAAATGTCGACATTAAAATTTTCCTCCGTAATTTCTATTTCATTATGTATGAATTAGGAATAGGATGTTGTTAAGTATGATTAGTAGTGGCGTCTAATAGAAGATAATGGTGCCATCAATACGGTGCACCAATAAAGTAGAGTATGGTAACATTCAAAGTATAATAGGAATGTTGTGGTAAAAAGTAAATATTTGTCGTAAGTGGTCCGGTAATGTTAAAATGTCAAAGTTGGGGTAAGTAGAGAAGTAGGGTCTACATGATTAGGAATTAGAAATATTATATTTGTAATAAGGACAAAGAGTGATGTCATAAATATTTTGTGTATTTTATTTGTGGAAAAGTCTAAAAAGGTGGAACCCATGTGAGATGATAAGGTTTATCTTATCTTAGAAGATAAGCCTACATGTAAAGGCAAGAGTTTAGGCATGGAATATGATTGGCCGGAAGATATTTCCTATCCTATCTTAGAGATAGGATGGATAAGCCTGAATTCCTATAAATAAAGAGGCCACCCCCTCATTTGGCATAGAAGGAAGTAGTGAGAAATATTTTATGAGTAAGTGTGTAAAGGAAGCCATCATTTTGAAGGTGTGTTAAAGAAGCCATTAAGAGGTGTAATTGTGAAGTTTCTCCCATAGTTATTGTTAGAAGGCAAGTGAAGTCAATAAAACTTGAAGTACCTCATGGGTGAGATTGTAACAATTTCATGTTGATATTATAATTTACACTGATATTTCAGATTTATCATCATTCCTTCTTATCATAGTCTATGGTATTCTTGTGTTATGTTTGTTGTTTGTTTCCAGATTACATCCACCAAACTAAAATTTGTGCATTAGTAAATAATCATAGCATGAGGAGTTCCCGGTGAAGAATTATCATAGTGCCGGATTGGTGATGACAGGATGCGTTTGTGTAAAACACCTCACTATGTAAAAATTTAATTTTTCTTCCATTTTATGCTTGGGCATGTCTCCGTCGAGCCCCAAACATCTGCGTCAGTTTGTAAGTGTCCCTATATTTTTAGGAGTGTCTGTGTTTTCCACATATTCTATACTTTATTAATTCTCTCGTGTTATAGGTGCGTACCTATCGCTTTAGGCGCGATCGTGTTGAAAACCTAGCACTCTTGTCTAAGGGGCGTGTAGGTGATGGTCATTGCTTTCACTTTAACATACACATGTAGGTGTTGTTTTAGGCACGTACTGCTGGGTGGAGCATACTTGTCGGTTTGGGTGCGTAGGTGTCGGGGTTAAAAATTGAAATTTTACTACAGTCTGTCAAAAATTGTTTCTGATCTTTTGTTGCATGTTTCTAGGACTCACAAGGTTAAAAAATGTTTTTTCCTTTATATTTAAGTTTACATAGTTAATTATTTTTCATTTCTTAGCTTGAACTAGGTTTATAATAGTTTGTATGCTCTCTCCTCGCACCTTCAAAAGTGATCTTTGAGATCAAAAACAATTAATAAACTTTGCATCATATGTTAAAAACAATTTCTTTCAAGGATGAAGTATAAATTTTATGTGATTTAGTGAGATTTGCACATTGTGTATGCTCTTCCTTCGTGTCTTTTGGTGATGTTAGGAATCAAAAGAAAGTGTAAATTCTCTTTTTACATCAATCTATAAACTGGAAAATTACTAAAACTTGTTGTCTATAGGACCTAATGCTTGTCAAAGAAAGGTGTCAAAAACGTAGCACAAAAACTTTTAATACACGTGTTTTCTTGTAGATTGCCAAATGGTGTGCCACTTCAAAACCACAGTAACTTAAAAAATTTAAAAAACACACCACATTCCAAACACTGTATTGTAGTTTTTGGAAAAGGTTATGTCCCTGTCTACTCAACCGGAATGTAACCCCTTTGCATAATGCCTTAAGCTATAACAATGGGGGTGGTACCAGGAACCCTAAAGGAGTCCACCATCGAGTAACCTCGTGGACAAAAAAGGAAGCACTCCGCTTACCTACTTGATTAGTATGCACTATGAGTTAGAGTTACAATATTTTCCGTGTCACGACCCTGGCAAGAGTACATGATGGATGTAATTAATGCCCACTATACTTGAAGGGGGAAAAGCTGAGATACTCCAAGGATTAGTCATTGTGACTTTCCTAGGAAAATTGTGCCATGCTTCTATATGACTTGTAACACCTAGGTGAGAGAACTTATTAAGGAGGCCATTTTTCTTAGATCCCACTTTACTAGTCCTTCATTGTGTCTTAGCCATCATGAGATGATAACTTGTTTGGATTCAGAACCTTATTTTTTAAACATGGTAATGAATCCATTTAAATTGGATCTAAGTTTATCTCATGACGAAGTTTACAACGTCTCACTTAGCTTGGTTTCTTTCTCGCCTTCGGATGAGGCAAAACTCTGCCCAAGTGATGCTTAGTTTATTTCCATATTTTGATCTATACCTTTGTGTTCTTGTTTCCCATTTTGGGCAAGAGAGGGCATCTTTCGGGAGTGTTGTCATAGATAGTGTTCACCACTGTTTTGTATGTTTACGCTCATCCATATTTGTGGATGATTTGTTAAATTTCTAAAGTGCGTGGATACATCCTCATATCTTTGATGGCCACTTGATCTTAATTTCAGGATCATCATCATAGTTAGGATTAATTCATCATTTGATCTCCCTTTTACTTATTACCTTGTTTGCATTGTCTCAACATAATTAATATACTTCATGTTTCTCGTAAACGTGATCTAAGTGTCCGCATTGTGGCGTTACGCTGCCCACATTTTAACACATCCTTCGTATACTTTGACTTGGTTTGATTTCAAACATTTTCCCAAATCTTGAAGAGTTTCACTTACTTTGTTTGCATCATTTTGATACCAGTTTGATACTAATATCTCACTTCTCCGTGAAGCTTTATAAACATGTCCAATTGGTGTGGTTACGTGGCTTACATTTGTAAATCTCTCCCTTTAACATTTTGGCCTTGTTGGTTGTTGAGCGCGTCATTGTATCCTTTGATTGGGAGTCACATCTACCCTTTGTTAATATTTACGCCTTGTTCATTTTGATCTTGATGTAAATACTGACATTGTGTTGGTCATCTTTGCATCGAATTCACTTTGCACACGTATTTGCATAGGGTGTATTTCCTTACTTGATTGGATTTGTGTTTCACAATCACATGATTGTTATTTTTGATCATTCATCTAGAAATATTATTTTCTAGGACAATAATTTTTATCTCATCAAGATTGCATCATCACAATGTATATTTTCCTTAGATCTTCTTCAGAAAATCACACACGCATCTCCATACTTACACAATGTCTAGTTGGCTGCCGTTATGCTACCCAACTTGACATGGAGATTTCTTCCCTTTAAAGAAATTCCATTACGCTATCTAGGCATAGACATTTGTACTTAAATCGACCCCAACCATGATCAACTATCGTGCAATTTCTCACATTTATGACAATACAAAACCTAGGTTTAGGAATTCAAATCAAAATATTCCCATTACAACTAAACCTCATTTGGTTCTTCGCGATAGAAGTCCCATTCGGTACCTTGTTTCCCACCTTCAGCTCATAGTCGGTGGTATGGTTTGGATGCTTCTGATCCAAATTTTTATTCAGTTCCCCCACTCTTCTTCCAATTTAGATCCAAACTACCATTCGGATTCCCACTCTTCTTTTGAAGATTTAGATCCCAACTATTGTTCGGATAACCCTAGATCAAATCTTGAATCACATTTATCCCTTCCTTTGCAAGACCTTTATTCCAACTCACCTAAATGATGTCTTCCTCCTTTGAAGACTCGTGTGACTCCAAGTTCCATCGATCGAACATATAATTCGGTTCTTGAGTCATGGTCCTCCTTTTCTTTGCAGGACCTCATTCAAAAGTTGTCTCGACAACCTCTTCCTCTGTCAAAGAATTCCATGACTTGGATTCCATCTAGTTAATCATCCAATTCGACTCCTACGTCACAACTTAATGGATGGCTATGTGATCCTACTTTCCAACGTATATTAAGTTGTCTTCTAGAAAAATAACCTACGTCTATATCTAAATAGTCCATTCATGAGACACCTTCCTCCAAACCTACGTTGTTTCTTCAGTCATCTTCTGATATTAAACCAACTTCAATCTCTCTTTGGCCCTTGATCCCTTTCAACCATATCATACTATTTCCTCATACAAATGCTTTCTAAAGATCAATGTATTTGACCACGTCAAACCATTAGAAAGAAGCAATGTGCTAAGATATCTTTTCAAAGCACTATCAAAAATCTTCATGGGAGTGATAAGGTCAAGCCTTCCCCTTGTCTATATCATCAAACATCTTCATCTTATTTTGTCAATCAATCTTCCCCACTTATCAGACCCATTTCTTCTAGTCAACCTTCTATGGTGAGAACAACAACCTCTACTGATTGATTTCTCTCAAGATGAAGGAACAATTAGACTAAATGAAGATATCCCTTCAGAGGATTTCAAACAAGGGTTATTTCTTGAACTTAATACACTCGCGTATTGGGAAAAGAAGTTGATTCCTTTTATCATAACGTAGAAGAAGATCCTAAGGTCATGGAACTTGATTCTTCTTCTTGCAATCCATCATCACCTTCCCCGAGCATGATGACATGTCGGGATTTAACATTGAATCCATGGCCTATATTCTCATTTCCAAATCATTCCTTATCTATCATCATTCCTCGGTCAAAATCTCACCTTGGGTCACCATTGAGTATCCCATCATCTTCTTATATTATGGGGTAATGTCCTAGTAACCCTCAAATTTCTACTTGTGGGTCACCTCCTTGTAGCCCATTACCTTCTATTCTTGGGCCATGTCCTAGTAGCCCTCCATCCTCTTCTATCTATGGGACACCGTACGTACTCAAAATTGTAAGGTACTGTACTACCGAAACAACATGAAAGGTGCCCTAATGATGATATAAGTCTCCTCGCAAGGTGTTCAAGATCCAGAAAAGCTCTCCAGTGTGGGTTAATATCTCGCATGCCCCGCTTTGCCCGCGTGTGCTTTGTTTTTCCCTTTTCCCCTCTTTTCTTGGCTTTTTCTCTTCAGTGATGAAACCGCCACCTTGCCTGGGTGGCGGTCTCGTGACCGCCGCCCTGAACAGGGCGGCGGTCCTGTAACCACCGCCCTGCTCAGGGCGGCGGTCCTTTACATGTTTTCCAGAAAGCTCTTTTAACACGACTCACGTAATTTCAACATTTTACCAGCTTTCTTTCACCGCCATAAGCTTGCATTTATGATTCTGGTTCCCTGGAATAGTGTTTTGCCATTGCTTATAGCTTAAGAGTTCAATTTGGATTTTACCTTGGGTAAATGCAAATGCTATAAATAGTTGGCTTGTGCTCAAGAAAATGGCCCCTCAAATTTTCCTCTGAATTTCTCTTTGCAATAGATTAATTTTCTTAGAGTTCTTAGTTTCTTTCATTGCATGCTTAGTTAGTATTGTTTTGCTGTTAGGAAGCCACATATCCATCTTGTGCAAATGCTATTGACATTTTATCCAATCCATTGGAGTAGAATAGTTTGTTTTCAATAGGAAGCCATTAAAGTTGCAGGTTTTGTTCTTCAAGCATGATAGTTTCAGGTTCTGGACGCTTTATGTTGCATGACTCACAATAAATCCCGCTAGGAATTGCATAATCCAAGCTCTGTACTCTTGCGCTATCCCTCTCCTACTCGCATTGTATTCAGTCTGTTTCCTAAGCTACCTTTATCCCAATATCTACTTCTGTTGATGCTAACATTATACGCTTTTCTGGATCCACGTGAACACGAAGGAATGAGGAGATCACACTGAGGGGACAAGATCACACACACCATCGGATTCACCATTGTTCTGCTAGAATCCAGGTTCTAGCTTTCAAAGTTCTAGTTAGAAACATATCAAATAAAGTAGCCAATCACTTTATTTCAATCAATTCTACTCTTGATATTGCCAGGGAAGCTGTGGGGATTGATAGTTTCTGAGAAACTATGATTCACTCCTCACTTCTGAGGTAGGATCGAGAGTCTTGCAAATAGATTAGATCAATTATTTCATTATTTAGAATAGGTTCACAATTACACAGACAAATAACTACACTCGGTTATCTTGTTTGTTTTAATTTCGTCATTAGATTAAATTATCAAATTCTAGATATATTAAAGTAGTTTCTCTTTTAAGTTCATTCAAAAAGTTCATCAAAAATACAAAAAAAGAGAGAAATCATATATGCTATAGATATACTTCACATAGTTAAATTTCACTTTGTTGCAGTTTATTTACATTGTTTCTTTTGTATGACAATCACGGGACCTAGAGAGCCCAGAGAATACACATTCGATCCAATCGTAACCCATCCTAATCTCATCACAGCAATAACTGACATAGATCAAAATGTCAGGATCCAAGTCTTCTGAACAACGGTAAGCTTGCAACAAATCAATCCCCAGTTGAGCAGATTAAACATAGAAGATGACCAAGCGCACACGTTTTGGTCGAATCAACCAAAATAAATATTACCCTAGGTAAACATCCATATGACTGTAGAGAGGGCTTGAAAGAGAACAAACCTTTGGTTATGATCCTTTGGTCCCACAGCCAGGTGAAGAAGACACTCTTACAGATATAGATACCATCTTAAGAATTCAGGTTGCACGAACGCTTGTAAGATATTATAAGAAAATCACATAGTTATTGATTCTAAATATAGAAGCTGAGAAAGCATATGATTACTGGATACTAGGGATTAGGGGTTGATTCCACACATGACCATAGCAGACCACAAAAATATGAATCTACATTGTGACCCACAAGTCCCACAACCCAACGAATCCATAGGTGAATTAGACATAGACGCTGGCCTACGTAAACTAGTATTCCGGTCTACTCCACTTCCACCTATCATCATCAAACAGTTATCCTTGTTAGACACAGTAGCTAACGAAGCTAGGGAATTCTGGATTAGGCCATAGAATCACCCATAGAGATAACTATATCCATCATTCATTTTATGACCCTGTCCGGAGACATACACAAAACTATCCCAGGTCATTTTCCACGTATTCCGCAACCCATAGATCGAATCACGCCAGAACTTGATATTGATTGAAGCATTCGAGAAGTCATCCTTGCCAATCGATCTATCACACTAGCTCAGGTTAGGAGGGCCTTCTTTGCCTTAGATTCACAAGTTCCACTAGTAAGTATTGAAGACATCTGATTACCTAACTAGTTTTTCTGCATCCCACACATATTCCATCCCACTGGCTATCTCAGCACGACCTCGGGAGGTCGGGTGTGAGGAAGAGTTACTTGTAGATTCCCAAGCTCGCTTGTCACTTTTCCATCGTACAAAATTGGTGAACCCGACGTGAAATTTCAAATGTTTCATCAGCTTCACCAACAAAATTGGTGAACCTGACGTGAACTTTCAAATGCTTCATCACTTCACCAAAAAATTGGTGAACCTGACGTAAAATTTCCTACTTTCTGGTTCAAATTCATTTTTCCACCTCATTAACTTTCACCTTCGCTCCTTCCCATTATTCTGCGGGTATTCATATACCCCCCGAATATGTCGATTCGATGCATATGGCAGACCCCTCTTGGGTCTTGAGGCATACTATACCCAACTGAATAGACAATCATCACCCTCGCTCTCAGTATGGGGTGACAACTATTCAACTAATCAGTTGTCAACACAAACTCCAAGGATCAGATATAGCTCATCCTTCCAAACAGAGGAGTTGGATCAACTCACTCAAACGCAACAAGCAGAGCCTTCAGGCTCGAACAATATGACATTCACAGGAGAATCTGGTTTGTCTCCTCAGGTACTACTTAGACCACAAATTAGTAGACAATCAGACCCATACCAGGTTTTAGATGATGAACGTTCGGTACATTATGCCAGGAATGAACAACGCTCTCGGAGTATGTACCCACCCATAGGGAGTTTACAAACACAACCCGAGGTCTCTTTTCAAGAAAATACCTCTATGCCACTGCATATAGGAAATACCCTCGGGGAAACTTGGCAAGATAATGATCAGTTCATAGTGGGGTATCATAGACCTATACAACATCAGAATATGCAACAAATGCCACCAAGGCAGAATATCATGACTTCACCAAATGAAGTCATTTCAACTCTAGTAGAAAAGGTTAGAGGGTTAGAACTTGCTCAAGCAAGTCAAAATTCTCGATTCATGCAAGCGGGAAGTTCCAATCCTCCACACCATCCTAGCCAAGTAGACCTTCTCACAAGAATAGGCACGTTAGGCATTCCTCCTCAGTATTCACAACAAACGCCAACTAGACCCGCCATTTCTAACACCATTCCGATACCTCCCGGTCTAGTACAAAATAATCCATTCCTAGACAATACCCCTTCATACTTAAACATATACTCCAAATCACCACATGGGGATATGTTCTCCTCTCCCGGCATGTTTGCTCAAACACAGGGGCTTCCTTATGCCCCTACCAACGCATACGCTACGCCATACCAACAACCCATTCCAACGCCGCTTCCTCAGCAGGCACCATCAATGGTTGAAACATATGCGATAGGGACTTACTCAGAATATTTGAAAGAGCCCTTGGATTTCACCATACGAAGCATCATGCTTCCAAGACCTCTTCCTGATTTTCCCAAATACAAAGGTGAGGGAGATCTGAATGTACATATCAAGGCTTACGCTTTCTGACCATTCGAGAACTACTCCCATGGGATGGGGTTGTTGCCAAAATATTTCCCAAAACCTTGGAAGGTATCGCTCTCGATTGGTATTATAGAATACCTGAGGCTTCCATCCATTCATTCAAAGAACTCATGTCAGATTTCATCAAGGCATTTGACATGAACAAACTATTAAGAACAGGAATCAGGGAATTCTTACACATTAAGCAAGAACACAATGAATCATGTGCCCATTTCATCCGGAGGTGGCGTACGTTCTTTATTCTTTGGCAAGTGCTTCCAATATGGATCAAATGGAACTATGTGATTTATTCCTTCATTCTCTCAGCAGAGAAGTGAAGGAAGAAGTCCAGAAGTTTCCACTAAGGACTTACGATGAAGTACTTGAAAACGCTCTTCGAATAGATCAAGCGGCAATTTACAGTGGTCGCAAAACGTATGGAACAAACGGGAGGTTAATCACCTCCAACCAGAACACTACAACTTATCCTACTACCAAGAATGTCAATCAAGGACCTAAAATCCTTAATAAAAATTACGGGCGTAACAACGGATGGAGTAACCGATCATCCTAAGAAGGTAAATGTTGTCAATACTCCATCACAAATAAACAACCAATGAAACAACAACTTTACCCCGACAATCAACGCAGTGGATTTTAATCATCCACAACAACAACAACAACAACGACGGAAAACCTTATACAGGGTTCAAGCCAAAACTCAACTGGTTATCAAAACTAGAATCAAGATCAAAAACAACAAATGTAAAACTTTAATAGGCAACGGTTTGGTCAAAGTTTTGGGCCACAATACGCACCAAACCAACAAACTAGGAATTACAATCCTAATTCATATTGTGGTTTCCACAAAATTCAGGGCCACGACACTAGAACGTGTCGTGACTACAATAAATTCATGCAACGCTTGCCAGAAGAACAAAGACAACTTTTCATAGACATGTTTTTGGCAGATCCTATGTCACCGGCATCAAATACTTTTGCGGGGCAGTTTCCCCTCAAAATGCACCCCTCAAGATCTTCAATGATCCGCTCCCAAATCACAATAATAACAAGTTAAATCCAAGTGGGAAAAACAAGGGTGTAATGATAGGAAACAATGATCATGAAGCCTCGACCTCGCTAAATCCATTAGTTGCGCCACAACTAGGAAGTCAGCCACGACCCAAGATAGTCGGTTTGGTAGAATTAGACGCCGAACTACCCATCGAAGCTGTAACAAGGACACGAGAGTATTTCTCTTAGCAAATTCCAAGCCACTTGCCAGAGACGGATAACATCCAACAAATCATAGCAAAACCTGTGGGTGCCTATGATTTAATTAACGACCTAAAAAAACCTTCTCGCACATTTCATTTTTGGACTTACTAAAGAACTCTCCTACCCACAGGGCTTCTCTTTTAGAGGCATTAGGTTTGGGCCATTTAATTAACATCACTCCACCTCCTAAAATATAGGTAAACCATGTAGACTTCGATGTTCATCCTCTAGGGCAGGTAGATATGGATGTCGAATTCATATTCAAAATAAACAAAATGCCAACAGATGCTGAGATTGCACGCCAGGGTGATCCAGCCTTACATTTGCAAGTATGGGTTTATAACAACTATGTGAAACGCACAATGGTTGACGATGGGGTGGCAGTTAACATAGTCCCCTTCTCTTTCCTTCAAAAGCTAGGGTATGGAGAAACAAATTGTTCCACAACTCGAAACACACTAAGAGGCTATGATAGCCTTAAAGCCACCTCGATTGGAACTATAATATTACCGGTCACCTTAGGACCCAAAACCATCCTAACTGAGTTTTATATTATAGATCGGGAAACTAACTATAATATGATCCTCGGCCGGCCATGGATACACCGCATGAAGGCAATCCCTTCTACGCTATTTCAAGAAGTAAGGTTTTTACACTTAGGAAAGATATTCGTAGCCAAAGGTGATCTGAAACCATTCAATATACACCTGGATGACTTACAGAAAATACCAGGCATTCACTCAGAGTTTGAACTCCCAACAAACCAACTTAATAAACCCACTGAATCAAAACCAGAGGAAAAGTTGGTACCTACGACAGATCTTGAGACTATGAGCCTGGTCAAAATGATCCCAGCCCTCAAGGATGAGGTAAACATTGTAGAAACAATATCGTTAGGAACTACTACAAAATTGTTGAATTGCTAGAAAAGGATCTACCAATGTTCTTACCATTCGATTCAGTAGGCATAGGATATTCCCTAGGTGTTGGTTCTCTTCCAGCAGAGGATCTCTGCATGGTGGAAGTAGAATGCGCAAACACAACAAATATCCCAATGTCCACACTCCCAGCTAAATATTGGACTCTCCATTTTGATGGAGCTAGATGTCGTTACGGAGCTGGGCAGTGTAATCTTTACTTCCCCCGAGGGAAAAGTCTTGCCATTTGCCTTTAAACTAAATTTCGAGTGCACAAACAATGGCGCTGAGTACGAAGCCCTCCTCCTTGGCCTCATCTTAGCTAAGAGAATCAGTGTTGATAACATCAGAGTATTAGGAGACTCACAATTGGTAGCAAACCAAGTCTCTGAGATATATGAAACCAAAGCCGAGCACTTACAACTTTACAAAATAGTTGTATTAGATTTAAGCAAAGAGTTTGACTTCATATCAATAGAAGAAATCCCGTGAGAACAAAATCTTCTCACCGATTCTATAGCAACCTCGGCATCACGCTTCACTCCAAACAATGAATTCCAAGATACCCATTTCATGGTGTCCCTTCGTTGAATCATTGGTAAAAAAATTATTGTCAAAATCTCTGTTAACAAGTAAGGATGAGAACAAATTTACTATCCTAGAGCATGTTGATAGTGATATGGCAACTCTGAATTACTTAAATGCCTATGCGGTGTTACATTTCTCCCATCGTGTGATAGATTTATCCTTAATCCCACATTCGTCTTCCTACTTTGGAAATCCCATGATGGAGCTTCCCTCACAAATGGAACCTAGCATAAACACAATAGAAAATAGGGATGATCTGGACTTACCTCCAGCCCCACCTGAGTTTGAAGAAGGTAACACCTCTTTAATCGAAGAAATGATTGATGTTAACATCAGAAAGAAGATGAACCAAAGATATTGAAACTAGGATCCTCGTTAACCCCAGAAGAAGTAGAAATACACACTCAAATCCTCAAGGAACATCAGAAGGCTTTCGCATTTAGTTATAAAGAAATGACAGGAGTTGCACCCCACATTGCGGTACACAACCTCATCACTAAATCAGATGCAAATCCGGTTAAACAAAAATCAAGACCCATGAAACCCAAGGTAGCTCTCATGGTGAAAGAGGAGGTAATAAAACTCCTCCAAGTAGGATTCATCAAACTAGTCGATTACTCTCAATGGGTATCTAATATCATTCCCGTTCTCAAAAAAAATGGGAAGATACGCATCTGCATAGATTTCTGAGACATCAACAAAGCATGTCCTAAAGACGACTTCCCGTTGCCATCCATTGATGTCATTGTTGATGCAACAGCTTGGATTTGAAATTTTGTCTCTCATGGATGGATTCTCAGGATACAATCAAATTAGAATATCTAAACAAGATCAAGCTAAAACCACGTTTATAACTCCTTGGGGAACTTATTGCTATGTTGTTATGCCATTCGGTCTCAAGAACGCTGGTGCTACATACCAGCAAGCTATGACATATATATTTCATGATCTAATTCATAAAATCATGGAATCCTACGTAGATAACTTGTTGGCTAAAGCCAAGAAGTGTTGTGACCATCTAGAAGTACTCCGTCGTCATTCTTTCACGTCGATAGAGTACGAGTCATGCTAAATCCAGAAAAATGCATCTTTGGTGTAACATGAGGAAAGCTCCTAGGTTACATTATATCATCATGTTGGATCAATGTTGACCCAACCAAAATTTAGGCTGTCCTCAAAATGGTCCCACCTTCGAATGAATCTGGAATCGGGTCATTTCTCGAAAGCTTGGTGCAATCCGGAGATTCATCCCGGACTTAAGTTTCGCCATTCATCCAATCAAAAATCTACTCAAGAAAGATTATATCATTGATTGGACCGAAGACTACAATGAAGCTTTTGATGCAGTTAAGTGTTTCATGTTATCACCACCTACGCTAATGCCACCTAAGCTAGATCTCCCATTAATTCTATACTCCCGAGCTACCAATGTCTCGCTAGCTTGTATGTTGGCCCAAGAGGATGATGACAGGAGAGAACGCGTAATTTATTTCATTAGTCGAATGTTGCTCGACTACAAAACACGTTATACATAGGTAGAATGAGAATGTCTTGCCATAGTCTTTACAACCAAATGCTTAAGACATTATATGCTAAATCAAGAAACAAGGGTCATGGTAAAAACGGACCATTTACAAACTTTTCTCACGCAGGGGTCCTTGTCTAAGAAGGCTGGACATTTTATAACCTTAATGGGAGAATTTGAATTAACATTTGTGAATCAGAAGTCCATTAAGGGACAAATCATCATGGATTGGTTAGCTGATAACCCATTAGATGGAGGTGATGTAGTAGATCTGGACTTTCTAGACGAGTGCGTTGTTATCCTACAAAATTGGCAAGGGCAATTTTGCAGATAACCCTACCAAATTTTTGTTCTTGTCCCTTGTCAAGGACTCCTTGCGTTGAACATTGCAAAATCCCTTCCCGGGAAATCTAGTTTTCCAAACTTAGCCATTTTTGGTCTTTTTGGTTAGGCACACATAATGACAATGCAACATCAAGTTTTGGTGCGCCCCCTTTAAACCCTTTGGCGCATGGTTTCTGGTGTCAATAGGCGTTTTGATGTGCCTCACTATGTTGAGCTTTCCTTGCATGTGCCAAGGTGCATGCGCCTTCCTGCTTACAATCCTTTTGTTGTGCCTAGTTTTGGTGTGCCAAAGGCGCACATAACCTTCTGTCAACATTACTTTTGGTGCGCCAAAGGCACACTTAACTTCGTGTCGGCAGGGCTTTCGGTGCACCAAGAGCGCATGCTTTCGTGTGTCGACAGTGTTTTTCATGCGCCACTTGAAAAAGTTGGTGGCGCATTTATTACTAGCCTCACCTATATATAGGTGCGTCTGCAATGTCATTGTCACCAAAGCTATCACGTGATCATTTTTATTATTATTTTCTCTGAGCCTGTCAGCACACCTGCCCTGTTGTTTTCAATCGCTTCGTGGACCCGTTACACACTTCTCCACTATTTATTTGGGTAAGAGGTCCTTATCTCTTTTTGTGTTTTGTGCTCTGGTTCTTTGTTGCTTGCTGGTTTGGATTGGAAGACTGAAATCATGATTTCCCCCTTCTTTGTTGTCTTTTCCTTTCTCCCCCATGTTCTTCCCCCTCTTTCCAGATCTGCTGGTAGGGGAAAACTCTGTCCTGAAATGACTACTTGAAACTCTTTGTTTGAGCCCCTGTTCACCCTAAAACACCCTCAAGAAGAAGTTTGAGAGAATGAAACCCCTCAGAGAGAAAATCAAAGCTTTGGAAGAGACTGTATTTTTATTCTCCTTTGGCGCATTGGTGCACCTTGCAACATGAAAAAGCAGTTGCGCCATTGGCATATTTTTCCCGATCTTTGTTACATAATGAAAAGTTGCGCCCTCATGGCGCACTTCCCTCACTTACTGCAAACACTTTCCATGTGCCCTCTTGGTGCACCAAACTTGAGTGCAACATTAAAAAATCCTGCGCCCTTTGGCGCACCCAGCATCCATGTAACAATCCTTTCCTATGCGCCAAGTGCAAAGCTATAAACGGCGCAGGCGCGTCCCTCACTGCAATAACATCATGTCATGCAGACCCTTCATGCGCCATGCCAGGATCCCTTTGGCGCACAAAAATATGATGTAACATGTGAAAACATGCACCTTTGGCGCATCTTGTACCCATGCAACATGAAAATAATCTACGCCCTTTATAAAATGAATACACATGGCACAGGCGCACTTGTCCTTACAACAACAAAATGCAACATGCAGTATCAAGCACCATGCGCCCTTTGCGCTGATTTATTCCTTGCAACAGCCCTTTCCTATACACCTTGTTATTTAGCCCTGTAAACTGCAGCATTCATGCACCCTGCGCCCTGAGGCCTTTAAATCACTAACTCTTTCTTCTGTTAAACACTTCAATGGAGGATCAAACAACTGATATGACTTTCATGCGTTGTGTTTCGCTTCTTCTCCTTGAAGATCAGAAATTGAGCTCAGAGTTACGTATGTCTACATCAAGCAAGAGACCTACCAAATCCAAAGGCAAGGCCAAGCTCACAGAAGAAGAGATGAAGTATAAGTATCAGAGGGTCAGAATGCCCGAGTCCCAGGCCGAGTGTGACCTGGACATCAGAGACTCAGAACTGGGTCATATTGATATGGAGGAGTTCTGGGTTAGAACTCAGAAGGTCACAAGAATTCCATGGATGGACAAATTGATGGGAAGTGCACTACATTTTGTGGGCGGTATCCCTGTTAGTGCCGTAAATAATGAGTTTATAATGGTGGTTGCCCGATGCTACAATAAAGACACAAGATGTGTCGTAAATGACAAGGGCGAGGTCATCATCAACCTCACTACCCGACACTTTGAATTAATGCTCGGCATCCCTCACCACCGAAACTTCGTGGCCATTAGCCATGATGAATGCGTTAAAGCTTGGGATGATAATGAAGATCAGTGCATGCAGCTGATGAACGAAGTTTACCTGAAAAACAAAAAGGTAGTGACTCGGTGGCCAAAATCATTCACCGCAGCAATTTTTTAGAGGAGCTCAGTGACACAATCACATTCCTGAGCAGAGTGTTTGGGCTTCCTGATGCCCACTACTTCCATAAATGGATGTTGCGGTATTTAGAAACCATGAATAAAAATATGCCAAATCAACACTTTGAGTGGGCGAAGATCATAAGCAGCACTATAGCAGAGCAACTACAACAACTCACCATAATGGGAAAATTCTACATGAATTCCTACGTTGTTTACGCTGCAGCTTCAGAAAGGGACTACCCAGCTCTGATGTGGAGTGGGGTTTGGCCCCAAGTTAAAATCTATGAATATTATCTAGAACTAAAGCTGGAAAATAGCATCCCCTAATTTACAAAGATCAATGATGCATTTTTCTATTTCATCATCTGCCTGTTGAGGCTGAATATGACTCACGGTCGTATGACCAAGAGCATCGTGGTAGCCACAGAGAAATGGGGGGCCCTGTTCACTCAATTCCCCACATTCACTTATCTAAGGGCGGCTAACTTCTTGGGGGAGCCAACTAAACTACCAAGGTATGCCGGTCCCAAATTGATTCTGCTGGAGCTGTCAAGACAGCTAATCACCTACCATGAGAAATGCCTCAAGAGAAAGAAGGGTGGAACTCCTTTCCCCCTCACAGTGGGTAGGTATACATGTCTCACCCACCACAAGGCAAAAGACATGTTTGCAGAGCTAGAGCTGCTGAATCTGAAACATAATTTCCCAGCAAGGCCCACCTTTGACCCGAGAAATTTTCTGCCTAGGGCTAAGCTCGACCCGATCCATATCCCTCAGATCGAAGATATCTACATCGATATATATCATGAGGTTGAGCTCAGGAGGAAGGACCATTCTCGTTTGGCCTTAGTAGAAATCATCTAGTATGGGGTGGCCATCGTCCCCAAAGGCTACCAAACTACCGAGCAGGAAGTGGATCAAGTGTATCTTGATACAAATGGGGATGATTGGCCTTTTGCAGCAATTGATAGAACTAAAGCACCTCAAACAATTGAGGAAAGGGTCAAGGAAAATCTGCGCAGAACAGAGCATTGGTGCCAATGAACGGGCTAATCTACCTCGGAGTCGATTTCACAACCTCTTCGTTGGGTAACGCACCTCCTAGATCAAAACAGCAGCCTAAAGGCAAGGGTAAAGACAATGAGGGTGAATCCAGTTCCACCCAGGAGGAAGCTCCAGAAATCCCTCCTTCCACCTCACAAGAACGGGTTACAATCCCGAAAAGCACAGAAGAAGAAAATGGCGAAAGACATTCCAATTGGCACATCCACTCAGGGTGTGGCCATAGCTATAACAACTGAGGTCCCTTTTGTTCCTTCTCCTTCTCCTCCTTCCCCTCCTCGAGTGACCCAAGTGACCATTCCTTTGGTCATGCCCTCTCCCCCTTCTTCTACCGTTCCTCCTACTTCTTCATCCATCTTCTCCTCTCTCGCGGAGTTGTCCCCCTCCATTTCTTCCCTCATCTCTGAGCTCCCTTCCCTTCCTATGTCTTCCTCTCCTATAGTATCCCTTCCTCCCGTGGGAACTTCTTCGGCTTTTCTCTCTATGCCGCCGCCACGTGTCTCCATGTTTTTCCCTTCTACTACTACGCAGCTGTCCCCTTCTCTGTTTCTGGCCCTTCTCCCATAAGTCCAACCTGGATCTCCCAGCACTTAAGTCAGCAAAAAAGAAAAGTTCCCATCGCACCGATGGACTTCTCCGTAATCCCGTCAAAGGGGGAAAAGAAGCAAAATCCTATCACACGCTTCTCTCAAAGTGCTTCGGGAGAAAGGGTGATGGAGATCGCGTACCCCAATCCTCTGAAGGATAGAAAAGATCTATCTTCCACAAATTATACAGTGACTCAAGTCACAATGGGGAAATATTCTGAAAGCCTTCAGGGAGAGGCCCTATCTACAGTCGATGCCCTCTACAAGAAGCTTCAAGAAGCAAAAGAAGAAAAAGGCTACTGAAAGAGAAAAATAGACATCTGCTCCACACCTTACAGAAGATGGGTAGTGCACCTCCCACAACTGCCACCGAAACTCCTGAGCCTCTGAGCCAGGATAAAATCAATGAATATGCAAAGATCGGCGAGCAGGGCATGGCAGTTTCCACTTGGAGGAGCCAGATTCTCAAGGACAGTGAATGAGTAATCACCAAGTTCACTGATTTATATCTGAACATCAACAAGGCGAATAAGGAACTCCAGGCATTGGCAGGACCCATATCTGAAGAGCTGGACCATGCTAGGCTGTAGCATGAGACCTTTCAAAAAAATTTTGACTGTTCAGTCAAAGATCTGGTTAAGTTCGGAATTTTCGGTCATCCCAGAGCCCTCAACAAAGTCCTTTCCACTCTGGACTACCAGATGGATCAACTAGAATTCATCCTTGAAAAGATCGATAAGGTAAAGGAAGAAGCCCTGGACGCGATGCACCAAATGGAACAGATCGTTCTTAGGATGTCTCCAGGGTTGCTTACTCCTTCCTTCACCTTAAGGAAAGTTGATGAAACCATTCAGATCTTCAAGGAGATCATTTCACAAGGGCTGGGGCCAGAGGTCACTTTTGACATAGAATCTATCAATAACTTGCTGGCCTATCGGGACTTCATCGGGTTCCTCATAGAAGTAGAGAGTGAATATTCCAAACTCCCAGAGAAGCTCATAGATGAGTGGGAGACTTGCGAGGTGATCAGTGAGCGACACAAGGATCCTTCCCAGGATCAACTAGAGCCCATGATCAGCAAGTTCATGGAATACCGTGCCCAATTTCACATCTCATCACCCGAGCGAAAGCAGCGAAAGGGGATACCCCCTTTTGGCCACGAGTTGGACGACGATGAATAAATTCTCTCACTCTTCTCTCTCTTCTTCGACTTTCTTTTTGTAAATGTCTAAAGTATGTTGGTACAAATGATGACATCATCCATATTGCACCATGGGATGATGTCATCCATCAAGTTTTCAAAAGTCAACATGACTTTGAGATATTTTGTAAATAGGTGGTCGGTTCCTTTTTGCCTTCCTTCTTCTCCTTCTTCTATAAATACTCGAATACTTTTTGTATTCGGGGTGGACATTTTTTAGATGAAAAATAGAAGTGAGGATAGAAAGACTTTGAGCTTCCTTGTAACAGAAGAAAATATTAATACAAATATTGAGACTTTGTGCTGAATACATGTGTTATATGCATCAGATCTTTCTTACGTCAGATCTATGTGTTTATTCTGTTAGATTCATATCTACTTTTTTGTCATTTTCTCATCAGTATTGCTTTATTCGTTTATGCAAGTAGGTTTGGCTCTGTTTACTACCAATCCCAAAACATAAACCCTCTAACCTTTCTGCTTTGGAATTCATTTCTTTTCTTCCTTCGGACCTGATCTTTCTCATCATCTCTTTCATTCCTTTCTCTTCCTAGCCGAAATAAACCTATTGGGATGAGATCCAAAACCCCGAAGGTAGAATATTGTGGGACTTGCACAGATTCCTGCTGGTAGAATAGCAATAAACTAATTTCTCTTTGCTGACTCAAAGAGGGGCTATGCCCTGCACACTGTTGGCTTGTCTATCCATAGATCCATTGCACTCGCGATGATTTTCAAACCAACATGCGTATACTACATCAAACCTCGACCTTCTATCTCTGAGTGTCCTTGGTACACTGATATCATTAATTATATCATGGACCATACGTATCTAGAAGGGGCTACACCACAACAAAGAAGGTGGTTACGCATTATCATAGCTAAATACGTCATCATAGAACAAGTGCTCTATCGAAAAGCGTTCGATGGAATGCTTCTAAGATGTGTCGACACAGAAGAATCCAAGAAGATTCTCCATGAATCTCACAGTGGAATGTGTGGAGGTCACTTTGGTGGCCATGCCACCGCTCGTAAAATACACTGAATGGGATATTTCTGGCCCACTCTAGAACATGACGCAGTAGAGTTTGTACGCAGGTGTCATAAGTGCCAAGAGTTCTCCCATGAGATCCACATGCCGGCACAAGCTCTACAACCGATTGCTACTCCATGGCCCTTTTCT
This sequence comes from Taxus wallichiana var. yunnanensis, assembly GCA_018340775.1. NCBI lineage: Eukaryota > Viridiplantae > Streptophyta > Pinopsida > Cupressales > Taxaceae > Taxus > Taxus wallichiana. The sequence continues at coordinate 239,751,347 of CM031240.1, forward strand.
ACGTGGGGCCTAGATTTAATAGGGAAATTCTCTCCCTCATCTACAGACATCCATAATTTTATAATCATGGCCACCGAATATTTTACCAAGTAGGTAGAGGCTATGCCTCTTACTACTGCACACCGGTTCTGTAATCACCAAGTTCATTTTGAGCAAATCATTTGCAGGTATGGTATCCCACAAATCATTATCTTAGATAATGGAACTTCTTTTAAGAATGAAGAGGTTCGCGAACTATGCAATAAATTTAAGATAAGCCATCATATAGCCTCTTTGTATTACCCTCAAGCCAATGGATAGGCTGAGGTGACAAACAAAACATTAAAAGCCATTCTCCTTAAAATGGTGAAAGAAAACAAATGAGATTGGCACTTGAAGTTATATCCGGCCTTATGGGCCCACCGAACCTCAATAAGAATGCCAACAAGAGTGACTCCTTTCTCACTAGTATTCGGGGCAGAAGCAGTTCTCCCGCTCGAGGTTGAGATACCTAGTCTCCGCATTTCATTACAAGGGATCCTGGATGAAGACACTTATAGAGAAGCACGTCTTTCCCAACTAGAAAGCCTAGATGAAGCTAGGTTAGATGCTGAATAGCGGCACAGAGTCTATGTTGACCGGATGTGCCGGCAGTATAACAAGAAGGTCTATGAACGTGACATATATGAAGGTGATCTAGTTCTAAGGCTAGACAGCCGGATCGACAAGAAAATCGGTGAAGGAAGGAAGTTTCAGCTCAAATGGTTGGGCCCATACCGAGTCATGAAGGACTATGGAAATGGTGCATACCTCTTATGTACGCTGGAAGGTGAGGAATTTGGTGAAACAGTTAATTCCCTACACCTCAAACAATTCTACGCATAGGCAACTAGCACTACTTATAAATGTATCTACATTGCATCTTCATATAGATTAGGATCATTTTGTCCGCTTGTTTCGTACAAAAATTTTGATCAAGGAACTTTGTTCTCAAAGCAATTCATTACAAACTCATGGTGTTATTGGCATAAACACTCTAATCATACTTCTTTATTTCCATGATATCATCAAACTATCTCGGAATCATTTCATCAAATAAAGTTAGAAATGACAAAGTCTTACTGGTTACCATACCAAGATCTACATGCTTGTTCTCACTTTTAGTTTCTTCTTAGGATAGGTGTCTTGCCTATGGTCTGTTCTAGAAGCTTCATAGTGTCACATCTATCATGTATATATATCTCTTTGGAAATAAGAACACACTGACATTTTTCTCAAATAAATAAGTCAAATATAGAATCAAACACAAAATTTTAAATTTACACATTCCCTTGCCCTACCAACCTTTGGTGATGAGCTTGCATCTCTTACTAGTGACGTAGGGTTGGGAAAGGATGGAAATGCCCTTACTTGCCTATGCCTTGCCTACGCCTACGGTGATGAGCCCACACTTCTTACCGGTAGCATGGGGCAAGGTGTAGGGGGTCTTCTTGACAAACAAACGTAAAATGTCATAAGGAAACAATTCAAACCTTGAGGCCTTGAATCGAAAACAAATGAATCGATGTTAGAAATTCTAAGAGAGTTAAAATCCTAAAAGCCAGATTTTTGTCTACTATGTGGCCATCTACGGATTTAAGTCTAGATAAACCACAAGGCAAATTGCATCCTAAACTATGGAGTCACTCGGGTAGAATATGCTTGTAGCTTCCTAATTTGGTTCCACCAAAGGTTTGTCTATCTCTCATAACTATCATTTCAATGTGTTTCACAACTTGTGCCCTTTCTAGCTCTTGGTGATGAGCCTTCACATCTTACTAGTTGCGTGGGTTAGGAGTGGGGCAGGTTTATCTGCTCATCATACCGGTTTATCTTCACCACTTTTCCAAAACAAATATGAAGTGTTCAAAATTTCTTACAAAAACTAAGATTCAAAATCACATTATATCTACATTATCATATATCAACATCATGAAATACAAAAATAAAGTAAAACACTTGCATCATTTGTTCTCCATTGCATACATTCTAAAGAGCATATAAGCATACATCATGGTTTAACATATGGAAATAGAAATAGAAGCAAAGCCATAAATTCCAAAGGTTTGATCCAAAATTATAATATATATATATAAATGATCAATGTTTCTGTACAATGCCATCATGCGTTGAGCATGGTCAAAACGCTCAAAGAGCCTGGGATATACAAAAGAATATATCATACAAAATCTACGAGAGCCAAGTGGCTTCATAATCCCTACGAGACCCCTATGAAGGCACACACCCACACCTAGGACTCTGGCTACGCCGGCGCTCTGAATGCACGAAGGGCTCAGGATCCCGAGGGGTAGCCACAGTCTCACCACAAGAATGACTCCTCATCAGGCGCTTGGCTGTCCTATACCCCGCTAGCTCCGTGCGGAGAGTCGATACCATCTTGGCCACATGCCAGAATGGGGTGAAGACGTCAGTATGTCTACCAGCTGCTTAGGGCTCCCCAACATCCACGGACAGCTCTGCATGGGTCCTCTCCATGGGGATCATCAAGGTATCAATACATACCCTACGAATCAAGTCTCGCCACTCATCGGTGGTCTCTGCAAACAAAGGAGAAAACAAATTAGAAACAAAACAAGAGATTAGAAATACAAGATAAAACAAAAGGAGAGATAGCAACTAAAACGATCCTAAATTAAACAAACATTAAAAGGGGAGAGGGTAACTTACTCGGATCACCAGGCCTCCAGGATGGATCACTAGGGTCAGCACCTGCCACAGATTCCACCGCTGACTGGGGTACTCCTCCTATGGCTGGAGCAACGTAGCACCCTACAACGGACTCATCCTCCCCACCATGGCCCAGGAGAGTGGCTCCTCTAAAACTAGAGTAACTCTCTCTGCACTCTGCTCGGCCCTCTCTGCCTACATGATATCCTGAGTGTCATGCCACTCAGGATCATTGTCCTCCTCAGTCTCCTCCTTTGTCTCTCCCCCTGTAAACTCCTTAGACTCGGAGTCTATCTCAATGGGGTCATCGCTGCTATGGGGCGGAATCGTGGTAATCAAGCAAGGGTTCCCGAGGCACACCAGCTCTACCTCGACATGTACTATCCTCCTAGTTACAATAGGAATGCCAGGAGTAACCACTGTCCAACCCCGGCCTCTAGGCCCCCCTCTGCCTCTTGGACTGATCTATATACTGGCACTACTGGGGGAAGCATACCCATATAGGGTAGGCCAAACTACTGAGGAACTCGGCCAAAGGGGTGTATCTCCACTCGTCCCACTCTATCAATAAGCTGCCCTGTCATGGAGCAGGAGATCAAAGTAAGAGCCTCCTCACCCCATATACCTGCCATAGTCTGATATTGTGTTGCCTCCATGTCGGCAGTGGTCAGGGAAGCAACCGACTGATGAGGTGCTCTAAGCACCAACATATCTTTCCATCTAGCTACCCTCGCAGCTCCGGGATCTGTCACCTCTACACCTCTGTCATAGGGGATGAAGTGCTCATAGACCCAACTCATGACCAGGGTCAGGTGGCTCAAGGACTTCCCCTGTAAACGGACTACCCTGTATAAATCGTGGTAGGTATTCCCAAGAATATTTGCTCCCCAGGCATATATCCGGCCATGTCCCTCTATCTATGTAATAATGGGGGACCAACAATATAACAATGTGTCTCCTCCCTTGTCCCCGATCAATCTCGAGGCAAGGATCCCCATAATAGCCTGGCGAAGCAAGGGGATGGGCAAACTAGGAATGGATCGAACTCTGACCCCCTTCTTCGAACACATGGAGATGACTGTATCTCCCATGTATGTGGCCCATTGTGCTATCTAGGCCCGCGAACCTCTGTGTCTCAAGGGTGAGACGTCTCCCAATAATCGAGACCCCTAGAATGCGATAAACATCCTCCAAAGTGATGGTCCACTTACCGCGGACCCCTGGTAATCGGAAGGTGTTCCGATCAGCATCCCTATAGGAGAATAGGTCACAAAGAATGTGACTGGATGGTGTAACGTGGGGCACACGTTATATACGTAATATCCCGGCCCTCTGAAGAGTGTCCTCCTCATCCTGTGAAAAGGCATCTAGTACTCCTGGGAGCCAGTCACACTCCCTCTCTCGGATCCACCAATATACTCCTCTCTCGCCTTCATACACCCAAAAACACACAAAACAGAGCAAGTTAGCATCCGAGTAATACTGGAAAAATCATGAAAACATGTAGAAATGCTAAAAATGCAAAAACAATTTCAAATAGATATTCTTTTTGCATTCTGTGCAAAACCGCCACCCTGAGTAGGGAGGCGGTTTTATAACCGCCACCTTAAGGGCAGCGGTCATGTAACTACCGCCTTGAATAGGGTGGCGGTCATGTAACCGCCTCCCTGGGCAGGGCGGCGGTCGTGGCCCAAAACCCACGCAGGTTTTTAAACCTAAAAATCCCAAAAATGCCAAAACAAGACCATTTTAACTAAAACAAGGCCTACCCAGTAGGCCCCCTAGATGGACCTTTTGAACCTAACATTTTCAAAAATTACCCCCCCATGACAAATATTTTAGCATTTTAAAATTAATGGGGTAAAAATGATAAATTAAAGAAAACTAACATGTGATCTTGCGGGTCGATGTTCCGCTTTCATGAGGCATGATCACTATCCCATCACGGACGTTTTGACTCTACTCATGCAACAAATCATCATCATGGGTTCCAAATCTGAGAATCAATCAAATCAACTCGCGCAAATGAATAGAAAAATGGGCCCACTTTCATATATATAGCAGCCTTATTCATTTTAAATGCCTTTTTCACAGTTTGGAGCACCACCGAGGTAAGTCCTTATCCCCGCACAAATGGTACATTCTCATTTCCTATTATTTTAGCATTTGTTTTTCAAACTATTGTGTCTATCTGCACTTGATTTCTCTTTTCGTTTTGCAAGTAGCGGAATTTTGGACGACATCGTTTCAACACATAGACGTATCAGGTATAACTTCTAACTTCCCATTTCGGGACCGCCATACTCGGACCCAACGTTTACGCCTCTTAATGGCTAAAACGATTCTCCGAGGGGGCAATATGTACGTACCCAAAATTATAAGGTACTGTAATGCCGAACAACATGACAGGTGCCCCAATGATGATATAGGTCTCCTCGCAAGGTGTTCGGGATTCGGAAAAGCTCTCCAAGTGTGCGTTAATATCCCTCATGCCTCGTTTAGCCCCCATGTGATTTGTTTTTCCCATTTTCCCCTCTTTTCTTGGCCTTTTTCTCTTCAGTGATGAAATCGCTGCCCTACCTGGGCGGTGATCTCGTGACCACCGCCCTGCTCAGGGCGGGTCCTTTACACATTTTCCAAAAAGCTCTTTTAACATGACTCACGTAATTTCAATGTTTTACCAGCTTTCTTTCACCACCATAAGCTTGCATTTATGATTCTAGTTCCCTGGAATAGTTTTTTTCCATTGTTTATAGTTTAAGAGTTCAATATGGATTTTACTTGGGTAAATGCAAATGCTATAAATAGTTGGCTTGTGCTCAAGCAAATGGCCCCTCAAATTTGCCTCTGAATTTCTCTTTGCAATAGATTAGCCTTTCATTTTTCTTAGAGTTCTTAGTTTCTTTCATTGCATGCTTAGTTAGTATTGTTTTGCTGTTAGGAAGCCACATATCCATCTTGTGTAAGTGCTATTGACATTTTATCCAATCCATTGGAGTAGAATAGTTTGTTTTCAATAGGAAGCCATTAAAGTTGCAGGTTTTGTTCTTCAAGCAGGATAGTTTCAGGTTCTGGAATGCTTTATGTTGCATGACTCGCAATAAATCCTGCTAGGAATTACATAAGCCAAGCTATGTACTCTTGCACTATCCCTCTCCTACTCGCATTGTATTCAGTCTATATCCTAAGCTGCCTTTATCCCAATATCTACTTCTATTGATGCTAGCATTACACGCTTTTCTGGATCCACGTGAACACGAAGGAACAAGGAGATCACACGGAGGGGACAATATCACACACACCATCGGATTCGCCACTGTTCTGCAGAACCCAGGTTCTAGCTTTCAAAGTTCTAGTTAGAAACATATCAAATAAAGTAGCCAATCACTTTATTTTAGTCAATTCTACTCTCGATATTGCTAGGAAGTCAGGGGCATTGATAGTTTCTGAGAAACTATGATTCACTCCTCACTTCTGAGGTAGGATCGAGAGTCTTACAAATAGATTAGATCAATTATTTCATTATTTAGAATAGGTTCACAATTACACAGACAAATAACTACACTCGGTTATCTTGTTTGTTTTAATTTCGTCATTAGATTAAATTGTCAAATTCTAGATATATTAAAGTAGTTTCTCTTTTAAGTTCATTCATAAAGTTCATCAGAAAATACAAAAAAAAAGAGAGAAATCATATATGCTATAGATATACTTCACGTAGTTAAATTCCACTTTGTTGCAGTTTATTTACATTGTTGCTTTTGTATGACAATCATGGGACCTAGAGAGCCCAGAGAATACGCATTCAAGCCAATCGTGCCCCAACCTAATCTCATCACAGTAATAACTGACATAGATCAAAATCTCAGGATCCAAGTCTTCCGAACAACGGTAAGCTTGCAACAAATCAATTCCCAGTTGAGTGGATTAAACATAGAAGATGACCAAGCGCACACATTTTGGTCGAATCAACCAAACTACAGATTACCCTAGGTAAACATCCATATGACTGTAGGAGGGCTTGAAAGAGAACAAACCTTTGGTTGTGATCCTTTGGTCCCATAGCCAGAGCGAAGGAGACACTCTTACAGATATAGATACTAGCTTAAGAATTCAGGTTGCACGAATGCCTGTAAGATATTCTGAGAAAATCACACAGTTATTGATTCTAAATATAGAAGCTGAGAAAGCATATGATTACTGGATACTAGGGATTAGGGGTTGATTCCGCACATGACCATAGCAGGACCACAAAAACTATGAATCTACAATTGTGACCCACAAGTCCCACAACCCAACGAATCCATAGGTGAATTAGACATAGACGCTGGCCTACGTACACTAGTATTCCGGTCTACTCCACTTCCACCTATCATCATCGAACAATTATCCTTGCTAGACACAAGCAGCTAACAAAGCTAGGGAATTCTAGACTAGGCCAGAGAATCACCCATAGAGATAACTATATCCATCATTCATTTTATGACCCTGTCCGGAGACATACACGAAACTATCCCAGGTCATTTTCCATGTATTCCGCAACCCATAGATCGAATCATGCCAGAACTCGATATTAATTGGAGCCTTCGAGAAGTCATCCTTGTTGATCGATCTATCACACCAGCTCAGGTTAGGAGGGCCTTCTTTGCCTTAGATTTGTAAGTTCCACTAGTGCGTATTGAAGACATCAGATTGCCTAACTAGTTTGTCTGCATCCCACACATATTCCATCCCACCGGTTGTCTCGGCACGACCTTGGGAGGTCGGGTGTGAGGAAGAGTTACTTGTAGATTCCCAAGCTCGCTTGTCACTTTTCTATCGTACATACACCTCGAGTAGCCCCTACTCATTGATACTTGGGCCACACCCCGGTAGTCCCTCACCCTCACCTTCTATTCTTGGACCATGTTTGATCTATAGGGATCTAGAGAACTCTACTTCATCAAAAATAGTCAGCACAAGGAAGGAAAACATTAAACGGAGGTTCTGTATTTTAAGTAACAGGACCACCACCATGTGCAGGGTGGTGGTCACAGAACCGCCGCTCAGCTAGGGTGGCGGTTATAGAACTACCTGTCTGCATAAGGCAGCGGTCCTATCCATTACTGATAGAAAGAAAAATTTGAAACGAACAACTTCTGAATTTGAAAGGGTGTTCATCTCCCTTCACCTTCATGACCTTTCCCATTCTCCAGTGCACGAGAGGACATGAGAAAGGCTATAAATACATGATTGTAGAAGTGTAGAAGATCATCGAAGCATGAGAGCAAGTGAGCAAGAAGTCTTAGTGCTGGAAATTGTAATTTTGTAGAAGAAAGGAGTTTGAGATAGAGAAAGCAAGTAACTGAAAGGAAGTGTTGAGATATTATCTACTTCCCTTTCAAACTTATTGTAAATTTTGTACTTGTTATTTGAATTGGCCAATAGAAGTGGGAAGAAAGAGCAATTGCCCTTCCCGACTGGTTTTCCTCCATTGGAGGTTTCCAGGATAAAATTGTTGGTGTTTGAGTTCTATGTTCTTTCCCTTTTCTGCAATTATTGATTCTAAGCACAATTATAATTCATTCACTAGCTTTCTCTGTTATTTCTAATAGAAAGTAAACAGCAGCGAATAATTGTGATTTGTGAATTATTCCAAAGTTGAAAGTTTACAGATCATTTTGGTATCAGAGCTAACAAGTATCTAGGAATGTGGTATTCATTCTTGAATTTGTATGACAGTGACAAGATCTAAAGGCGAAGAACCTTTACCTTGCGATCTAGAGATTTCTACAAAGAAGTGGAAACAGAGAATCCAGGAGAAATGGAGGAAGAGAACATGGTCCAAGTGGATCCAGATGTTGGAGACCATGATGGATACGATTTTTAGAAGGCAAGAAGAACTTGTAAATTTGCGAAGATGGCTTCAAAACAAGACTCCATGGACTCGGTGGTTCGAGGCTTAGCCAAAAATTTTGGTATAGGAAAGAGTCACCATGAGGAAGATTATGGAGAAGAGCATGGAGAAGAGACATATAACACAAGAGAGAAGGTAAAATCTGAACATACTCCTTTTAAAGTTGAGACTAAAGTCGAAATCAAAAGCTTTGAAGGACAATTAGATGCAGAGTTGCTAGATAAATGGTTGAAATAGTTAGAAGTCTACTTTAGCGTCCATAATGTCACTGAGGCACAAAGGATCACCTTTGCATGTCTCAAAATGGAGGGACATGCTCTAGTTTGGTGGGAAACCCATCTAACTACTTGTGAAAAGAAGAAACATCCTACTATGAAGTCTTGGCAAGAATTTAAGGAATTACTTAGAGCTAACTTTTATCCTATTGGCCATAAAACTGACCAAATGATTAAATGGCAATACTTTAGACAAGGCAATGATCAAAGTGTGTAGGACTCTACCACAGAGTTTCGAGGCAAGCCATGTTGCTAAATATGGACTTGCAGGATGAGGATATTCTGACCAAAGACTTAGGTAGACTTCACACTCACCTTCGAAGAAAAGTTATCTCCACAAAGCCCAAGGATCTCAATGAAGCATGTGTACAGCATACTACATAGATGATGAGAAGAAGCAAGGATAAGTAGAGCCGAGGGTAAATCAGTCAACAAATCAGTAGAAAAGGATTATTGGAAAACAAGTAACAAGAGTAAGTGGAAAGGGAAAGGTAAACAAAATGCCACTACTTTAAATACTTTTAAAGATCCCAAGAATTTTTGCAAGAATTGTGATATCAATGGTCATACTGACGCTACATGTTGGAAGTTGCATCCGGAGTTACATCCAAAGAACCGAACCAAGGAATCAAAGAAGTCCATGAAAAATGTAAAGACAGAGGGGGTGGTAGAAATAGAAGATAACTCTGATGTAGATGAAAGACTTGGATGCACGGCCACCAACAAGGACATCAAGAGGAGATGAGTAGACTATTTGAAATCAAAATCCAAATCAAGAGAACTAAGGTAAATGCTTTGGTTGATACCAGTTCTCAATCTAACCTGATTTTGAGGCAGTTGTAAAGAAGCTTGGTCTTGAAACTTACGAGCATCCACACCCTTATCCTTTGGGTTGAGTGAAGAAGGGTGTTGAAATTCAGGTAACAAGAATATGTAAGGTGAAGTTTGGGATAAATTCCCAATATATAGATGTTTTTGAAGCTGACATCATTCCACTTGATGCTTTTGATGTGGTATTTGGGAGTCCTTACTTGTATATTAGGGATGCTATATTTATGAGAAGGGAGAACCAATACAAATGGGTCAAGGATGGGATCAGCTACAACATCCGGGCACACCAGCGTAAGACACGGGTTACTATAATAAGTGCTAACCAAGCAAAAAGGCAAATTCAAGCAAATCATAATCAATTTTGTTTACTTTTGTTAAAAGATAAGCAAGATGGGGTAGAAGTTTCAGAAATTTCTAACCAAGGAAAACAAGATTTGGATAGTATTATTCAATCTTTTCAGGAAGTATTTCAGACTCCTAGTGGATTACCACCAAAACGGGAAGTAGAGCATGAGATTCAGCTATTGTCAAAGTCACCTCTACCGAACATCGGGTTGTATAGGAAATCCTTGCTTGAGAGTACTGAAGTAAAGAAGAAACTCCAAGAACTAATAGACCAAGGGGTAATACGTCCAAGCACCTCACCATGTGGTTCACCTATTGTGATGGTGCCAAAGAAGGATGGTTCTTGGAGAATGTGCATCGACTACCGTGATTTGAACAAGATCACCATAAAGAATAGATATCCACTTCCCCGCATAGATGATCTCTTGGACTAGCTTCAGCATGCTAAATTTTTCACGAAGTTGGACCTCAAGTCTAGTTATGACCAAGTCAGGTTGAAGGAGGAGGATATTTGGAAGACTTCTTTCAAAACAAAATAGGGTTTGTATGAATGGTTAGTACTTCTTTTTAGGTTATGCAATGCACCCTCTACATTTATGAGATTGATGAATGTTGTATTATGGGATTTCATAAATTCATGTGTCATTGTATATCTAGATGATATTTTGATTTTTAGTGCCACATGGGAAGAACACTTAACACATTTGCAGTAAGTCTTGCAAGTTCTCAGGGAGAAGCAGTTGCTTTGTAACATGAAGAAATGTGATTTTTCCAAGCAATCGCTTGTCTATCTTGGACACGTGGTTGGAGGAGGAGAGCTATGAGTGGATCCAAAGAAGGTAAAAGCCATCACTAATTGGCCAACACCAACAGGAGCCACAGAGACTAGAAGTTTTGTGGGAGCAGTACAATACATGCGGAAGTTCATTTTAGGCTTCTCCGTAATTACAGCACCTCTACACACAATGGCCACAAAGAGTAAGGGTTTTGACTGGGGTAAGGAACAAGAAAAATCCTTTGAGTTACTAAAATACAAGATTAGTCATGCTCCAATACTTGCTCTTCCTAATTTGCAGGAGACTTTTGAAGTAGAGGCAGATGCTAGCGATTACGCGATGGGTGCAATGTTGCTTCAAGGAGGTAAACCCATATGTTATCATTCTAAAACTTTCACTTTAGCAGTTAAAGGATATTTAGTATATGATAAAGAAATGTATGCACTAGTTCAGAAATTAAAAAATGGAAACACTATTTGATGGGTAAAGAAACTATTGTGCACACTGACCACAAACCTCTCCAATATTTGCAAGCACAGTCTAAATTGCAGCAGGCAAGGCACTACAAATGGATGGGGTTTCTTCAACAGTTCCATTTGGTGATCAAATACAAGAAAGGTAGTACAAATGTGGTGGCAGACATGTTGTCTAGGCCACCCACACAGAGAAACTCTTCTACTTGGCCACTATTTCTCAGATCAAGCCCTTCACGAAGGAAGGATATGAAGAGGCATATGCCCAAGACAAAGACTTTGGGGTGACATTTCAAAAGTTACAGTCCCAAGGCGCTGAAAGGATGGGCATTGAAGATTGTTATCTCAAGGACGAGCTGCTCTACCGATGGGGAAAAATTTGTGTGCCTAAGGAAGAAAGACTTTTATTGATGAGGGAAGCACATACCTCGAAAGTAGTAGGAAATTTCGGTGTTGGTAAGACCGTAACCCACTTGCAAAGGTATGTATATTGGCCCAATATGCAAGAGGAAGTATCAAAATTTATTCGTGGATGTAAACTTTGTTGTACTAGCAAGCCAAAGACTAGGAAGGAAGGTTTGTATATGCCTTTACCAGTACCTACTCGTCCATGGGAGGATATCTCTATGGATTTTGTAGGGGGATTACCTATGTCTAAACATGGCCATGACTATCTCTATGTTGTTGTTGATAGATTTAGAAAAATGTGTATTCTTATGGCATGTAAAAAGACAGTAAAAGCACATGAGGCAGCAAATATTTTCTTTGCTAATGTATGGGTACATTTTGGTTTGCCAAAGTCTATTGTCTCTGACAGGATTCTAGATTCTTGGGGAAGTTTTGAACTACATTACGGGACAAGATGGATACCAGATTGCGAGAGGAGCATAGCTTTCCATCCGTAGACAGATGACGGAAAAAGAGGGTGGTAAACAAGATTTTGGTATAATTAATCAGAGGGTATAACAGTAATTACCCAAGGACTTGGGATGAGTCCTTAGCCTACATTCAACATTCCTACAACCGGGTAGTACACACATCCACCATGAAGTCACCATTTGAAACATGCTTTAGGATATCTACCTACGAATCTGCTGGACATAGCAGTTGGACAGTAGGATGAGGAGGATACACGAGACATAGAGGTGACTAGAGAAAAAAAATTCATTGAGAGGATCTCGGTAAATCCATCTCAAGGTCAAAGAACAACTGGAGAAGTCTCAAGTGAAGTACAAATCTAGGCATGATCAGCATAGAAGGGAACACAAGCTTCATGTTGGAGATAAAGTTTGGCTTTACTTGAGCAAGGAGAGACTACAAGGTTAAGTATGGAAGCTCAAACCACTACGATATGGACCTTTCACCATATTGGAGAAAATTGGAGAGAATGCTTTTCGACTTGATTTTCCGTCATTCATGAGGATGTACTCTGTAGTAAACTACGAGAACTTGCACCTATATGAGCCATCCATGCTGGATGAAGATGAAGAACTACAGTTGCTACCTTCCATCGAGGATTGTGTCTTAGAATCGTGACATGAATTAGAGGAGGATGTAGTACTACAATAAGAAGGTTAGAGAGACTAGAAGAGGTCCACAGGAGTCTTGGCAGATTGGACTGAAAGGAAAGACACCAAGGCAGGCCCGGTGGTACTCAAAGGAGCAAGTGAGGGAATTGTTTCCTCATCTACTCCCCCACTAAGATTTTGTGGGACCAAAAGCCTCCTAAGAAGGGGAGGTGTGATCCATAGGGATCTAGAGAAATCTACTTCATCAGAAACAGTCAGCACAAGGAAGGAAAAAATTAAACGGAGGTTCTATATTTTAAGTAACATGACCACCACCCTATGTAGGGTGGCGGTCATAGAACTACCACTCATCCAGGAGGGTGGTTACAAAACCACTTGCCTACACACGGCGATGGTCCTATCCATTATGGACAGAAAGCAAAATTTGAAACGAATAGCTTCCGAATTTGAAAGGGTGTTCGTCTCCCTTCACCTTCATGACCTTTCCCATTCTCCAGTGCATGGGAGGACATGAGAAAGGCTATAAATACATGATTGTAGAAGTGTAGAAGATCATCGAAGCATGAGAGCAAGTGAGCAAGAAGTCTTAGTGCTAGAAATTGTAATTTTGTAGAAGAAAGGAGTTTGAGACAGAGCAAGCAAGTAACTGAAAGGAAGTGTTGAGATATTATCTACTTCCCTTTCAAACTTATTGTAAATTTTGTACTTGTGATTTGAATTGGCCAATAGAAGTGGGAAGAAAGAGAAATTTCCCTTCTTGACTGGTTTTCCTCCATTGGAGGTTTCAGATAAAATTTTTGGTGTTTGAGTTCTATGTTCTTTCCCTTTTCTACAATTATTGATTCTAAGCACAATTATAATTCATTCACTAGCTTTCTCTATTATTTCTAATAGAAAGTAAATAGCAGTGAATAATTGTGATTTGTGAATTATTCCAAAGTTGAAAGTTTACGGATCAATGTCCTCATATCCCAACTCCTTCCATCTTAGGGCCATATCAGAACAACCCTTCCTCATCTTCTATTAGTGGCTCACTTCCTGGTAGCCCATCCTCTTCAATTCTTGGACCGTATCCTTTTCATCCATCACATAATCCTTCTACCAATGACCGGGTAATCCCACAATCATCCCTATCATTCATATCATCAATCATAAACATTCACTTTCTTATCCTTTTCGAGATCAGACAAGTCATGCATTAGCTTATAAAAATCCAAACAAGTTCATTATCAATCTCAGGTCAAAACTTCCAAGATCTCTAAAGCTCCAAACAAATCAAACGATATTAAGGTTAAAAATCAAATGCAATTCAAAAATGCACATCAACGTAACCATCAAGTATGGCGCAAAGTGCATAAACCTATGGATGGGGAATTCAGTCTCCCACATATGAAATCCATGTTTTAAGATAAAGCGTAGTCTTTTGTTGAGTATGAGCTCACCACGATCATCGAGATCAGGGATAACATGATTCTTGATAAGCAAACATGCCTAATCTCCATTATCAAGGAACTCACAGACATCGTTGTTGGATCTTACCATGCAGAGTGACTTTGTTGTTCCCACCTTTCCAAAAACTATCAAAAATCTAAAAATAAAAAGCTATTCAAATATACAAAAAACATGAGAAAAAATTTTAAAGAAAAATCAAAGGTACAAAGATCAAACATTGCAATCAGGTATTGCGTACACATGGTTGTTTCTTTCTTCCCTTCCTTGTTATTCTTCTGCAAGTCTTCCTTCTATTTTCATCCCTTCGATGATATTTTGGTTAGCCTATTCACAAGAATTTTGCAACATTTATCTCTATTGTATTTGTTTGACCCTGGTCTTTTATCACCTTGGTAAATTAAAGAACAAATGACCTCTTAAAAATCTTATCACATTCAAAATCTAAATAAACTTGTTGCAAAGAAATTTTGGACATATTTCTTGACACTAGCCAATGTCGTCATCACAATCACTTCCACCTCCTTCCATCAAGCCATTTGTGGTTCTTAACCCCTTTTCAAACAAGAGAGCTTAAATAAGTTTTCAAAAAGCAAAAGATTCAAAATCAATCAAAAATCAAAAGTCAAAATCAAATCAAAAGCTAAAAGCTACAAAGCAAAAGAAAATTGATATATAACTCTCTCTTGGGTTATTTCCAATAATATCTATCAGGGCTATGAATGCCTGATTGATAGTAGAGAAATATTGTGATTAGAATCAAATACATCTCCGTAGGGGCTATGGATTCCTAGCTAGCAATGGAGCAATGTATGGCTATCCTTCCACCCTCCATTCACAAATCACCTTTCAAAATAAATCATTCCTACACATTGGCTAGGGTGTCTTCACTTGTTGTCTATTAAATCTTCCCTTCAAGAGGTAATTTAATTCCACGTTCACACACTAGATCTCTATGAGTATGCAAGATTAGTATATTACCAAGTGTGTTTTTTTTTGGACCTTGTTTAGACTCTTACTTTAGTCGTTATCTCGTCTCATGATTTGTGCATTTGGTTAATCACTTCTTCATCGTGAGGATTCTAAGCTATATTCATATCATTCACATCATTCTTCTTCTTCGTTCAGAACATCCATGTGTATAAGATTGCCTTTTTACCATGTTTTTGGACACCTTTGTCCCCTTTCACAAAAACAATCCTCTCCTTCCTTTCTATCATGTGTTTTTAAGCCAACTTACACTGGGGGCATCCTTGCTTCTTCCCATCACTTCATTATTTTACGTTCATCATCATGTTGAACCTATCCATAATGGCCTAGGTCCCGCTTCTATCTGTGAAGAGTTTTCCTTTGAATACTCCCACCTAATCATTGGGGCATTTTTGCATCTTCACCTTTCTCGTACGCACATGGCCTTTTGCCCTTATACATCCCATCTATCTCTAGGGCCATCCACATTTCCTCGTCTTCTTGTACATAGTTTCAAAAAACTTTCAAACTCAAAAACATTCAAATCTGTTCAAAGAAACATCAAAAAAAAAAAAATCATCCTATAAAATGTCGCTCTTTGGTTCTCACCTGTTCATGTACGTGACTTGCGGATCATCTTGATCTACCTCTATCAACCAAATCTAGGTTGCTTACTTCGTCTGTACTCTAGGGCACAATGAGTTGTTTGGTACTATTTCGTAGTGCACATTACTTTTCCATTGGACCCAAGTGTCCTCCGTTATTCCCCTTGCATGTATCTTTTCTTGGGGAACCGTCGTTAACCCTTGTCATTAATTCAAATAGGTTGGAACTGAATCTTGATAACAAAAACATTACATTATGTTTCTCTATTAGGTTAGCTTGTTTAATTTCTCGTATTGCATTGCATTATGTATGTTGCATGGAGTTAGGAATATTTTAATTTCTCGTATTGCATTTCATTTTGTATGTTGCATGGAGTTGGTGTTTTTAGCAATGGAAATTTGTTCGTATATGGATTTTCATGTCATACTACACTTTTGTTCATTCTTTTTAATAAGGACTAATGATGAAGATCTCTAACAATATGATGAAAAATAAATTTGTTTAAAAGGCATTGGATGGATGTTAGCTCATTCCTCCTTCCTCATACTCCTTTTCTTCTATATTCCCTTTCTTCCCTTTGTCTTCTATCTATTTCCTTCATATTTTTATCGTCGATCGAGTTCTTCTATCACCCCATCAACAATCGAGGGGCATCCTCCATTCACTTATGTACATGAGATAGAAACAAAATTATTATTTTTTTGGTAAAACATGTTCTTTTATTCACCTATTTCCTTAAAGGGGTTTATATATATGAACTTAAAATACCATTGAGAGCATGAGGAATAAGAGGATTACGAATAAATATTTATAATATTTTTCGATGTGAATTATGTTCTATGGAAAAAAACTAATAATTTGTTGGGTTGTATTGTAGGAGGATGACTAAAAATTAAGAATTAAAACACTTGCAAATATTGCATTTAAGACAAATGAGCTTCCTTAGCATGTAACATCCTTCTAATCAATCCTTTTTATTCAACATTTAATTATTTAGATAAATACAATAATGGAAAATTTATGTTCATTCGAGTCATTAAATACCGCATTTTATTAGTATTAAATGCAATTTTATTTAATTGTGGTACTTCGTTTGTCTTGTTCTGATTTTGTTTGGATGGCGTCAAGTCGATTAGGAAAGCACCGTCCTTAATCCATATGGTCTCCACATAATGTTATGTTGCATTGGATCCCATATGGGCTAAGGGCGATGTTGCTCCTAGGTTGAATTGCACATTTCATACGTTTTAGAGGCATGGAAGGAAATTGTGTCATGGTGGTAATTATATTATGACTGGAAATCATTTTTAAGATGAAATTTTACAACAATAATCCTTAAGGATTATAATCCTAGTTGAATTACTTTATAACACTAATGTTGTGGCTTTATTTAAAATATTATTATTATAAGGTGGGGGCATATTACCACACCCATTGAGTTGATAAGTAATGTTTGAATTGAATATTATGGAATTCAAAAATAATAATGTGATGATTGAACACCATGATGGCATGTATATTCAAAGGGTATTATTTTTGGGATTCAATTTGAAAATAGTTAAGGGATACCATAATGTGGCATTGAAAAAGTTTAATAATTTCTAAATCCACAAAAGTGGACATTCATGTATATGGGAGGAATGTAATTATTTGGTTGTTTATTCATGGTTGACTTGGAGATCCCCCTCCCACGTTGGCTTAAGGATTTTCCAAACCATCCACTTGGAAGTTGGACAAGGAAAATTAATAGGGTTTGTTGGGATGCGTGGAGAGAAAGGGGGAAATGAAGTGAAGTAGTTTTGTTTGCATTCATTCACTCCAGTTAGCTCCACTCATGGAGAAACTCTAGAAAAAAATTTGGCATGTGGGTGAATCGATTTTTCTGGGAGAACCCTCTATTTATTATGAGGAATACAATATGATGTAAGTTTTTGTGGTAAATTTGGAATTTTGGCACTCTAGAGAAGTCGATTTCAAGCTAGGGTTTGAGTTCAATTGAGGCAAAACATTTCAGAAAAGGGTTTTTGCCTTGCTTCTCTGGTTTTTCATTTCTTAAGGGGTTTATCTTGATTATTTGTGTTGGTTTCATTAATAATGAAATGTGTGAAATAATTTGAGTCTAGTTTGTAGTATGAGCTCTTGCGTAATAAAATTGATTAGTTGATATGGGTTTGATTAATTTGTTGTGCAAATCAATTTTTAGGGTTTTAACTAGTAATTTTGGCTTGTAAGTGTTGGCTATCATGGGTTTTGGAAAATTTACTTTGAATCGATAATGAAACAGTCTTATTTTAAAAATCATATGGTTGTTATGAGGTCTACTTTCCTGTTGTTATTGTTTAGTTTAAAGGAAAAGAGATGGTTTTATTTTTCTCCAATCAAACTTGTTTGCTATTCCCTAAAAATAGATCATTCTCTCTGATTTTGAAATATGCCTTTTTCGGATTTATTTTATATTAAATATTTCCAACCAAATTTTCACAAATAACAATCTGATTTTTATGAAAACAGTATATAGAAAAATATGACAACAAAGTATAGTTATGGCATCAAGGTATAAAATAAGAAAATAACCAATATCTTCACTTTTATTGAAATTAAACTAACATGCAACAACATGCAAGTAACATGCATCAGCATGCAATGGCATGCAAGTAACATGCATCAACATGTAATGACATGCAACAACATGCAATGACACGCATCAACATGTAATTACACGCAATAAAAATAAGTTACATTCATAAAATAAATGATCTCTCTTCAATATGGTTGTCTTATCTTTCTAGACTTGAAACTAGATCAAAAGCCTTTAAAACTCGAATCGACAACCCGATTTGAATAAACATCAAAATAACAAAATAGGGTTGGATCTTTAACCACCGAAGAGTTCTCTACTAGATAGGGATAAATCTTTCACTACCGAAGCTAGGGTTCCCGTGGAATTTCACCTTCACAAGTAAGGAACGCAAGATGAAAGCTCCAACATAAGATGGAAAAATGAACCAATATCCTTTTCCCTCCCCAAACACCACCTTTTATAATGTTTTCCATCATAAAAATGCCCATAAAACCATAATTTGACCCCCTTAGAGATATGTCATGTTTTAATCGTCACTTAAAGTGACTTTATTTCTCCTAGGCCAAAAAATTCCATTTAAGTGACCCCAACGAAGAAATAGAAAATTACCCCAACTTTTTCACTTAAGTCATCTTAAAGTACATGGATAATGCCAAAACATATAATATAAGTGAAATGTAGGTGAAAACCATACCCAAAAACTATCTACATCGCTATCCCCTTAGGTATGACCAAGGCTAAAATGAATGAAAAATCCCCTGGGCCAACTGCTCGGAAATGGGGACATTACAAATCCTCCCCTCCACATTAATTCTTGACCCCAAGCATTAGCATGTCATGCTATAGAAGTTGAATACCACAAAGTAAGTTTCTCCACCTCATCCTGCATTCAACCAAATATCGGTATGATCCGAAGTAACCAAGAAACCCCATGTAGTCATCATGACCTCCATGTTGTATAGAGAAGAATGTTGTCCATGAAGTAGAATTATGTCCAAACCGAATCTCCACTGGTATCCACATCAAGATTTTCAATGACTTGTATACACATAAAGTGTGCTAACTCTCCCACATGACCCACACTCATGTAAGAGTAAGGATCCTCATAATGTATCTTAATGTGTCACATGGGGGAAAATTCCCAAGGCTCTAGTAAATGGTCAACAACAAAATGTCAACTCTACATAGTTCACCTCCTGTGATGAGTGTGAACCTACTGAATAACAAGGTAACTTAGTCAACTCCATCCCTCCACTAACTAACACATGGGTGAAATGCCCACCGTGCCTAGAAGTAGTAAAATACATAGGAGTGTTATCCCATGTTGACTTAGAAAATGATGAACCTGTAAGCTTTGATTTGTCATAATGACAAACCGTACATCCTTGTATGAAGTTGAGGATATCCTCCCTCAACCCATGCCATTTGAACCTCTCCCATATGAACCTATAGGTCTCATCGAAGCTCAAGTGTCCAGTCACGGAAGAACAATGCACATGTCATAATATCTCCATCCTCAACCATGAATTTGACACAAGGTACAATTTTCCCTGATAGAAGATCATCTCATCCTCCAATCTGTAGTTGTCATCCTGTATGTGACCATCTAGAATCTCACAAGTGTGTCGGTTCTTGGAGTACTCAACAAGAAAATGAGATCTCCAATCTACAAAACCTCAGATAACCAACATAATGATAAACTTAGATGATCTAAACTTGTAACCCAAATCTCTATAACTATCTCATGTGCAATAACTACTAGTCACACCCACATCTATGATTCCACTCACCCTATCATATGGATTAAATTTATCCATCATACCTAACTCACTCCCCGACTCAACATCATCCGACTCACTCTCCACATAAGTCATCATGGTGTGCTCTGTGTCTACAAGAGCAAACAATCTATTGGAATAGGAGTCATCAAATATCCCACTTGTCTTACCCGACAAAGTGGACTGAGAAAACCTTCTCCTAAGGATACTCCCAACTCTCACAAGGAAAGGAAGAAAATTGATCCTCGTATCCTGTCTAACCATCATGAGCTCTAACTCCATGGTCCCATCCATCGAACTCCACATCAGCCAACAATAGTGAAACACCCCGAAGTGTTCCTGAAGAATACCAAACCAAGGGTGATGACACAAAGATGAATCCCAATCAATGGAAAACAAACCCCAATATGGGGAACTCAATCTCCCAATGCAAGGCCAAAGCCACCAACTCCTTAGGCTCTCTCCAAACAACAATGGACCAACCAACAAGGCCCTTACCAGCAATGTGGAATCTCCTGCAATCTGGCTAATGTTGTCACCAGTAGCTCATACATGCCCCAGTATACTTGAAATGTGCTCAAAAACTCAACTAGGAATAGCCAACCCCAAAATGAGTCTCACAGCCAACAAGTATGACTCTCCTAGTCGATAAGTCATCATAAAAGAAATTAGACGTCAAAAAGTCTCCACACCAGGATCCAAATCAACACATTGTACCTTTCCTCTCTCTAAGCACCTATGATCTGAGGCTGCTAAACCATCACCCTTGGTTCCCAAGAACCAACTAGAAAACATCTCCTCTCTAATCATAGCAGGGTGTATCCACCTCGACCAAACATCGATGGAAGAAGGTCCAACCATCTCATGGCAATAACGTACCATGTCTGATGATGTATGCTCTAGTATTGGCACAATAGGTGCCAACACAGTGTCCTGTGGCAAACATGGTACACTCCTCAATGCCATCATACCATCCTCCACACTATGGCCCTCCTGAATCACATGGTCTCTGATCACATCTATAGTCATCTCCTCGTTATCTGGCTCCACACCATGACTCACCATATCACAACACTCAGTAACTGAACTCTCCTCATGCAAGGTCTCAACCATGTCACATGTCTGATCATATGGCTTGTCTTGCATCTGGTGGTATCTATTGGGCTTGCTACTAATATTCATCCTATAATAATCTAGAAATGGCATATTATCTCTGAAACCTATGCTCAAAGATTGATATTTCCTACAACAAGAATCCTCATCAATCACCTCTATTGGCTCCCTTTATCACTGTTCTTAGCTTTCTCCTTATTATCGCCATATTTGCGTTGATTCAAATTTTGAGTGAGCTGGATCAAATAAATGTTAGTGGCTTCTTTTTGTTTCACCATATTGATGAACATTTCCTTCATAAAACCCACATTGGGATCTTTCCAATATGACATATTTAGCCCACACAGGCTGGAGGAACAACAACTTTGATACCACTGAAATATCCCTTTTCCAAATTTATTTTATATTCAACATTTCCAACCAAATTTTCACAAATAACAATCTGATTTTTATGACAGCAGTATATAAAAAAATATGACAGCAAAGTACAGTTATGGTAATAAGGTATAAAATCAGAAAATAACCAATATCTTCACTTTTATTACAATTAAACTAACATGCAACATCATGCAAGTAACATGCATCAGCATGTAATGACATGCAAGTAACATGCATCAACATGCAATGACATGTAATAACAAGAAATTCCACTGATAAAATAAATTATCTCTCTTACTGAATGTGGTTTTCTTCTCTTTCTGACTTGAAACTAGATCAACAAGCATTTGAAACTATGAATCTAACAACCCAATCTGAACAAACTCCATAATAGCAAACTAGGGATGGATCTTTCACCACCAAAGAGTTCTCTACTATCTAGGGATATATCTTTCACTACCAAAGCTAGGGTTCCTGTGGAATTTCACCTCCACAAGCAAGGAAAGCAAGCTGAAAGCTCCAACATAAGATGGAAATGAACCAAGATCCTTTTTCCTCCCCAAACACCACCTTTTATAAATTTTTCCATCATAAAAGTGCCCATAAAACCCGAATTTGAACCCCCTTGGAGATATGTCATGTTTTAATCGTCACTTAAAGTGACTTTATTTCTCCTAGGCCAAAAAATTCCACGTAAGTGACCCCAACAAAGAAATAGAACATTACCCCACCTTTTTGACTTAAGTCATCATAAAGTACATGCATAACGCCAAAACATAACATATAAGTGAAATGTAGGTGAAACCCATACCCAAAAACTATCTACGCCGCTAGCACCTTGGGTATGACCAAGGCTAAGACGAATGAAAAAACCCTAGGCCAACTGCTCGGAAATTTGGACATTACAGATTTTAAAGTATATTATAAAAAAATGTCTAGTTGTGGTGTTGTATACATTACCTTTAAATTCTTTGAGGGTTTTCCTTTTTGAATTCATTCCTTTAAAAATATATATATTTACCTATTTTAATTTTTAATAGAAAACGTACCCTTTTTGAGGGTTTAAAATTTGTATGGTCTTTCCTTCTTTCCCTAATAGTATATTTCAAATGGATAGATTTATACTTGAGAGTTATAGCTTTAAATATTTATAATCCTAGGGTTGTTGAAGCTAAATGTGGTAAAGGATTCTATTTATCTGGGTATTCAATCTTTTGTTCTTACAAGCATGGATAGGGTCTCTAAATAAGAACCCATAACATATTTTGATCTCATTATCTCCCCAATAAAATATTATTCCTTATGTTGATATGGTGTTTCAGTGAATAATGTGTGGTTGGTCTTTTACATGAAATTGAAATTGATTGAAATGTTTTCCTTCCTGTGTAGTATGAATTTATTAGTGAAATAACCTTGGCATGAAAAGGGGGGAAAATCTAGTTCTTGATTTAGCTATAGATGATTTAAAACCCTCTTATGTGGACATTTGGTAATGTTAGAAATATATATATATATATATATAAAGGTAGATGAATTACCTCGGTAAGACTACTTGTTGTATTTAGTTCATTTCATTTTTATTTTTCCCGAGATCCTTTGACTCGGAGGGTTGGATCACTTGATCCATACCTTTTCATTTGAAGCATTTATTTCATTATTTGATTTAAATTAGTTTATATTGATTTTGGAAAATTTTAAAAGTGGAAAATACAAGGGGAAACTCTAGAAATTTTTTTCCTGAATTCTATACTTAGTAATTTTTATGGTTTAAAATTATGTGGATGACTCTATGACATGTAAATCAAAAGTATTTTTCTTATATTGTTAGTTCTCTTATATTCGTTAATTGGATTGATTCTTGTGTGTAATGATAATAGTCCAACACAATTTGGGATCCCAAATCCTCCATCAATCACATGGCTTGTGATTGAAGAAGTGAGAGGATTATATGCGGAGTGGTCCTTTGGGAAAACTTCACATATATTCCCCACACTTCTTCCATCACCAGCTATGGGATTATTGGAATATTCAATCTCCCTAAATGTTGTGGAAGCATTACCATTGCAAGGTAGATGATCTAGGTTATTATGACTAATCTACTTTATCTGTCAAAAACTTAGTTAATCAAGTAGATTAACTTCTTTCCAATTATTTGAAATGATATCCCCAAACCAAATAGTGTCATAGGTTTAGTAATGATGAGTGGACCTCCTTTCTCTAGCTTGTGAAGATCGGATTTAGAATGGATGATTATATTACAAATCATGGATTCTATTGTACTTGTACTAATGATTGAATAAAATTTCCTTGGGAAATATTGTACTTTGTAATAGTCCATTGATGGACATGACTCGTGATATATAAATATGATGGCTGATTTGTATATGTATAAGTACATTGTTGTGTTATGGGCTCAGGTAACTAAATGGATTATTTGATTAAGTTAAGGTTATCATATGTATCTATCTTAAGCTTATGATAGGCATGGTTCAAGATGAAAAATATATACCTCACACCTAATTGTTTCCCCATTACAGTAAGAAGGTTATTATGGCTAAATGAAAAGAATATCAAGTGAAATATGAAATTGTAATTGAAGGGTGAAATACATGAAGTTAGTATTAACTTTGAAAATAAATATAAATCAGATTTTGGATATACATTGGTCCAATCAAAGGGTTGTTCATCATGTTTATATTTGATAACTATCTAGTCAAAATTTAAGTGATTAGATCAATGTCAAGCATTAACTATAAAAAGGAATAAAATATGATCATAAGGCATGTTGGTTCAAAAAAAAGGATAAAAGGGTACATACAATAAAGGAGTAAAAAGATAATAATCTATTCAAATACTTAGGGAACTATGTTCATTATTAGCATCGACTTTAATGGTTTAAAAATTTGTCTTGGTTTCAGTATTGAATTATCTAAATGATATTATGCAACTAGTCTATAGTTGATAGCAAACCAATCCACCTTTGACAAAAATGAATATAAAAGAAGTGTGAGTATAGTAATATTAGAAATGAATTAAAATTTGGGGAAATAATAATTAACTCATCTTGGTAAATGATTTGATACCTATAAAGAATTAAAGGTCATTTAAAATATCTTACTTACTTCGTAAAGAATATACATTGTCTTATAAACTAAGATCATCTCTAGCCTAAACCAGATGAAGAGAGGTGTTCAATTCTAAGTAAATTAGATATAACATGGTTAAGGGATATAGTTTCAAGATAAACTATGATATGACTATTTAGGTCTAATAAGACCTATTGGGAATCTTAACTAAGGACTTAATACACTTTTTCTATCAAAATGCTTAGAATGTATGAATGGGGCAGTGAGGTGATAATCACTTCGTGATCTCACCCTTCCAACCAAGGTAATTAAATTCATAAATTAATCTTTATTATGTAGTAAATTAAAAATGAGGGTTATGACCCTTATTGGTACGACATTGTTAATGCACGATGTAGGATACCTATGAGTAGCCCATCGGTTGCTTAATATGGTAACATATTAAGCATCGGATTGGCCTCTCGTGTATAACCAATACTATGAATTGGGGGTTCCTCAAGCTTGCATAGATGAACTCGTTCTGAAATAAGTGAGTCTTAATAGTCTCACCTACTTAAGTTTAATGAATCCATATAACTGTGATGAGACAATGGTGAGGTGATGGGAAGACAAGTTTAGACGTGTTGTGCACTCATCTATACTAAGTTAACGTAGTAAAAATAAGAAAAATTTTCCAAAGTAATGTGCTTCTGGGTACATTATCTAATCATCATGATTCCTCAATTCCGAAGTGTAGGATGTAGATGGAGTTTACTAAGTGAAATCTAGTTAGACACTAGAGGATTAGTCACAAGTTCTCACTACCGTAGTGTGGTAAAACCAACAAGGATTAGTATGAACATTCAAATGAATCCTTACAAATACACAAGGTTTATCATTATGTTATAGGATGGATTAAATTACTAAGACATGTTACATAAACTAGTTTTAGCTAGTTACCTAATTTAACTATGCAAAGGAATGTCTACTCATTCTAAATTAATTTGACTTGCTACATTAACTAGCTGTAGCTAGTAACCTAGTTTGTAAATGCAGAAGAATGTCTAAATTTTGTGATATAAAAAAATTATTCTAATTTGGGTGTCAAATTTTAGGTTGTTACATTTTTCATTTGAATAATAGAGCCTAAAGACATTTTAGAAAAACAATCAAAAGAGAATGTGATAAAACACAAACATCCTTAAGCGAGGTGACTCTGGAAGTAGTGGTGAATGTGATGCCCTATCCCTCACTACCTACAATTCTAATTATTTATGTTTTCAATGTAATGCATTAATAATTTTGGATTGTCAAAGCCAAAGGATTTTTCACAAGGAGTTTTCTACGGTTTCCTCTTGAAAATTATTAAATTGGAACATGCGGTAGGTTATTATCATCCCAATAAGGCCAAATGTATGTATCATATCTAAAAAAAGAGGTGGAGTTCCAAAGGTTCAATGTAATAATTGTTGATGATAACGCTAATTGCACCATTTATAAACCCTTTCCCAACCCAAAAATTGTTTATAAGTATATTGGATATTTGTAAAGAATTATTATGTGTTCTAATTGATCATCATTAGGATCTCCTAAAATTATATATACCTAATTTATATATTAGAAAAAACCACATGAAGGTTCAACGATTTCAACATATTGAGGTTGTGGTGGTATGCAAGGTCATTCACCGTGAACAAATGGGGGAGAATCACAATGCATTAATTTCTTGTTGTGAAAGGTGTGTGTTAGTGCGAGACAATAGGATTTCCCAATCCTCATTTCAAGTATTAGAAATGCAATTGTCTACTAAATTTTGGTGAAAGTAAACTTCTACATCATTAAAACCTTGTTAGCAAAAAAATATCTAAAATATGAATAAAATAGGCCAAATATCATCTAAAGGTTTGACTCATATGAGGTACTCGTATAAAATGGAATGTATTTGAAAAGAGGAAATTGACCAAGGTCACTAACAAGATTGAAAGGTATATTTCCACAAATAGATGTCCTAAATGGGGGAAAGCCTCAATGTCGATAGTTGACGATAGCAAGAAATATATACCCAATGAAGGTATTATAATCAATAAGAATATAGACAACATACTTAAGGGAGTCCTAAAATTGCTAAAGGCTTGGCCTTCTAGAGGTTTTATTTCCTTGATGGGTATGTGTAGACATGAATTTATAGTTGGAGTAGAAATGTTGAAGGCCACCACACTAATAGGTACATGAAATCAAATAAGTAACCTATTGACAATTTATGTGGAAGATATTGTTTATTTTATAGTATCTATGAGATCTTATAATTTAGCCTTGCATGCATTACCTTAAATTATCAATTTTAATTGAGGTAGGTGGTCTTTATGCATGAAACAATGAAGAATATTATTAAATTAAAAAAATCTCAAGTGATAAAGGAGAAAAAGATGGTGTGCAATAGGATGAATTATGCATGTCATTTCTAGGGACCCTATTGGTCTTCATGAAAGATGGTGTGCAAGAGGGAAAATATTATATTTCATACTTGAATTTCAATAAAACATGCTCATCCAAAGCATTGTTTATGTGGGTGTGTAAAGAATAAGATAATTAAAAATGAAAATGAATAATGACAAGGTGAAAGATAATGTAGAAAAGTGGGGGCAGTAGAATTGATCCATCCATTCTCAAACTTAAATCCATCAACACTAGGTAATAATGAAAAGTTGAAAGAGAAAAAGAATAGGTGAATAAAGTGACTCAATCTAATTTTGAGCGGGGAAATAAATGTGAGGAGGTATTGCAAGTGTGGTTATCAATGTTGTTGATCAAATAAAACACTTGGCGTAACTCACACATGAATTCCGCATGGGAAAGCAAACCAGGGTTCAAGGGCACGAAGGGACAGAAGAACCCACGTGTGGAGGTACAGATTCAACCTTCAAGACTTAGCCAATTTTTAGTATGAAGCCTATTTTTAGAGGATGGCATGCTAAGCACACAAACGAGGTAGAGACGTGTGCACCACACATTGTATATCTTTAGAGGATCAGATCAAAGCTCTTTTGCATGAGGATGAGCTAAGAATAAGATTATCACTTCAGTTAACTATAAGAGGTCTATAGATAGCACACTTGCATGTGTGGCTATATCTGTAAATGACGTGTGGCTATTAATAGCATCTGGCCTATTTTTGGAATGGATAGCCGGTGAAGGGAAATTCCCCACCCTATATATATGTGATGAATTACATAGTGGAATATATATAATGTGTACATATGTATGTGTGAGAGTGATAAATACACAGAGATGTGCATGTGTCTAGATTACTGTATCAAATCCATGTGCACTTTGGCATAGATTGCCATTATTGTAAGGATCTTCTGTGTTATTGTTATTATTAATAGATGGAAGATATTAGTTGAATGTAAGTGTTAATTTTGTGTGTAATTGAGTAGCGCATGTTCTTGATTTAATGATGATTATCATTTAGACTTATTCTTCCATAGATCTAGATCTATTATGCATTGTAGAAATATGGATTAGTTAAGAATCTATATTCTTTAAGTCTTCATTATGCTAACATCCCGCTACAACAACCCAAAAGAGGGACCTGGTACCTTTGCACGCTTCGGGTGAGTGCTCAGTCTAGGCTGAGTGATGTGCTAATGTGTCTAGGGTGTTATCTAATAAATTCTAGGTTGCATCATTGGTTCCATTTCTCGGGACCTCTTTTTCAGTTGTTTCTAAGATGGTTCACGGTGAAGGCGTATCGGTTAACTCTAGCAAGTGTTGAAGAGTGGATACACGATCTAGAGGAAGAATACACATGAAGGTTCAGCACTAGATCTAGATTTAACGCATGCACTTGGGTAGAAAAAAATTTGTATGACAGTTTGTATGAGAGATTATTTGTGATTTTTCCAGTAGAGCTATACGAATGGCTGACTGCATATGCATCTAAATGGAATTGGAGATATCACACACTTTTTTGGATGCAGGAAGAATTTCAAACTCTCTATGATGTTGATCTAATCTGGACTCACAGTGTGGATATGTGGTTCTGTGGTGTTCTAAACAGTTATATTCTGGAGTATTCAATTTTGACGTATTCTTTCCCGGAGGTAGCTGAATTCCAATTTTTACAGTATCCTAGAGGAACATATTTACAAGGTATTCTGCTAGCAATCAAGATCTTGATGGTAACCCTAAATTTGGAAGACAAACCTATGGCTAGCTAAACCCCACCACACGCAGGGGACAGGAAAAGGATTGGTGAAATATGGAGGACTTAACGGCAGCAAGGAAGATGGAAGAAAGGCAATTGGAGTATAATGAGGTGCACGATAGGGAGATAGAGAAGCAATGTGATTTTGCAAAGTGGATGGCATTATGGAGAGAGATGGCTCATGAAGGATTTTAAGCTCACGTAGAAGACGTGGATCTAGAGCATCAAGAACTCCCCCATCTGGGAAAGCATGATAGGGAACCCTCCTCATCCTCAAAAGGAAGCGCGCCAACAGAGATGACCTGGCCGCGGGCACATTTGAACCTACCTAATAACCTCACCCTTTCGCTTGGTTTTCTAGTATCTAGTATAATAAGTAATCAGCAATTGAATTTGGGAAGAAGGAGAACCGGAGTAAGTCAAATAGAAAGTACATCAATGGCGGAGACGAAAAATTCAATGTTATTTGGAGGAACATTTTTAGTCACATCATCTACACAAAATGTAAGCACGTAGAACATTGGATTCACCTCTGGAAGTGGAACTACTTCATAGATTGTAGGGGTTCAGTATAGTACTACTCTCGAGCACATGGGAGTACATCTATAGGACATATTATAGCTATAGGTGGCAGATCAAGAGGAATAGATGGTTCTAGTTCCGATGGATCTGGTGGCTCTGAGGTAGAGGAAACACAGGAGGTTCTAGATCAGGTGGGAAAGGCCCGCGACAACCTCAGAATATCTATATGGAGATTTATCTTCATCTTTCGGAGTATAGAGGTATAGAAGATGTTGTTGAACATGTGCAGATGTGTGAAATCTTGTGGCACATGAAAGGATCACAGCTTCAGAGTGCAAGGAAAGTAAATTTTCTACCACACTATAGGGATGTGCACACAGATGTTATAGGAAGTTTGACCCTGATCAGAATTGCGAAGATTATGCAGATTTGAAGGATACTTTCTTGAAAGAGTTATATATCCTGGAATTTGAGCATAAGAGCATAAACTTTCTCAAGGATATCAAACAAGAAACTACTGAGACTGTACGTGAATATGATGCCAGTTTAAAACACTTATATCTAAGCTTTCTTATGATATTCACGCAAGCCAACATGTGAAATGGTTTGTAGGAGGAATGATTACACCATTCAAAAGGGCACTGTCACATAAGACATACACTGATCAACGTGAAGCACTGGAAGTATCTTTACATGTTGAGGAAGTTGGGAGTATTGATACTATCATTAGCCCATTATTAGAGGCACAGATTGTAGCTATGGAAAAGTAGTTAGAGAAACTATCAGAAAATTCGGCCCATGAAACATGCTCAAGGATTTGGTGTACAAATTGTGAAGTAGAAGGTCACACCAGGATAGTTTCCCTTGCAGGTCTATAAGTTCATTGCTTTTAGACTATGAGATGTGTCACTTAAATCATAATGTTAGTCATTGTCCTTTGTTACAACACGTGACAATAAATAATGTATCTTGCTATTGTAAAATATGTTAGTCCACGACCCATGATACTAAAGATTATAGATTCATTGGTTAGATCCAGGATGCTATAGATATTGGGGTACGACAGACAAGTGTGACGGATAATTATAAGGGTAAGAATGAGTACCAGGATCGGGATCATAATCAAATGTGTTATGATAGGAATGATGGGTATTTTGAAGGAGGTCATGGAAGAGGACATGGATACCGGGGTGGCTATGGAGGATGAGGCCGTGGTGGAGCAAGAGGTGAGTTCCCTCGTGGAACATGTTATACATGTGGATCACCTAATCACTATAGGAGCGATTTTCCTCAAAATACCTCATGTACATTTTGTGGAAAGAATCATAGCTATGAGGAGTTCCCGGACTTGTATGAGCATCTCAGTAAGAAGCATAAACAAGAGAACAAAGGCATTGGGATGGCTAGAATCTAGCGCGTGGTAGAAGATTAATGGATGCCCAAGATAGCACCAAAACCTAAGGTGTTAACGGTGAATATTACCACACGAGCTGAAGTCAAACGTACAAGAGAAGCATTACACTAGAAGCCTAAGATCACCAAGGAGGTGGTTTTACATGCAAGGTACCCGGATCATGATCATCGAAGGAATTATATCAAGAGACCATGGAGGTCCTCAAGAACCTTCAAGGTGAAATACATTGTTTAAAGGAGCATTCAAGGAAGATGAAGCAGAAGAAAGAAGTAGAAAAAGTTCCCTCTGATATTGATGACATCACCAGTCGAGAATATTATTCCATTATTAGTTAATTGGTTGAAAAGGAATACTCCACATGTGATAACTAAGAATGAATGACGATACATCATGCAAATCGTCCCCCGATAGTATTGATTATGAAAAGGAGATCACTTTGAACATGAATGTGGATGGTTGGTTGTTTGAGCAATATCTTAATTGATATAGGTGCGGAAGTAAATGTGCTTACATTGAATGCATGGGTATAAATGGGGAGTAATCCATTACAGCCATCATCTAATGTGTTGTTTATGGTGAATAGGACTAATGATACTCCCATAGGAGTTTTTAAGGATGCATCTATAACAATTCAAGGGGCCAAATTTACGGGGGTATTTCAAGGTACTAGCACTCGCGAAGAAGATAATTTTTCCAAAGCATTGCTTGGATGCCCTTGGTGTTATGCGAATAATGTTGACTTAAGATTCAATAAGGGGTATCTAATCTTTGAGAACAAGGAGGAAAGGGTTGTAATACCTTTAACAGATGGAAATTCCACACCATATGTTGAGCCTCTAAGTGAGGAAGACTTGAACAAAATCTATATACGTGTCATTCGAGACCCAGAGGTCAATGAGATCTCAAAGGAAGGCATCCTACAGTGGGAATATTCTCAGTCTATTAGTGATACTACGAGTATTTCATGTGATAATTGGGCTCATGGTACATATGAACTAGTAGGGCGCAAGGTTAAAATAACGGTCATGCGGAAGAGTGGAATTCACTCTGTTAGACGGATAGGTGGCTCAGTACCATGGTATACTGGAACAGAAGATATTCTTGTATTCTTGCAATCCATGGAGGCACAATGGTCCGATCAAGTTAAGAGAAGAGATATGCTAGCATATACCTTACGTGGGACAACAACGCGCTGGTGGGTAGTTCACAAAGATAATCTTATGGAATAGGAGGAGATTGGAATCGTCGTATCTACTAGGTTTTTAAGGAGCAATGCACCTATGCATATCTACATGTATAATGGTTATCAACATATTAAGCATCATATTCAGCAGCGTGAGAGACTTTGGACAGCAGGATAGGAATAATTACCACCTTCACTCTGTGTGCATAAATTATATTGTACTCTACAAGGATGTGCACGCGTTTGGTATGTATATGCAAAACTACATAGAGAGATGTCAATTGGCAGGATTTGAATGCACGAATGATCCAGACCTTTGACTACTTCTCGATCAAACCTCCAGTAGAAGAGGCATTGAAATTTTTCAAGCACTTAACTATGGGAGATAGTGCAAAAGTGTAGGAGCTCATTCAGAAAATTATTGGTGAGATAGATTCAGGAGCGTCATTTGAAGAAGAAGAAGACATGGACTCCATATTACTTGAATGCACTTTCCTTGAGAAAGAGAAATGAAAGATGGTTTACATCATGGATGAGGAGGATTTTGATAACCTAGATATTGAGCATTCACAAGGAGTGAGCGAGGTCTTAGACATTACAGAAAAGGATACGCGCATATCATGAACCCGTGATGACAAAGAAGGTGAATATTGAAACGAAGACTGATCCTAAGGACGTAAGAATTGGGGACTATTGGTCGAATTCAGAAGTTGAAAATATCATCGAGTTACTCAAGGATTATCAGGAATTATTCCCTCGAGGGTATCATGAACTTAAAGGCATGCATGAATCACTTGGGGAAATGAAGATAAAGCTTAAGGATGGTACACGCCCAATGAGAAAGAGACCTTTTCCAATTTTTGCGAAAAAGGTAAAGGAAGGATTGATAAGATGTTGAAATATGGAATCATTCAACCTTTGGATGAGTTGGAATGGGTTAGTCCTATGGTGATAAGTATCAAGAAGGATGGTAGGATTCGAATGCATGTGTAGATTACGGGAGCGAATGTATCATGTGTCATAGACCCTTTTCCTACATGTTACATTCTATGACACATGCTACATTTTGCTACATTCTAATATTGGAAGGAGTGGCAGGGTGTGAAATATATTCATTTACAGATGGGTTTTTCAGGTATCATCAGGTTAAGATTGCTCGGGAGGATCAGGAAAAGAAAACTTTTACTACTGAATGGGGAAGTTTTGCCTATATTGTGATTCCCTTTGGGTTGAACAACATGCCTGTTGTATTCTCACGGATAGTTATCCAAGCATTCAAATATTTCATTCACAACTTCTTGCAGGTTTATCTAGATGATTGGATAATATATGGGCTTGTGAAATATCATTGTGACAATTTGCGCTTAATGTTTGATCGATGCAAACAATTGAGTATCTCTTTGAACATCAAGAAGTGTATATTTGCTACAACTTTTGGAATACTATTAGGACACATAATCTGTAAGGAAGGATTGCGTGTTGATCTAGCTAAGGTTGCAGTAATTTTAGGCCTAGAAGTTCCTACCAGTTAGAGTGAGGTGCACGTATTTTTGGGACACATAGGATATTATAAAAAATTCATCAAGGGATATGTGAAATTTTCCACACCCTTAGAAGAGTTAATTAAAGGAAAAGGTACATTTTATATGGAGGAACCGCAAAAACACTTTTGAGTTATTAAAGGAGAAACTTACTACCGCGCTTATTTTGTGCTTTCCTTCATGGTACAAACAATTTCATGTACATGTTGAGGCCTCTAGAATGGCCATTGGCACAGTGTTTTCTCAACCTAGAGAGGGTATCATAGATCATCCGATTTTCTTTGCTATTCGAAAGCTGACCCCTGCTAAACAGAATTATACAACTACAGAGCGCGATGCTTTGTCAATGATCTATGCATTGTACAAGTTCCAATAGTACTTGTTATCAACACCATTTGTATTCTATACAGATCACATGGTATTGAAGTATCTGGTGAACAAGCCCATCTTATAGGGGCATATATGCAGATGGGTACTCTTATTTCAAGAGTTTGATTTCACAGTTGTGGTGAAGCCAGGGAAAAGTAATTCTAGACCAGACCACTTGTCTAGAATTCACTAGGAGAAGAAACACAAACAATTGAAGAAACCATGTTGGGTACACGGTTATAAAGGATACAACACCCACCATCAAAATTAGAAGACATAGTTGTCTTTCTAAGGACTAGTTTTACACCAAAATGAATGAAGTCTTTTGAAAAGAAACGGCTTGCTATACACGCAACACCATTCATCTTGATCAGTGGTGACCTCTACAAGTTAGGAAGAGATGAGGTATTACATTGCTATGTATTAGAGTATGAGCACAAGGATATAATGGAGGAAGCACATGGTGGTATTGCAGGTGGACACTATGCAGGTGATGTAACCGAGTGAAAGATCCTACTTGCTGGATTATGGTGGGAGACATTGTATAAGGATTGTAAAGAGTATTGCAATGCATATGACCATTGTCATCATCTAGGTAAACCAAGGAAAAGAGATGAGATGCCTTTGAGACCAATTACTAGTGTAGAACCATTTGAGAAATGGGCTATTAACTTTGTAGTACCTATTTTTCTAGCCGCGCATAGGACTAGATCGTGCTATATCATTACTTGTACATGATTATCTCACAAGGTGGGTAGAAGTAGTACCTACAAAGGACTATACAATAGCTAGGTTTATATGGGAGAATGTTCTTACCATGTATGGATGTCCTTTAATTTTGACAAGTGATAGGGGTACACACTTTTTGAATGAGACAATAAGTATCCTGTTAGATGAGTTTATGGTTGCACACCAAAAGACTACACCCTATCATCCTCAGGCCAATGGAACTACTGAGGCTTTCAACAATATTTTAAGCTAGACACTCGACAAAAGTATGTGATGTTGGAAGAAAGGATTGGTATGATAAGGTGTCATTTGTTCTTTGGGCTTATAGGAAAACTTATAAGAGATTGAAAAAATCCTCACCATTTCAGTTGGTGTTAGACACAGAAGTCATTCTTCATATAGAATTCATGTTACCTTCTTTTCACATAGCACATATTGGAGGTCTATCTCGATGAGAAATATTTAGCGAGAATGAATTGAGAATATGATTCATCTCGATGAGCGATGCGCCATAACACGTTGGAGTCGAAGCAAGAAAAGGCTAGGCATAAAGTCATGGCATGACAGACATATAAAGGATAAAAAGCTTGAGGTTGGACAAATGGTCATTCTTTATGACTCTAAGTTCTTGCACCATCCAGGGAAGCTTAAGGTACATTGGTTAGGTCCGTATGTCATCACTTACATACCTGAATTAGGTTCTTGTCAGCTAGAAGCACTTAATGGAACACGGCTACCCGGTTACTTTAACGAGAGTAGGTTGAATCCCTACTTATAAATAAGTCTTCTTGGTGTTTGTAATAAGGTAATATTGCCATTTAGATTAGGTTTCGTATGATGGAAAAGTGACAAGCGAGCATGGGAATCTACAAGTAACTCTTCCTCACACCCGACCTCCCGAGGTCGTGCCGAGACAGTGGGTGGGGATGGAATATACGTGGGATGTAGACAAAATAGTTAGGTAATCTTATGTATTTGACGCGCACTAGTGGAAATTGTGAATCTAAGGCAAAGAAAGACCTCCTAACTCGAATCGGTGTGATAGATCGATCAGCAAGGATGACTGCTCAAGGGCTCCAATCAATATCCAGCTCTGTGATTCATTCTATGGGTTGTGGGATACGTGGAAAATGACCTGGGATAGTTTCATGTATATCTCCAGATAGGGTCATAAGGTGGATGATAGATACAGTTGACCCTACGGGTGATTGTCTGGTCTAGTCCAGAATTCCTTAGCTTTGTTAGCTGCTACGTCTAACAAAGATAATTGTTTGATTATAATAGGTGGAAGTGGAGTGGATCTGAATACTAATGTACGTAAGCCAGCATCTATGTCTGATTCACCTATGGATTCGTTGGGTTGCGGGACTTGTGGGTCACAACCATACATTCGTGTTTGTTGTGGTCCTGCTATGGTCATGTGCGAATCAGTCCCTAATCCCTAGTATCTAGTAATCATATGCTTTCTCAGCTTCTATATTCAAAATTAATAACTATGCGATCTTCTCAGAGTATCTCACGGTGTTCGTGCAACCTGAATTCTTAAGCTAGTATCTATATCTGTGAGAGTGTCTCTGCGTCGGCTGTGGGACCAAAGGATCACAACCAAAAATTTGCTCTCTTTCAAGCCCTTCTACAGTCATGCGGATATATACCTAGGGTAATATGTAGTTTGGTTGATTTGACCAAAACGTGTGTGCTTGGTCGTCTTCTATGTTTAACGTGTAACTGGGAGAGATGATTTGTTGTAAGTCTGTTGTTGTTCGAAGACTTGATCCTAAGATTCTGATCTATATCGATTATTGCTATGAAGAGATTGGGTTGGGGCACGATTGGCTCAATACGTATTCTCTGGCTCCTAGGTCCCGTGATTATCATACAAAAGGAAATTATACAAATCTAACTAATGAAAAAATAATCTAATTAAAAGATATGTCTATGTATATTCCTAAATATGATAGTTTATTGATAAACTACTGAACAGAATTTTAAGAGCAATTATCTAATATATCTAAAATTGATAGCTAAGCTAATAATGAACTAAAAACAAACAAAGCAACCGAGTATAGCTACTTGTTTGTGCAATTTGTAGATCTATTCTAAATAATGAAATTACTGATCTAATCTATTTGCAAGACTGTCGATCCTACCTCAAAGTGGGGAATGAATCATAGTTTCTCAGAAACTATCAATCCCCACAGCTTCCCCGATAATATCAAAAGTAAAATTAACTGAAATGAAATGATTGGCTACTCTATTTGATATGCTTCTAACTAGAACTTTGAAAGCTAGAACCTGGATTCTGCAGAATAGTGGCGAATCCGATGGTGTGTGTGGCTTTTTCCCCTCAGTGTGATCTCCTCATTCCTTCGTGCTCACGTGGATCTAGAAAAGCATGTAATGCTAGCATCAATAGAAGTAGATATTGGAGTAAAGGCAGCTTAGGATACAGACTAAATACAATGCGAGTAGGAGAGGGATAGCGCAAGAGTACAGAGCTTGGCTTATGCAATTCCTAGCGGGATTTATTACGAGTCATGCAACATAAAACGTCCAGAACTTGAAATTATCCTGTTTGAAGAACAAAACCTGCAACTTTAATGGCTTCCTATTGAAAATTAGAATGTTCTACTCTAATGGATTGCATGAAGTAATGACATAACTTGCACAAGATGGGTATGTGGCTTCCTAAGTAGCGAAATAACACTAACTAAACATGCAAATGAACAAAACTATGAATTCTAAGCAAAAGAAGAATTGAAATACTCAAATGAGAAATTGAGAGGAGGCAAACTTGAGGGGCCATTTGCTTGAGCACAAGCCAACTATTTATAGCATTTCATTCACCCAAAGGTAAAACCCAAATTGATCACTTAAACCATAAACAATGTAAAAACACTATTCCAGGGGACCAAAATCATCAATGCAAGCCCAAGGCGGTGAAAAAAAGCTGGTAAACGTTGAATTTACGTGAGTCGTGTTAAAAAGAGCATTCTGGAAAACGCGTGAAGGACCATCACCCTGAGCAGGGTGGTGGTTACAGGATCGCCGCCTAGATCGGGGTGGCGGTCACAAAGACCTCCGCCAGCAGGCGGCGGTTTCAGTAATCAAGAGAAAAAGCAAAGAAAAGAGGGGAAAAGAGGAAAACAAAGCACGTGGGGGCTAAGCGGGGCATGCGGGATGATAATGCATACTTGGAGAGATTTTCCGGATCCCGAACACCTTGCGAGGAGACTTGTATCATCATTGGGGCACGTGTTACGTTGTTCCGGCGGTGCAGTACCCTACAATTTTGGGTACGTACATATTGCCCCCTCGGAGAAGCATTTTAGCCATGAAGAGGCATAAAACGGTGGGTCCGAGTATGGCGGTTCCGAAATGGGAAGTTAGAGTTTATACCTTATATGTCCGTATGTCGAAATGACGCCATCCGAAATTCCCGCCACCTACAAAGTGAAAAGAGGAATCAAGTGCAGATAGACACAATAGTTTGGAAAATAAATACTAAAATAATATGAAATGAGGACGTACCATTTGTGCGGGGTAAGAACTTACCTCCGTCGGCGCTCCAAACCTATGAAAAGGGGCATTTAAAACAAGTCAGGTTGCTATA
Source organism: Taxus wallichiana var. yunnanensis (assembly GCA_018340775.1). Taxonomy (NCBI): domain Eukaryota; kingdom Viridiplantae; phylum Streptophyta; class Pinopsida; order Cupressales; family Taxaceae; genus Taxus; species Taxus wallichiana. The sequence goes on from CM031240.1 coordinate 239,789,695, forward strand.
TATATGAAAGTGGGCCCATTTTCCTATTCATTTGCGCATGTTGATTTGATTGATTCTGAGCTCTAGGACCCACGGTGACGGTTTCTTACGAGAGTAGAGTCAAAACGTTCATGACGAGATAGCGATCATGCCTCCACGAGCGGAACATCGACCCGCGAGATCACAGGTTAGTTTTCTTCAATTTATCATTTTTACCCCCAAATTTTTAAAATGTTAAAATCTTTGTCGTGGGGGTTTATTTTGGAAAATGTTAGGTTTAAAAGGTCCATCTATGGGGGACGCCTGCTGGGTAGGCTTTGTTTTTAGTTAAAATTGTCATTTTTGTGTTTTTAGGCCTTTTTAGGGTATAAAACCCGCGTGGGTTTTTGGGACACGACCGCCACCTCGAACAGGGCGGCGGTTACAAGACCGCCACATTTAAGGCGGTGGTTACAAAACCGCCACCCTACTCCGCCGATGGTTCCTAACAAAATGCCAAAGGAACACTTGTTTGAAACTGTTTTTACATTTTTAGCATTTCTATGTGTCTTCATGATTTTTCTAATGTCATTCGGATGCTAACTTTCTCTATTTTGTGTGTTTTTGGGTGTATGCAAGTGAGGGAGGAGTACATTTGGTGGAGCCGAGAGAGAGAGAGAGTGTGACTGCTCCCATCAGTGTTAGATGCCCTTTCTCAGGATGAGCAGGACACCCTTCAGAGGGTTGGTATTCTACGTATATCGCGGGTTCCACATGTTGCACCATCCAGTCACATACTTTGTGACTTATTTTCCTATTAGGATGCTGATCGAAACACCTTCCGATTACCAGGGGTCCGAGGTGAGTGGACCATCACACTGGAGGATGTTTACCATATCCTGGGGGTCCCGATCATCGAGAGATGTCTTACCCTTGAGATCGCAGGTTCACGAGCCCAGATAGCACAGTGGGCTTCTTACATGGGAGATGCAGTCATCTCCACTGGTTCAAAGAAGGGGGTGAGGGTTCGGTCTATCCCTAGCATGTCCATCCCCTTGATTCGCCAGGCTATTATGGGGATCCTTGCCTCGAGATTGATCGGGGACAAGGGAGGAGACACACTACTATATTTTGGTCCCCCATCATTGCACAGATCGAGGGACATGGCCGGATTTATGCCTGGGAGTAGATATACTTGGGACTACCTACCATGACTTGTACAAGGTAGTCTGCATTTATAGAGTAGTCCTTGAGCCATCTAACCCTAGCCATGAGTTGGGTCTATGAGCACTTCATTCCCTATGGCAGAGGTGTAGAGGTGGTAGATCCGGGAGCTGTGAGGGCAGCCAGATGGGCAGAAATGTCGATGCTCAGAGCACCTCATCAACCAGTTTCTTCCTTGACCACCGATGACATGGAGGCCACACCGTATCAAGCCATGGTAGGCTTATGGGGCGAGGAGGCTCTTACCTTGATCTCCTGCTCCACCACAGGGTAGCTTATTGACAGAGTAGGGCGAGTGGAGATACACCCCTTTGGCCGAGTTCCTCAGCAGTTTGGCCTACATTACATGGGTATGCTTCCCCTGTGGTGCCAGTGTACAGGTCACTTCGAGAGGCCAGAGGGGGTCCTAGAGGCCGTGGTTGGATAGTTGTTACACCTGGCATTCCTATTGTGGCTAGGAGGATAGTACGTGCTCGAGGGAGAGCCGGTGCTCCTCAGGCACCCTTACTTCAGATCTTCACGGGTCCTTCTCATAGCAGTGATGACCCTATCGATATAGACTCTGAGTCTGAGGAGTTTACAGGGGGAGAGACAGAGGAGGAGGCCGAGGCTGAGGACAGTGAGTCAGGGGGAGAGGAGGACAGTGATCCTGAGTGGCATGATACTCAGGATATCATGCAGTAGAGAGGGTAGAGCAGAGCAGCGAGAGAGGGTGACTCTGGTTTCAGAGGAGCCACTCTCCCAGGGTCATGGTGGGGAGGATGAGTCCGTTGGGGGACACTACGTTGCCCCAACCATAGGAGGAGTGCCTCAGTCAGTGGCAGCATCTGTGGTAGGTGCTGACCCTAGAGATCCATCCTGGAGGCCCGGTGATCCGAGTAAGTTATCTTCCCTTTATTTTGAGTTAGGATTGCTTTAATTGTCATCTCTCCTTTTGTTTATATTTGTGCTTTATCTCTTGTTTTATTTCTAATTTGTTTTCTCCTTTGTTTATAGAGACCACCGATGAGTGGCGAGACATGATTCGCAGGGTATGCACTAATACCCTGATGATCCCTATGGAGAGGACCCATGCAGAGCTATCTGTGGATGCAGGGGAGCCCTCAATAGCTGGTAGACACACTAACATCTTTGCCCCTATCTGGCATGTGGCCAGGATGGTATCGACTCTTTGTACGGAGCTGGCGGGGTATAGGATAGCAGAGCGTTTGATGAGGATTCATTCTCATGGTGAGACTGCAGCTGCCCCTCAGGATCGTGAGCCCTCCGTGCACTCAGAGCGCCAGTGTAACCAGAGTCCTAGGTGTGGGCGTGCACCGTCAGAGGGATCTCATAGGGGTTGAGAAGCCACTTGGCTCTCCTAGATTTTTGCACGATATTTTTGTATTTCCCTGGATCTTTGAGTGTTTTGACCATGCTTAGCGCATGATGGCATTGTATAGGAATTTTGATCATATATATATATATATATATATATATATATTTTTTGGATCGAGACTCTTTTTTATCGCATTTATGACGTTTATTTCCGTTTCCGCATGTGAACTATGATGTTGTGCTTATATGCTTTTTAGAATGTATGCAATGGAGAACAAATGATACAAATGTTTACTTTCTTTTTGTGTTTCATGATGATGATATATATGTAAATACAATGTGATTTTGAATTTGTATCTTCTTCAAGCAATTTTGATACTTCATGTCTGTTTTGGCAATGTGGTGAAGATAAGCCGATATGATGAATAGATAAACTTGCCCCACTCCTAACTCCACGCAACTAGTAAGATGCGAGGGCTCATCACCGAGAGCTAGAAAGGGCACAAGTTATAAAACGTGTTGAAATGGTAGTGATGAAAGATAGACAAAGCTTTGGTGGAACCAAATTAGGATGCTACAAGCCTACTCTACCCGAGTGACTCCATAGTTTGGGATGAGACTTGCTTTGCGGTTTATCTAGACTTAGATCCGTAGATGGCCACATGGTAGACAAAATCTAGGTTTTTAGGATTTTTAACTCTCTTGGAATTTTGACATCTAATTCATTTGTTTTTGACTCAAGACTTCAAGATTTGAATTTTTGTTTATGACCTTTTAACGTTTGTTTGTCAAGAGGACCCCCTATGCCTTGCCCCATGCTACTAGTAAGAAGCGTGGGTTTACCACCATGGGCAAGGTATAAGCGAGTAAGGGCATTTCCATCCTTTCCCAACCCTACGTCACTAGTAAGAGATGCAAGCTCATCACCAAAGGTTGGTGGGGCAAGGAAATCTGTAAAATTAAAATTTTCTGTTTGATCTATATTTGACTCATTTACTTGAGCAAAATGTCAATGTGTTCTTATTTCCTAAAGAGATATATATATATATATATATGATGTGACATGATGAAGCTTCTAGAAGGACCATAGGCAAGACACCTATCCTAGGAAGGAAACCAAGAAGTGAGAGCAAACCTGCAGACCTTGGTATGGTTACCATTAAGACTTTGTCATGTCTAGCTTTATTTGATGAAATGAATCCGAAATAGTTGATGATATCATGGAAATGAAGAAGTATGATTAGAGTGTTTATGCCAATACCATTAGAAGTTTGTGATGAATTGCTTTGAGAATAAATTCCTTGATCACAAAATTGTACAAACAAGCGGACAAAATGATCCTAACTATATGAAGATGCAATGTAGATATAATTATACGAGTAGTGCTGGTTGGTTTTGTGTATAGAATCATTTAAGGTGTAGGGAATTTACTGTTTCGCCAAATTCCTCACCTTCTAGCGTACATAAGAGATATGCACCATTTCCATAGTCCTTCATGACTCGGTATGGGCCCAACCATTTGGGCCGGAACTTCCTTCCTTCGCCGGTCTTTTTATCGATCCGGTTGTCTAGCCTTAGAACTAGATCACCTTCATATATGTCGCGTTCATAGACTTTCTTGTTATACTCGTCGGCCCATCCATCAGCAAGATAGACTTTCGTGCCACTTTTCAAAGATCTAACCTAGCTTCATCTAGGCTTTCTAGTTGGGAGAGACGTGCTTCTCTATAAGTGTCTTCATCCAGAATCCCTTGTAATGAGATACGGAGACTGGGTATTTCAACCTCAAGTGGGAGAACTGCTTCTACCCCGAATACCAGCGAGAAAGGAGTCACTCTTGTTGGTGTTCTTATTGAGGTTCGGTGGGCCCATAAGGCCGGATATAACTTCAAATGCCAATCTCGTTTGTTTTCTTTCACCGTTTTAAGGAGAATGGCTTTTAATGTTTTGTTTGTCGCTTCAACTTGTCCATTGGCTTGAGGGTAATATAAGGAGGCCATATGATGGCTTATTTTAAATTTATTACACAATTCACAAACCTCGTCATTCTTAAAAGAAGTTCCATTATCTGAGATAATGATTTGCGAGACACCGTACTTATAAATGATTTGGTTCAAAATGAACTTGGTGATTACAGAACCCGGTACAGTAGTAAGAGGCATAGCCTCTACCCACTTGGTAAAATATTCAGTGGCTATAATTATGAAATTATGGCCGTCTATAGATGAGGGAGAGAATTTTCCTATTAAATCCAGGCCCCACGTAGAAAAGGGCCATGGAGTAGCAATTGGTTGTAGAACTTGTGCTAGCATGTGAATCTCGTGGGAGAATTCTTGACACTTATGCACTCCGTACAAACTCTACTGCGTCGTGTTCTAGAGTGGGCCAAAAATAGCCCATCCGATGTATTTTACTAGCGGTGGCATGACCACTGAAGTGGCCTCCACATATTCCACTGTGGGATTCGTGGAGAATCTTCTTGGATTGTTCTGTGTCGACACATCTTAGAAGCATTCCATCGAATGCTTTTCGATAGAGCACTTGCTCTATGATGACGTATTTAGCTACGATAATGTGTAACCGCCTTCTTCAAGTGTGTAGCACCTTCTAGATACATATGGTCCATGATATAATTAATGATATCAGTGTACCAAGGACACTCAGAGATAGAAGGTCAGGTTTCGATGTAGTATATGCACTCATCGGGAAAGTCTAGATTTACTAGATCACCTCCGTCTAATGGATTATCAGCTAACCAATCCGCGATGATTTGTCCCTTAACGGACTTCTGATTTACGAATGTTAATTCAAATTCACCCATTAATGTTATAAAGTGCCCAACCTTTTTAGACAAGGACCCTTGCGTGAGGAAAGTTCGTAAATGGTTTGTTTTTACAATAACCCTTGTTTCTTGATTTAGCATGTAATGTCTTAAGCATTTGGTTGCAAAAATTATGGCAAGGCATTCTCATTCTGCCTGTGTATAACATGTTTCATAGTTGAGAAATGTTCAACTAATGAAATAGATCATGCATTCTCTCTTGTCATCGTCTTCTTGAGCCAGCATACAAGCTAGCGAGACATTGGTTGCTCACGAATATAAAATTAACGGGCGATCTAGCTTAGGTGGCATTAGCGTAGGTGGTGATAACAAGAAACGCTTAACTGCGTCGAAAGCTTCATTACAGTCTTTGGTCCAATCAATACTATAATCTTTCTTGAGTAAATTGTTGATTGGATGAATAGCAAAGCTTAATTACGGGATGAATCTCCGGATTGCACCAAGTTTTCTCGAGAAATGACCTGATTCCCGATTCATCCGAAGGTGGGACCATTTCGAGAATAGCCTTAATTTTGGTTGGGTCAACATCAATCCCACGTGATGATATAATGTAACCTAGGAGCTTCCCCCCTGTTACACCAAAGACACATTTTTCTGGATTTAGCGTGACTTCGTATTCTATTAGACACGAGAGAATGATGCGAAGCACTTCCGGATGGTCATAACACTTCTTGGCCTTGACCAATAAGTCATCTACATAAGATTCCACGATTTTGTGAATAAGATCATGAAATATGTATTTCATTTCCCGCTGGTATGTAGCGCTAGCGTTCTTGAGTCCGAATGGCATAACAACATAGCAGTAGGTTCCCCAAGGAATTATGAACATGGTTTTAGCTTGGTCTTGTTCAGATATTCTGATTTGATTGTATCCCGAGAATCCATCCATGAGATACAAAAGCTCAAATCTAGCTGTTGCGTCAACAATGACATCTATGGATGGTAATGGGAAGTCATCCTTTGGACACGCCTTGTTAATATCTCGGAAGTCTATGCAAATGCGTATCTTCCCATTCTTTTTTAGAACGGGAACAATATTAGATACCCAATGAGAGTAATCAACTGGTTTGATGAATCCTACCTGGAGGAGTTTTATTACCTCTTCTTTCACCATGAGAGCTACCTTGGGTTTCATTGGTCTCGAATTTTGTTTAATTGGCTTTACATCTGATTTAGTGACAAGGTTATGCACCACAATGTGGGGTACAACCCCTGTCATTTCTTTATAATTAAATGCAAAACCCTTCTGATGTTCCTTGAGGATTTGAGTGTGTATTGCTACTTATGATGGAGTTAACGAGGATCCTAACTTCAATATCCTTGGTTAATCTTCCATTATGATGTTAATATCAATTGTTTCTTCGATTAAAGAAGCTTTACCTTCTTCAAACTCAAAGGGGGGGGGAGGTAGTTCCAGATCATCTCCATTCTCGATCACGTATATGCTAAGTTCCTTTTATGGGGGTAAATATATCATTGGATTCCCGAAGTAGGAAGATGAATGTGGGATTAAAGACAAATCTATTACGTGATGGGCGAGATGTAATGCTGCATAGGCGTTTAAGTAATCAAGAGTGGTCGTATCACTATCAACGTGGTTTAGGATAGTAGATTTTTTCTCGTCTCTGTTTGTTAAAAGAGGGTTTGACATTGCTTTCACCAACGGTTCAGTACGAAGGGATACCATGAAACGGGTATCCTCCAACCTACTGTTTGGAGTAAAGCGTGACGCTGAGGTTGCTATTGAATCGGTGAGTAGATTTTGTTCTCATGGGATTGCTTCAATTGATATGAAGTCAAATTCCTTGCTTAAATTCAATACAACTGTTTTGTAGAGCTGTAAGTGCTCAGCTTTGGTTTCATACACCTCAGAGACTTGGTTTTCTACCAATTGCGAGTCTCCTAATACTTTGATATTATCAAAACTGATTCTTTTAGCTAAGAGGAGGCCAAGGAAGAGGGCTTCGTACTCAGCGTCGTTGTTTGTGCATTGGAAATTTAGTTTAAAGGAAAATGGTAGGAATTTTCCCTTGGGAGAAGTAATAATTACACCTACCCCATCTCCGTAATGACATCTAGCTCCATCGAAATGAAGATTCCAATGTTTAGCTAGGAATATGGACGTTGGGACACTTGTTGTGTTAACATCCTCTACTTCCACCATGCAGAGATCCGCTGTTGGAAGTGAACCAACACCCAGGGTGTATCCCATGCCTACAAACTTAAATGGTAGGAACATTGGTAGATCTTGTTCTAGCAATTCAACAATTTTTGCAGTAGTTCCTAATGATACTATTTCTATAATATTGGCCTCATCCTTGAGGGCTGGGATTGTCTTGACTAGACTCATAGTCTCAAGATCCGTTGTAGGTACCAACTTTTCTTCCGGTTTTGCATCGGTGGGTTTATTAAGTTGGTTTGTTGGGAGTTCAAATTCTGAGTGAACGCCTGGTCTTTTCTTTAAGTCAACCAGGTGTATGTTGAATGGTTTTGGATCACCTTTGGCTATGAATATCTTTCCTAAATGCAAGAATCTTACCTCTTGAAATAATGTAGAAGGGATTGCCTTCATACGATGTATCCATGGTCGGCCGAGGATCATATTATAGTTAGTTTCCGATCTATAATATAAAACTCAGTCAGGATTGTTTTGGGTCCTAGAGTGACCGGTAGTATTATAGTTCCAATTGAAGTGGCTTTAAGGCTATCATAGCCTCTTAGCGTGTTTCGAGTTGTGGAACAATTCGTTTCTCCATATCCTAGCTTTTGGAGGAAAGAGAAGGGGACTATGTTAACTTCCGCCCCATCCTCAACCATTGTGTGTTTCACATAGTTGTTACTAACCCATACTTGCAAATGTAAGGCTGGATCACCTCTGCAAGCAATCTCAGCATCTGTTGGCATTTTATCTATTTCGAATATAAACTCGGTATCTCTATCTGGCTGTCCCGGAGGATGGATATCAAAGTCTATATGGTTTACCTGTGTTTCGGGAGGTGGTGTGATGTTAATTCAAATGACCTAAACCTAATGCCTCTAAAAGAGCAGCCCTGTGAGTAGGGGAGTTCTTTAATAAATCCAAAAAGGAGATGTGTGAGAAAGTTTTTGTTAGATCATTAATTAAATTGTATGCACCCACGGTTTTATTGGTATTTGTTGGATATTATCTGTCTCTAGCGGGTAGCTTGGACTTAGCTGAGAGGAATAATCTCATGTCCTTGTTACAACTTCTATAGGTAGTTCGGGGTCTAACTCCACTAAGCCGACTATCTTAGGTCGTGATTGACTTCCTAATTGTGGCGCAACTAATAGATTTAGTGAAGTTGAGGCTTAATGATCATTATTTCCTGTAATTACACCCTTGTTTGCCCCAATTAGGATTTAACTTGTTATTGTTGTGATTTGGGAGCGGATCATTGAAGATCTTGAGGGGTGCATTTTGAGGGAAATTGCCCCTATAAAAATATTTGGTGTCGGTGACATATGATCTGCCAAGAACATATCTATGAAAAGATGTCTTTGTTCGTCTAGCAAACATTGCATAAACTTATTGTAGTGACGGCACGTTCTCGTTTCATGACCTTGAATTTTGTGGAAACCACAATACGAGTTAGGATTGTAATTCCTATTTTGTTGGCTTGGTGTATATTGTGGCCCAAAACTCTAATCAAACCGTTGCCTATTAGGATTAAAGTTTTGCATTTGTTGTTTTTGGTTTTGGTTCTGGTTTTGATACCCAGTTGAGTTTTGGCTTGGACCCTGTAGGGTTTCACTATTGTTGTTGTTGTTTTGTGTTGTGGATGATTAAAATCCATTTCATTTATTGTTGGATTAAATTTGTTATTTCATTGGTTGTTTATCGGTGGTGAAGTATTCACAACATTTACCTTTTTAACCGGATCGGTTACTCCATCTGTTGTCACTCCGTGATTTTTATTAAGGATTTTAGGTCCTTGATTGACATTTGTGGTAGTAGGATAAGTTGTAGTGTTTTGGTTGGGGGTGATTAACCTCCCGTTTGCTCCATATGTCTTGTGACCGCTATCTATTGCCGCTTGATCTATTCGGAGAGCGCTCTCAAGTACTTCATCATAAGTTCTTAGTGGGAACTTCTAGACTTCTTCCTTTACTTCTCTGCTGAGAGAATGAAGGAATAAATCACATAGTTCCATTTGGTCCATGTTTGGAGCACTTACCGAAGAATAAAGAACTGTACGCCACCTCTGGATGAAATGGGTGATAGATTCATTGTGTTCTTGCTTAATGTGCAAGAATTCCCTGATTCATGTTCTTAATAGTTTGTTCATGTCAAATGCCTTAATGAACTCTGAAACGAGTTGTTTAAATGAATGGATGGAAGCCTCAGGTATTCTATAATACCAATCGAGAGCAATACCTTCCAAGGTTTTGGGGAATATTTTGGCAACAACCCCATCCCAAGGGAGTAGTTCTCGAATGGCTGTGGCGTAAGCCTTGATATGTGCATTTGGATCTCCCTCACCTTTGTACTTGGGAAAATCAGGAAGGGGTCTTGGAAGCATGACGCTTCGTATGGTGAAATCTAAGGGCTCTTTCAAATATTCTAAGTAAGTCCCTATCGCATAGGTTTTGACCATTGATGGTGCTCTGCTGAGGAAGTGGTGGTTGAATGGGTTGTTGACATGGCATAGCGTATGCATTGGTAGAGGCGTAAGGAAACCCCTGTGTTTGGGAAAACATGCTGGGAGCAGAGAACATGTCCCCTTGTGGTGATTTGGAGTACATGTTTAAGTATGAGGGGGTATTATCCAAGAATGGATTATTTTGTACTAGACCAGAAGATATCTGGAACGGTGTTAGAATTGGCGGTTCTAGTTGGTTTTGTTGTGAATACTAAGGAGGCATGCCCAACGTGCCTATTCCTGTGAGGAGGTCTACCTAGCTAGGATGGTGTGGAGGATTAGGATTTCCTGCCTGTATGGATTGAGAATTTTGACTTGCTTGAGCAAGTTCTAACCCTCTAACCTTTTCTACTAAAGTTGAAATGACTTCATTTGGTGAAGTCATGATATTTTACCTTAGTGGCATTTGTATACCCTGATGTTGTATAGGTATGTGATATCCTGCTATGAATTGATCATTGCCCTGCAAAGTTTCCCCGAGGGCATTTCCTATATGTAGTGGTATGGAGGTATTTTCTTGAAACAAAACCTCGGGTTGCGTTTGTAAACTCCCTATAGGTGGGTACATTTTCTAGAGTGTTGTTCATTATTGGCATAACGTATCAATGTTCATCATCTAAAACTAGGTATGGGTCTGATTCTCTACTAATTTGTGGTCTGAGCAGTACACTGAGGAGACGAACTAGATTCTCCCGTGAACGTCATAATGTTCGAGCCTGAAGGCTCTATTTTTTGTGTTTGGATGAGGTGATCCAACTCCTCTGTTTGGAAAGATGAGTTTGTATCTGATCCTTGGAGATGGAGTTTGTGTTGACAGCTGGTTAGTTGAGTAGTTGTCACCCCACACTGAGAGTGAGGGTGATGATTGTCTATTCAGTTGAGCGTAGTATGCCTCAAGACCTAAGAGAGGCCTACCATATGCATCGAATCCCGACATATTCGGGGGTATATGAATACCCGTAGAATAATGGGAAGGAGAGAAGGTGATGGTGAAAGCTAATGAGGTGGAGGTGATGAAGCAGTTGTTTGTTCACGTCGGGTTCACCAATTTTGTATGATGGAAAAGTGACAAGCGAGCATGGGAATCTACAAGTAACTCTTCCTCGCACCCGACCTCCCGAGGTCATGCCGAGACAACTGGTGGGGATGGAATATACGTGGGGATGTAGACAAACTAGTTAGGTAATCTTATGTCTTCGACGCGCACTAGTGGAAACTGTGAATCTAAGGCAAAGAAATCCCTCCTAACCTGAACTGGTGTGATAGATCGATCGGCAAGGATGACTGCTCAAAGGCTCCAATCAATATCGAGCTCTATCGTGATTCATTCTATGGGTTTTGGGATACATGGAAAATGACCTGGGATAGTTTCATGTATATCTCCGCACGGGTCATAAGTTGGATGATGGATACGATTGACCTACGGGCGATTGTCCGATCTAGTCCGAACTCCTCGGCTTTGTTAGTTGCTACGTCTAACAAAGATAACTGTTCAATTATAATAGGTGGAAGTGGAGTGGATCTCAATACTAATGTACGTAAGCCAACATCTATGTCTGATTCACCTATGGATTCGTTGGGTTGTGGGACTTGTGGGTCACAACCGTAGATTCGTGTTTGTTGTGGTCCCGCTTATGGTCATGTGCGGAATTAGCTTTAATCCCTAGTATCCAGTAATCATATGCTTTCTCAGCTTCTATATTCAAAATTAATAATTGTGCGATCTTCTCAGAGTATCTCACAAGCGTTCGTGCAACCTGAATTCTTAAGCTAGTATCTATATCTGTGAGAGTGTCTCCTGCGTCTGGCTGTGGGACTAAAGGATCACAACGAATGTTTTCTCTCTTTCAATCCCTTCTACATTCATGCAGATATATACCTAGGGTAATCTGTAGTTTGGTTGATTTGACCAAAACGTGTGCGCTTGGTCGTCTTCTATGTTTAACCCGTGTAACTAGGAGCTAATTTTTTGTAAGTCTCTATGTTGTTCGAAAGACTTGGATCCTAAGATTCTGATCTATATCAGTTATTGCTATGACAAGATTGGGTTGGGGCATGATTGGCTCGAATACATATTCTCTGGGCTCCCTAGGTCCCGTGATTGTCATACAAAAGGAAATTATACAAATCTAACTAATGACAAAATAATCTAATTGAAAGATATGTCTATGTATATTCCTAAATCTGATAGTTTATTGATAAACTACTGAACAAAATTTTAAGAGAAATTATCTAATATATCTAAAATTGACAGCTAAGCTAATAATGAACTAAAAAAACAAATCAAACCGAGTATAGCTACTTGTATGTGTAATTTGTAGATCTATTCTAAATAATGAAATTACTGATCTAATCTATTTGCAAGACTATCGAGCCTACCTCGAAGTGGGGAATGAATCATGGTTTCTCGAAACTATCAATCCCCACAGCTTCCCTGAAATATCGAAAGTAAAATTAACTGAAATGAAATGATTGGCTACTCTATTTGATATGCTTCTAACTAGAACTTTGAAAGCTAGAACCTGGATTCTGCAGAACAGTGGCGAATCCGATGGTGTGTGTGGCTTTGTCCCCTCAGTGTGATCTCCTCATTCCTTCATGCTCACATGGATCCAGAAAAGTATGTAATGCTAGCATCAACAGAAGTAGATATTGGAGTAAAGGCAGCTTAGGATACAGACTGAATACAATGTGAGTAGGAGAGGGATAGCGCAAGAGTACATAGCTTGGCTTATGTAATTCCTAGTGGGATTTATTGCGAGTCATGCAACATAAAACGTCCAGAACCTGAAACTATCTTGTTTGAAGAACAAAACCTACAACTTTAATGGCTTCCTATTGAAAATTAGAATGTTCTACTCTAATGGATTGCATGAAGTAATGATAGCACTTGCACAAGATGGGTATGTGGCTTCCTAGCAATAGAATAACACTAACTAAGCATGCAAATGAACAAAACTATGAATTCTAAGCAAAAGAAGAATTGAAATACTGAAATGAGAAATTGAGAGGCAAATTTGAGGGGCCATTTGCTTGAGCACAAGCCAACTATTTATATCATTTCATTCACCCAAAGGTAAAACCCAAATTGATCACTTAAACCATAAACAATGGCAAAACACTATTCCAGGGGACCAAAATCATCAATGCGAGCCCAAGGCGGTGAAAAAAGCTAGTAAACGTTGAATTTATGTGAGTCGTGTTAAAAAAGAGCATTCTGGAAAATGCGTGAAGGGCTGCCACCCTGAGCAGGGCGGCGGTTTCATAACTGAAGAGCAAAAAGCAAGGAAAAGAGGGGAAAAGAGGAAAACAAAGCACGCGGGGCTAAGCGGGGCATGTGGGATGATAACGCATACTTGGAGAGATTTTTCGGATCCCAAACACCTTGCGAGGAGACCTGTATCATCATTGGGGCTCGTGTTACGTTGTTCCAGCAGTGCAGTACCCTACAATTTTTGGTACCTACAGTTTCCATTTCTGTATTTCCTTCATTATTGCTATGCTTTGTCAATTTATTTTTTGTTCTTATGTAACATGCACACTTCCGCGCATGAAGCTAACTATAATATGGATCATGTTGATGTGTAGAGAACTACACATACTTTTAGTGTGGGCTGGTTGGTGATATCCAAGTACAATGCTATGGAAATTAGAAGTGAAAGGAATAAGTTGCGAAGGGTGCTTTTCAAACTAAAAATATTGCTTCTCCAAAGTTACCAAGGATGGAGATGAGTGAAGGTATAGTATAACCTGAGGTAATTAGAGGCCTTGATAAATACCAAGAGAAGGTATAGTGATGAGGTACTCAAACGCAAAGAAGCACACTAAAGATAATTTTATGACTAGAAGGTAGGAAAGCACACTAGAAGGTTATAGCTAGGGCGCGAAGATGTATTACACGGAAAGAACAAATTTGGTCAATGAATGAGAGGATATTTGGTAGGTGAAGGAGCAATAAATGCACCAAAAATTTCAAAATCTATATAAGGACGGGATGTGAATTCATTTTTACCATTGTGACTAAGAGTATTTTAAAAAGAGCTAAGTGCAAAGATCCGAGTGATCAAGTTAAGGTTCGAGGAGGTGAAACCAAGTGTGAGAAGAAGATCTGTGCTTAGAAGAAGCTTATATCCCCGGTGAAGAAGGGTTTGAATGAAGCAGGATGACAGAGAGGAGCTAGGGAATGATTTTTCACCTAGGGCACGGTTGAATCGAGCTAGGGTTTGATTAGAGAATTTAAAAGTTACAGAGGAAATTGTATATAGATGATTTCAAGGTAAAAATGGCACCCAAGAAGGCAGCAGCAGCGGGAACAAAAGGAAAGAAGAAGGTGGTCATTGAGGAGGAAGAGATGACAGCTGAAAGTAATTTTTCTAAAATGCAATATCCAGAGGGCATCATTGTCATCCAAGAATTGGATTCACATATCAGAAAGAGTAAAGTGAGTGAATACAATCATCGAACCTATGATAACAAAAAGGAACTCAATGCTTTACTCACTACAAGGAAAAATAGGCGCACGATAGATGACATGTCGGTTTATGATGATGCAGGTGAAAAACGTCTGAAGAGAATTGGGGTCTACCAATTGTATGAGCTTGCATATTTCAGGAAGTATGAGCCCTTGTATTGGTGGCTCATGAGAAGAGTACATGAGGACTTCTTCTACTTTGCATGATGCAGGGTTAGAATATCATCCACGTTGATCTCCATGATGACAGGTCTGAAGGCCACGGGAGAGGATATAAAGAATGATCTTGCAGATAAAGCCATGATTTTGGAGACCCAAAAGGAGTTGGGTACATGAAGGGTCCGCATGGTATGGAAATTTAAAAACTTAATAAGTTTCCAGTGGTGCAAGCAACAACGCACCTTGTTACAAAGTTACATGACTAGGAGCATTCGTCACAAGTAAACACTATGTGGCTGCATGTTGCAAAGTGCATGTCAGAAGGGGTAATCTACAATATCATAGGCTACATTGCAGAGTAGATAGTTGAGGAAGCGTGCACTGGAGGGAAGATCAACTTTGGAGCTGTTCTATTGTCCTTAGTATTCATGGAGATTGGGGTACCAGACGGGCCAAAGGAGAAGATATGGGAATACCCAATGGAGAATAAATCACCAACTAGAGGTTCAGCAAGTACCCGTGTAAAGGTTCCATGAGATATTATGTCTAGCAAAGGGTGGGGAAATGGTACGACAGGCTCCGCGTGGCCTTTGAGGAAGAATGGTGCATCCTAAAGGATTTACCTTCGGTAGTAGGGAAACAAGTTCAGTTTGTTGTCTATCAACACTTCTGCATCGTGCACTTCCCAATGAAGGATGTATCATGGAGCCCTTGGTGTAAACTACCCCACTCCTTCATATCAAGGTACTTCCACGCAGCAATCCACAAATTCACGATACACGTCACCTTGGCCATTAATGCGATAAGGTACTGTGACTACCACACCCTAAGTAAGAAATATGTGTATCCATGGCGGAGCGCATACATTGAAAGGCTCATTTTAGAGGTGTTGAGAATAAATCAATGATGATTCTCATTTGGGCTGTTATAATACTAGGGAAGCATTTGTATAGATTCAAGCTAAAGCCCAAGATGGAGAACAATAAGTAAACGTGGAGAATGCGTTCGCACTCCTCCACCTCAAGGGCAGGATGAAGGTGAAGATAGGGAGGTGGTGTAAAGGGGGTAGGGGAGCGTGCGTAAAGGGAGAACATGTTTAAGAAAGTATTCATACGCAAGGGTAAGCATACAATGGAAAACATACTAATAAGCACAAAGGCCCAATAAGAAGAAAAGATGAGGAATGAAGAGGAACAATAAGAATATCCAAAAGATGAAGAGATGAAGGACGGGAAGAAGGAGAGAAGGAAAAATCAGAGGCCACACATGACACTACTCAGGATACAACGCAGACTCCTAACCTTGAGGCTACAGTTCCAAAGGGGCTTAGGTCAAAGAGGATGAGTGGAGAACATAGTGCACCTCTCATGGGTTATGTTGAGGACACATGGAATATTTTCTATGCCCGCTTCCAAATAACCATCGCATAAAAGGACTTACTCGGCTAGGGAGATTATGGACGAGGACATGGAAACAATGCGCACTCGGAAGAAACTATCATGGTCAACGCACACCCATATGGATGATCCTGATTTTGATGTGTGTGAGGAGTCATGCATGTCGAGATGGCTGAAGAAGGCACCTCAAGCTGGGCATATAACAATTAAGCCTACTGTTATGTCTGATGAACAAGTCAGGAATGCCTTTGTGAAAGTATCTACTAAAGTGGCAAGAAGAAACATGGATCAAGCTGCCACAATAAGAGTGTTGTGTGAGGAGATGAAGGATGAAGGATACAGAGTAACACACCCGACCTAGGAGAAGGACTTAGAGAAAAGAAATTATAAAATTTTGTCAACATGGCAGAAGCTATTGGAGACCATGTGATCAACTCATGCCCATATCTAGAGTCCAAAGTGCTTAGAAAAGTTCCCTTGACGATGCACTCTTTAGAACTTTGGTGGGTTTGGTACTAGAAGATGACACCATCAGAATTAAAAACCAAAGAATAATGAGGAAGAGGCAGAAAGGGAAAAGGATGCAGTAGTGAGGAAAATTGCAACATACGAGGGCCTACTGCAAATGCTCCAAGAATAATTGAATAAGGTAGATCATGCCTTAAATATATGCACAACCCTTGAAGCGTTGATTAAGGTGAAGAATCTAGAAGAATATAATGAATTCTAGAAGGCCATGAAGGATGATACCTTGGGCCACACAAAATGCTTAACCATTGTAAAACAAAAGTGCGAGGCCCTAGTAGCAGCACAAGAGCTGCACAAGGAGAGGTTGGATGAGCTTTGGAAACTCATCGCACAGAGAATGGATGTGCTGGAAGGAAAACATAATGCAATGTCCAACATTATGTTGGTGTTGTAGAATGAAAAGGGTGAGGTGACACAAGATGAACTGGAGTCCATTATTGTGGACATACCAGAGAAAGCAGAGAAAGCGCTCACTGAGTGGCAGGACTTGGAGGCCAAAATAAAGGAATATTATCCGTAGTTTTATCCTTCAAGCTGATATAGATGAGGCTAGCACATAAGCTATTCTTTATTCATTCAAAATTATTTCTGATTCTTTCTATTCAACATTCTATACTTTAATTTTTGAGATAGCCATTGTCGGGATGACAATGAAATTAGTGTGGGGTTATGTTGATCAGAGAAAACACTTGATAGAACTCACAAAAAGTGAAGTGGGAAATTAGGCCAGGTTCAAGGGTGTGGAGGGATAGGAAGAACCCACACGTGGAGGTAGATATTCAACATTCAAGTCTTAGCCGATTTTGAGTATGAAGTCTATTTTTAGAGGATGGCATGCAGAGCACACAAACGATGCAGAGACGTGCACACCACACATTTTCTATCTTTAGAGGATCAGATCAAGCACTTTTGCATGAGGATGAGATAAGAATAGATTATCACTTCAGTTAACTATAAGAGGTCTATAGATAGCACACTTGCATGTGTACATATGCAAACGTGTGGCTATTAATAGCATGCGGCCTATTTTTGGAATGGATAGGTGGTGAAGGGCAAGTCCCCACCCTATATATATGTGATGAATTACATAGTGGAATATATACAGTGTGTGCATATGTATGTGTGAGAGTGATAAATATATAGAGATGTGCATGTGTCTGGATTACTGTATCAGATCCATGCGTGCTTTGACATAGATTGCCATTATTGTAAGGATCTTCTGTGTTATTGTTATTATTAATAGATGGACGATATTGGTTGAATCTAAGTGTCATTATTTTGTGTAATTGAGTAGCGCATGTTCTTGATTTAATCATAATTATCATTTAGAATTATTCTTCCTTAGATATGGATCTATTATGAATTATAGAAAGATGGATTATTTAAGGATCTATATGCTTTAAGTCTTCATTATGCTAACCTCTTGCTACAACAACCCTAAAGAGGGACCGGATACCTTTGTGCACTTCGGTGAGCACTCAGTCTAGCATGAGTGATGTGCCAGCATGTATAGGTTGTTATTTGGTAAATTCAAGGTAGCATCAAATGTCAAATATGATATGATTTGAAAGGAGATAAAAATATTAAATGCACAAGATAAATGTAATCATATTTTTACATGGAATATTGCAAGGAGTGTGCATGAAATCTTATAACATAATAGGGACTGTGATCAAATTTGAGTAGGCACTATCAATTTTGATAGTATTTGAAATGAGATAATCATGGCAAAGGAAATTCCCCAGCTGGATTGGGGGAATTACCTATCTGACAGGGGTCATGATATATAGATTAATAAAAAAATCAACAATATCAATACTTAGCACAATCACTAATCCAAAACACCAAAAATATGGAATTTTACGTTATTTCAATTATCATCAAATGGATACTAACAAGGTTCATTTTAAGATCCCCCCACCTCTGAAAAAATAGTTTAGAATGGGTGGTGAATCTCTAAAATTGACTTTCGAATCGATGGTGAATTTCTAAAAATCATTTCATGGAAAAGGAGAATTGGTAGCCCTCCTTTTCCATGATTTCCTATAGATGGACAGGCATTGGAAGGTCATCTATTCAAAAATGACAGCCGTATCTTTACTCCTATCCATCCTTGTTAGATGGACTTCATTTTTGTTGGATGGATGTCTCCACTCAGCTAGTTGGTCTTCCCTTTCTTGATGGGCAATCTACGATCATCCTTCTATTGGACGGTCATCTCTTTATTGTTTGGTATTGGACGAACGTCTTTTCTAGTTAGATAGATCCCATTTGATGTTTGTCCTTCTTCTTTTTATGGCCATCTCAAGAACCCCTATTGGGTGGATTCCTTTAGAAACTTTATTGTTTGGACAGTCATCCATTTAATATACTTTGGTGAATATGTGCACAAGTTGATTTGAAACATTGGTGAAATACATGCATAAATTCATTTATATGTGTAAATACTAGGCAAAATGACCCATACAAATGACATGTCGGCCAAATTTTTTTGTGAACTAGGTGGCATTCAACCGTTGAAAATTAGCAATTTCCAATTTCCAAAATCCCAAATATTTGTAATTTTACAGAAAACTCACCACTAAAATTTTCTCTAGATACCAACACCCAAAATGCACCAATTGACTAAATTAAGAGATTAAATTTCTTTAAACCTTCTATATGACACCAATCGAACATTTTCAACTACTTTACAAAGTTTCATAACATCATCTTCACCTATTTTCCTTTTGTAGACACAAAATCACATACTTGGGTGCATTTCTAGGTTCTAAAAGCATACTTGCATTCATATGAGTCCCAAGCACAAAAACTTGTAATTTAATACCCTCTTGGACCTCTTTTTGTACTTCTTACTTTTCTTTGGTATTACACACCATATAACCCAGTCTAAAATTTATTTCTTTATATTTCATGACTCTGGACACTAGCACCCAGACACAACACCAACGCCCAGGTGACCTCGTCCTTCTAGGTGCCTCTGACCTCTTTCTACTTTACTCAATATCTTTAGGCATATTATTTTCTTATGGTTCAACCTTCCAATATTCAATTGTGAAATTAAACCAAGGGAATTATATAAATGATAAGTTATGTGACCATAGTAAAGGACCAATCTCTAAGCATCTATTATTATCACTTATGGTTGCATCCAAAGGCATTCTAAGAGCATCAAAGGCATCCATCTAGCACTCACTCAAGGGAAAAGTGACTAAATGATTCTACATACAAGTATATGAAGGGAAGTTCATTTTTCCATCCAAATATCTATATACATTGGTACATGTAGCTTTCACCCGCTATCACGTGCACTTTCACAAGAGCTTCCTAGGGCATGATTTCTACACACACACACAACAACTACTTAGAGATGAGATGTAGTGTAGTGCTTGGTCATAAGCTAAGTCATTGGGTGACCGTTGAGGTCAATACGAATCCCCATATTACATATTTTCTTTTTGGTATTTGATTTATTTTGAGGGTTTTACATTTCTTCTTCTCTCTATAGGTTATAGGAGAATTATGCAATTATCCAGTGACATACATGTGACCAACAATGACTATCATTGACAACCTTGTGACACGAGAAAATTCAAGTTACAATAATTTTCATAGTAATAGGATCTTATTAAAGGACTTCAGTTCCCAGACACCCCTAGCCCACCTGGCATCCTATTTTAGGCTTGTTTGTAAGTTCCAAGATTTATTTTGTGCATAACTACGATAGTTTTCCCTTCCTATTTATCAATTTCTCTAGTCTGCACAATCCCACCATTAGACGTAAATCAACTAATTCCTTAACTCTCTCTTGCACTTAGGGTTTCATATTCCATTAGCTTTTTTCTTGTGTCATCTTGTATCTAGAAACTATTAATCATAGTTTATATCTATTACTCTACAATATTAAGGTTTATTCAAAATTCCATTTTTGTTAAATCATTTGGTGAACCCATCATTCAAACAATTTCAGTTCTTTTTTTCTTCTTATTTTTTCATCATCTTAGGATTATTTCAACATGCAAATGTCCATTCACAATTTCTTGCAGGTTGATCCTGATTGTGACACTAATATCAATTCTCTCTTGGATGGTACTCATATTCCTGCCAATACTAATCCAGACCTTGTATATAAGTTATTCGTAGCTACATTTTTGGAACAACTTACTTTTCCATATGATGTAGCTACCACTATTTTTGTTTATGAAAATGATCCTCCCACATATATATTGGCTCACATCTATAACATGGGTATCAAGTGGCCAATAGTCGATATTGGATCTGAGCTCAATATTTTTATTTTTTCACTCCTCATGTCAATATTTCTATTTTTGATAATGATCCACCCTTGCATATCATGATTCACATTTACAATATGGGTATCAAGTGCACTTTAATTCATAATATATCTGAACTTAATATATTCCCTATGTCATTACTTGAAAAGATAGGTCTTTCTATTTATAATATTATTCCTTTGCATTTATCTCTTCGTGCATATGATGGCTTAGTTATCCCATGTTTAGGTAACATTACTTTACGTATTACAGTTGGCCCTAAAACACTTCACAATTTTTCTTTTGTCATTTACTTTCGTATTTCATACAACTATTTACTTGGTCAGCCATGGCTACATGCCATGCAAACAATAACATCTAGCATGCATCATTGTTTCAAATTCATACATGAGGTTGTTGAGTATACCATTCTTCCTGACCGTCATCCATACAAATAATGTGACCATGATCCCAACACCACGCTTCCTATTCCAAGGTTTGATACTACTAATTAGACACAACCCATCAATGAGATACCATATTTACCACCACTAATAGTTATCATTTGCATGATATATTCTATACCAATTACATCTACACCTCCCCCTACCACTACTACTACTATGATTGTTCATTAAGGGCTTGTCTCTACATTGGTCTTCACTTCAGCTCCACTACCTTCTCATGTACCACCTCCATCATTGTGACCTCCTTTCATGTGCACACTTTTCACTAATTATTCTTATTTGGATCACATTCCATTTGATCCTACTTGTGATGAAATTGTATGTACACATGAGGTCTTGCCTCATTTAGACTTTGATTTTGAGGATATGTACCCTCCACCACATGCTTCTCATTTATATCATGGTTTTTTCATATCACTACTGCCTATGGCCTAAGTGTATTTCACCTCACCATTTTTCTTGCACGAGGTCCTCCTTCTTCACCACTGACATTAGTACAATAATGGCTTGATTACATTGGGGTTACTCTAGATCCTGATTATACGAACATCTCATTCCCCATGCCTTTTGTTCGTGTCCTCATTTCAATAATTCCTTTCTTGGTTATACATAGAATATCAATCATTGGTATGTACATAGGTGTCCATTACCAACCTTTAATAATGAGGAATATTCCATAGGTATGTATAACTTATGCCTCAATGGATCATTACGTGATCAACCCGACACCATTGTTTACCGGGTATTTGATGCTTATCTAGTTGACTTTGACCATGACAATGATGAACTCTTAGATGAAATTACATTATTTTCTTCTTCATATTACACACTTGGGGGGAATTACATTTGTACGTTGTAGCATTGACATACATCTTACATTCACATTACTACATAACAACACATACATCTTAGCATACGCATATACATTTGCACTACCCCATGACGCACTCTTGTGCTTCATTCACACTGAATGTTGAGGGTAATCCTATCCACATGAACCTCTCACACTACAAATTACATTATACCCTACACCTTCCACACACTACAAACTACATATTTTACATCTATGACAAATTATTCTTGCACATATTCTAAACTTTATTCCTTTCATCTATCATACATCTTACTTGTTTTTAGCTTTATACTCATTACATATCACACACATTATCTACTTCTTCTTGTAAATCATACATATTGTGCACTTCCTACATCCCCTATTTATACTTCTTATATAAATTATACACTCTTTGTGCTACATACTATACACATCTCCACCATCCTCCTCCTATATTTTACAATCTATAAATTTTGCATGGCGTATATTACATCATCACACTTAACACATTTATCTTACCCGTACCATACTTTCATGCCTATTCTCTAAATTTTACACATCTTCGACACTCTCTTAATACATCATATGTTTCTCAACTACATTGTACACATTCTCTAGCCAACTCATACAACACTCACTACCCTATGACACACTTTAGTCTCACGTTCCATATTGGATTGTTGAGGGTATACATATCTAATTGACCACGTCAAGCTAACACAATCAATAATTTTCTCATGTGACACTCCTATATTTGTGATATATGCTTTAGGCTACATCATCACTTCTTCCAGCACCATTTAGTGATATATGGTGTACGCTAAATCATCACATTTAAATCTTGTTGTGATATACTCTCTAAGATAAATCATTACACATTATCGCACCTCATCTCTATGTCGCATATCATCACTACACAGTCATCACACCATGCTACACACAACAAATAGTTCAAACCATTTCCTAACGATGATGCACTCTCATTTATGGTTCATTGTTGACTGATGAGGTGACATAAACAAATGAAACTCACTGCATATAATTTCATTTACTTAGGGGGCATACATCTCCTATCATTCACACTTCATTCCATTCCATCTATCAAGGGTATATTTTATTTCATGCTTGCATTTACTCTTATTTACTAATGCTTTTACATGTACAATTTCTTACACATGCTAGATATATATCTTTTATGTCATTATATTTATCATACACACATGTGTGTTCACTTTCCTTTCTAGTTGTGATCGCAGACTACACAGGTCCATTACACACAACATGGATGTTTGGCACAATACCTACTACCATTCCCACAATGTCTCCTGGGGAATCCACATTCATACACTACATGTGATATTGTTTCATTTTTGTTTATAACAAACTACTTTATTGGTTCATACACGCTTTGACATACACTTTATCTTTCTAACATGATAATGAGTGCTTCATGTATAACATTTATTAAGCAAGGATATTTCCTTCCATACTTGTTTGTTACATTATCTATCATTTTTTTATCTTGTTTGTGGGATTTTATCTTTGTCTTGTGTACACAATTGTTTATTTATGGTCATTGTGGCATTGAGTGTCTTGTGACACTATGAGTAGTGTCCCATGTTTTCAAATCACTTTTTTTGGCCTACATTGTGTTCTTGGGTGTCTACTTGCATTCTATCTTACACATCATCTTCGTAGCTTACATTTGTCTTCTACATGCATTATTTTTCATACATATAATTGTTTGCATGTTCCTTGGTTTCTACCAAGAACGTCCCCTTCCTCCCGCATGGAATAGTTATAGTTACAATAGTTGTTCCTCTTTTAGGATGCATACTCCTTCAGTGATGTCACATGCGTCCCCAAATATAGGGGGCATAATTTTGGTTTACACATAGTATAGAACACAACACAATACTGATACAACAAAGTTTAGGGCTTAGAATCAGATTTGGGTCCTTAATACAATGGTGACCTTCCTGGAGCACCAATAACATGGGGGAAATTACATAGTGATTGGGTTCAACACATCTATAAAATTCATATACAAACAAATTTTACAAGTAATTTTGTCCTTAGCACATGTGTTTATTTCGGGGAGCAGTTACAAGTTAGAGGATAACACCAGACTTTCCTCTCTACACTACTTCTATCGGATGTGGGATTACAAAAAAAGATAGTAAAAATATCTTGGAGGATAAATCATACTTTCCTCCCTATACTTCTTCGGCCAATGGCATGAGATCACCCAAAAAAATCACACGCATCAAAATCATCTACAGTATCCTTTCTACACCTTTTTCCTCATCACATTAGGTGGACATATTCCTTTTTCATTTTCATACTTTTATTACACACTCTTTACGTACATATATTTTTCTTTACACACTTTTTTATACATATACATACATATTTGACTACTTGATCATGTTCTCTTTTTCATGTCTGTATGTATGGAAAGAAAGTAGTCAACACCACTCAACATCACACACATTGACACCAAAAATAGGTACACCACACACATCAAAATCTACACACATGTTTCCTCCCTAGGTTCATTTTCATCACCTTTTACATTTTTTCATCTTTAGTCTCCATGCTCCATATTTTTATCACTCCATGCTTTTTCTAGTCCCTCGACACACTTTCTACATTAATCTACATGGATATCAGGTACACATCTCTATCTAATTTATGTTACCAAGAATTTTTCTCACCAACATAAAGTGGGGGCAAATGTAGACACAAAATCATGCACTTTGGGTAACTATCTATTCCTAGATGCATACTACTATTCATATGATTCCTATGTTAGAAAATTACTAATTAACCCATGTCTTTGGCCACTTTGCTTTCCTTTCAGTTGATACTTTGAGTCTTGCACTTCTACTTGTTAAGTCCGTACTTTTACCCTTCGCCATTTGACACCCCGCACACCATCACCCACCGAGGAAGCCAATGTTAGGTGTCCTCATCCCCTCTGGGAAATCCTATCCCCTTTGAACTTTAATCTCATCTTTTGGGTCCTTTCTATATGTTTGAGCATTTTATCTTTTGGCATCGACATTTTTCATGGTTAATTATGAAATTCTAAGTAAAGGAATCATATAAATATAAATGTATGTGACCAAAATGAAGGACCAAAAACTAAGAATTATTATCACCACATAAGATCCATCATCCATCCAAGGCATATATATATATATATATATATATATATATATATATAATAATATATATATATATATATATATATATATTAAGGAAAAAGGATGGTCATCTCGCTCACACTTTATAGGAGGGGAGTCTATTCTATTCCATGCACACATTATTTATATTCTACATCTAGCTACTTTCTCTTTATTTCAAGTGTGGCATACACAGAAGAGCACACTAGGGTATAACTCCACACACACGCACATAAAATTGCATTGGGTCTGAGATGTAGTGCAGTGCTTATTGATAATTCCATCCATTTGGAAACTGAGGACAGTATGCCCCATTAATATGTATCTTTATTTTATATGGTTTTGATTTTTGGCTTGGTGTTTTATAGGTGTTTTTTCCATTTCAGTTTTATAGTGACATCCCACGAAGTGTGGCGACATTCATCCAACAATAATTGAACAATTGTAGAAATCTTGCGACCCTAAAAATTTGGTTTTATGACCATTTATGCAGACCACGACACCCAGAATTCACACCAGATCACCCCAGGTGCCCCCATCTTTCTTCAGGCACCCCAATCCAGTCAAATCCTCAAGATATTTAGTTTTCTAAGATCTTTTGTGATGGTCATCCTTCATATTTTCCATATTTCCAACTCTATGCACTTTCCATAACTTTGTGAATAATCTAAGTCTTCCCTTCTCCTCCTTACACATTAGGCTTTCATATTTACATTGCTTAGTTGCTTGGGGGTACTTCTATATTTACTTTTCATTTATTTAATGCTCCTATAACATATATATTAGGCTACAATATTTATATTGTATCATAATCACCATCCTTCTTTTCCATTCTAATCACGTGATAAGCAAAATTGGCTAATTCTTGAATTATGTCTGCATAGGTGTGAACCTTCTTTACATCATCCTAACCTTTCATGTGCATGCCATAATCTTCTATGTGCTCTTTATAATTAGACATTTTTTCTACTCGACAAATGAATGTGTGTGTAATATATATATACACACACACACACACAAATACATACATGTGTGTGTGTGTGTACAAACATATATTTAATGGTGGTCAAAGTTTAAATATATAAGTTACACGTACAATTATTACAAAAATTTGCATATATTTTATGGTTAAAATTGCAAAAAATATCTAAACATATATATATGTTATGTACATATATATTCAACCCCATACATACATATATATATATATAGTGATTGTAATGTGGGAAGGATCGCACATATGGAAATAAAATGCACACATTTTGTGAAATTATAACATCCTCACATTATTTGTAGCATGCTCATGAAGAAATCCCTCCCACCATGGATGAGATTTGATAATTTGCTGACCCCACCCGTCATACCAAAAATATATAATGTTAAGAGGTTTTAAACAGACCAAAATATATTTTTTTATTAAATAGTATTTTTTCACCATATTTACAAGTTTTGTGTAAGTTTTAGGAATTTTATGTTCGATATAAACACATTTTTAACCAAATATGTTATTTAAATATCTATATAATGTTGTACTTATATTTATATTGAATGTGTTTATAGTGATAATGATGGTTTTACCAAGTTCTTTCACATCAAATAGGGATGGGTTGACAATTTTACAAAATGTAAAATCTTTTAAAATAAGCAAAAACATCTAAAATGGGGGTGAAATCTCATCTCTGCCTTCCACCTCAGGTGATCTCAAGAAGGATGAAAGCCTTGTACAATTTTATTATAGATATCTCATATCTATGAAGAAAGCAATAATAATTCGATGACACATAACATATTTTTATAATGAATCTATCAAATAATGCATGCAAAAACAATGTTATAATTCCCAAAAATGTGTGCATCGCATTCAAGAATTTTTCCATGTGCATAGGCACACCACGGAATAAAAATTATAGCCTACCTAAATCCATGTGCACAAGGTGCTAATGAGTCACATGTGAGTAATTCATGTATGTTACTGATCACATCATACATATATGCAATGTATCTTATCTGCTATGTCATCATGCGTCTCATACAATTAGAGCCAAATTAAAGGTTATGGGCACCATACGAAATAATTAGAATGGACACCCTTCTCAAAAATATACTAGATTTTTCTGATCAAGTAAATAAATAAAAGCTTCCTACATTCTTGTATTTTAAAATTTGCATCACTCATAATAAATCACAATTTTAGAGAAACTATCATACAAACAAAATAAAAATATATCCGTTGACCCCATTCTCACTAACAACAAAAGCCTCATTCAAGAGTTGAAAGACTTCCAACAACATATTGATTCCCAAAATAAAACCATCAGGGGTATCCAAGCTGGTTTCATTATGCAACAGAAACAAATTTCTATTCTGCAGGATCAAGTTGCTACTAAGGAGGGAAAAATCAAGATGAATTTGATGTTGAGCTCTTATGACAGAGAGGAATCAAATACTGGAGATATCTCAGGTATGGTTACTAACTCAAATCAAATCAAGGAACAAAAGGACGAAATTCAAGACCCAGACTGATAATGATCTTGTCAACCATCGTAAAAGGGTCATTATCAAGGTGGTTGGTAGGAGGGATGGTGGTCCAGTACTAGATCCCATAGCAGGGCCACAGTGAACTAATTGTGTACCTTTTGCTGACCTTTTCTGTTTGGTCTTATTTATTTTTTTGTCCCTTTGGGATCCAAAAAACTATGTTATAATTTGTAAACTCTTGTAGTTTGGCCCATCTATGTGTGATCCTGTTGTCAAGTACTTGTGACTTAACCCTCGTGCTCTTGTCTTTGTCTTTGTCTTTGAAAACTTGATCCTCTATGTTTGGGGTTTTTGGGTCCCCGTTTAAAGCCAAAAAAATTTTTTATCTTATCTTATATATGTGTGTGTGTGTATATATATATATATATATAAATATTATCACAAAATGATGATAAATATTATGTAATTGATGAATTAATGTGGATTGAGTGAATTAATCGTAGTTGGTCGAGATGCAACAAATACATTTTTATTACAAGGTTATTTGTAAATTTAATTTACAAATATCAAATAGATTATGGGACTCAAACTTGAACAATGTTTTTTTTCTTCACAAATCAGTAAAAATTGATTATGTAGCTTCTATGGATTTATAAATAGAATATTCAAACCAATCCTATAAATTTCTCTAGAAAAATAATAGGCATTTCTCCTATAAAAGAAAGAATTGAGAATTAAATACTTCTTTCCTTTAATTATAGTTGCCTATATTGGTTACACCAGTGACATTATCTCAAATACATGAAATTTTTCCTAGAAAATTACACACCTGCACAATTATGATCTATATTAGATAATAAGTAACAATACCAACAAAATCATATGAGCTTAGAAATATGTCATATTTTTTTACTTACAAAAATATTATAGTACATTTTTATGTGTATATGTGAAATTTATGTTACTTTATAATAATATCAATAAATAGGTCAATTAATATTGAATATTAATGTAGATTATTTCAATGCTAAGTTCCAAAATAATTGATAATAAGGAAAAATTTGAATTTAAGCATCCCCTAAATGTTGGTGCCCTACAAAACTACCTAGTTTACCTAGAACTTAATCCCCCTTTGCATACAGTCCACTATACCAATGCCATCTACTATTGTAGCGTTATAACCCAAAATCACCATTGTATTATTTATTCATTCCATCACATCATGAATTCTTGTCTTCTTTATTCAAATTCTCCATCTTTTCCATCGGAATGGTAGCAATAGACCCCATGTCTTCCATGCACATCCTACTAATACTAAATTTATATAGAATTGGTAGAAGTGTATCCAAAATAAAGCATTACAATTGAGTTTCAAACAAGGAACATATTAGATTTTCACCTTTTTTATTTTGGTCTAATTTATGTGCAAATTACATTCACGTGGCTAGTGCACTTGACACCGAGACTATAAAATGGAGTACATAAAAGAAAATATTATTTTTGTAGGAAAAATATATGGCATGGAAAAGGTGTGTGATATGCAAGGATTTATTTTCCACTTTTTTTATTTCCAACTTTCAATCCATTTTTTCATATTATCTACCATAAACTTACAATTGAAAAGGAAGACTACAATGTGTTACAAAAAGTATTGCAAGGCTGGGTTTTACACCTAGAACTTATTGGTTTTTCCACATTTTTGTGTAAATCGGACACATGTGAAGAGTTTGAGTGATATTGATACTAGGAAGTGCATCACATATACCATATATTCTTTGGGAAGGAACAATCCGAGTTTTGGAATAGGTATGAGACATGTAGGTTTTAATTTCAAATTTCTTGTTTAGAACTTCCTATTCAAGAAATTAAACATCATCCAATCAATGACCTTGATACCTAAAATAAAATGAAATAATAAAATAAAAAAACCCATTCTATATCAATGTTAAAATCCTTAACAACATAATATAATAAAATATTAAGAAAAACAAAGTCCATTTTTTTGTCGATGGACATTCAAGGAGTATGCCTTTAGGAGTGTCGATGTGGGAAACCATAATCACTACTTAATAGCTAGAGATAAACCCTTATTTGAAATTTTCATGGAATCATTACCCTGGGATGTGAGGTCCTCTCCACATGTCCATGTCTCTTATGTGTCCCACAAATCATGCAACATAATTCTGATTAATTTCCACCATTTTATTTCAAAATTTCCATTCATTTCTTTATATTTTCTAAAAAATTACATGTCTTCCAATCAATGTCCTTAAAGCCAAAAATAATATAAAATAAAATCCTATTTGTATTTATTGTCGTATTTCAGGTCTCATATAGCCCATGTATAGGAAACACCCATGGGTGAAGGAAATGGTCATCATTTCTTCCTTGGCCATTAACAAGAAGAAAGAACATCAAAATGTGGATGATGATGAATTTTAATTGTGTGGATTTCATTCAAGCTCAATATAATGTTGTCAAATCTAGGGACTTCACTTCTACCCCATTTATTACCTATTGAATTTCCCCATTTTTTATTTTGACCTCTTTAGGTGAAAATGATTGTGGAACATGCAACTATTTAATTCCTATATTATTACTCTTAACTTTCCACTCATGGAATTCATATTATCTAAAAAATTGAATGTTATTCAATTGAAAACGTTAACTTCATACATAAATAAAATATAAAAATAGAAAATCACATTTTATATTAGTGATCATTTATGGACAACACCATCATTACAGTTGATGTGGGAAACCCCAATCATTATAGTGATAGATATCTAGAGAAGCCCTAATCACAAGTGTGCATGAAATATCTACCTTTGGATTCCAAGTCCACTCTAGATATCTATGTCTCTTAAGTTTCTTGTGAGTCGTGCATGAGAATTCCCCTTATATTTATGTGTGATCTAGCTACCCTAAAAACACAAGGGCTAAAATTATAAAAAAAAAGTTGTTTACATTGGAAATATTGATCGACCACTCCTTTCACTCTAAGAATTATCCAAAATATTTTTTCTTAAATAATTCCACACCATACCCCTTTTATCATTCATATGATTGACAAATAAGGCATGCGGTTGTAGGAAAGTAAAATTTTCATTGGTTCCATGCCATGTTTTCCCCATGTTTCAGATTTTCCAGCCTCAAGCTCCATATTCATCACCCATTTTCCTTCCATGCTACTTTACTTCCATCATTTTAACTTCTTCAATGCATCCCCTTTAGTGTTTCCATCGTATGTTTTACATGTGATTTCTAGTGGTAGGATATATTCGTCACATATTACCTTTTAAAGGTATATATTATAAAATAAGCCTCTAAAAGTTAATATGTGGCTAATATAATGTTTTTGCACATTATACGTACATTTAAATTCAATAAAAAATTTAATTCTCACGGGTGTGTGGAATTAATATCAAAACACATGTGCAATCACTTCCTATAAAGAAATAAATAAGAAGTAACAATCACACTTTGAAGGGGTGCAATGGAAATGTCAATTTAGAGAAAAAAAAATTAATGCTAAGATTCGAAAGAAGAGGAAGTGTAAGGTGTTAGAAATGAAAAATTGCATGCTTTTTATATGAAATAAGTTGCAATAGATGAAACCCCAACAAAATAATACATCAATTATATTTTGGAATCTTGGAATCACATGTTATCACCTTTGTATTAACACAAATGTGGAATTGTCTATAGAAAAAACATATATGGTTTTGAAGAAAAGAAAAGAGTGTAGAAATGGTGGACTATGTAAAGAACAAATTGAAAGGGGTATATATTGGCTTGGGTTGTATTGAATGTGTTATCAAATGTGAAAATACATTTATCTATAGATTAAGTGTTGTACTAAAAACTTTCAAGGACTACTTAGGATTCCATTTTGGCCTAATGTAATTTAAATTTTGATAACCATGAGAAGTGAAAGTTCTAGGGGAAGAACATGGTTCATGTAAAATATGAAAATGACATAGTTAATGACTTTTTGATCAGGCCATCCTTAACCAATAGGTTTTGTAATCATAACCTTTTTCTAAATGTAAAGAAACATACTAGGTTGTAAATAGTCGTTTCTAAGATCTATAGTGGTTCTTCACCTTGTGAACTCACCATCACAATAGGTTACCAGCACACCCAAGGATCTCAAAATTTTCTTGTTGTGTTGATCAAAAATATGTTTTTTTGCAAACATGTGGGGAGAATCCAGGAAAAGTTTCCTCTTTATTAGATAAAAATGAGACAGTTCAATCCATGAGTGTTTCCCAATCATCATAATACATAGCCTTATTTTGTAAATTGAGTATTCACATGAAAAATAAAACACATGATGATTTTTATCCCTATTGACAAAATATAGTTTGTCAAGTGATAAATATCTCAAATCCTTTACAAAATATAGTTGCATGTGAAAATATTTCATAATTGGGCATATCATTGTCACGAGGAAGTCTCCCTAGGTCATCAATAAATAATTATAGAACTTACAATAAAGGGTGCTGATTTGTTGTACAAAAAATATTTTTGAACCCAAAGGTTAATCATAGAGAGAATTTTTGGCCCAAAAAACTCAATACATCTATTGTAATTTAGTAAAAATGTTTGGGAAACTCTAAAAATCCACAAGTGATTGACTTTCTTATGGAGGCATGCATGTATGGTAGTTGCCTAAATGTTAAACACTACAACGCCATTGGGAATGAGGGGAAGGAGAGACACACATATATATATATATATATATATATATATATATATATATATATATATATATATATACACACACACACACACACACACACACACACACATATATATATGACACAAGAGCGAGGAGTTATTTTAATATTGCATAAATATAGTAATATCTATCTATCCCCATGGTTCATTTAAAGATAAGTTTTAAATATGATAGTGCCTCATGTTGCACATAATGGAAAAAAAAAGTTTGAAGTGAAGGTAAAACATTGGAGTTAGAATAGGGAACAATTAGAAAAGATGATAGACTGTAGAGGACCAATTAGATGGCTATCAGCATAATTTTATATGGAATTTATCAAAATGTGACCAAATAAGTAGATGTAAAGAATTAATCTACAATGGCAACCATATGGAAAAATATTTTGATATTGAGCAACATATGATATTTTAAACACCACCATTCTTTATTTCAAAATTTATTATGATAAAGGATTCATTATTACCATTATAATTTATGGTATAAGATTATATTCAAATAAGTTCAATATAAAATACTATTGAGATCTTTTCTATATGAGATGTGAAAATGTATGGAGTTGTGATTATGATGTGCAACCTTAATTTCGCATGATAGTTTTTCATAATAATACCATTTGCCATGATTTTTATAGACGAATGTTTCATTAGTTTCTTCATATGGTCAACTTATTTGAGAGCCACTAACATCTAAAATATCTCCTCTTCCTCAATTTATTAAAGACCATTTAAACACATAATCCTCAAGAGAATACACTATTGCACAAACATTTGAACAAGAGTTTTCAAGTCATCTAAGACTATGTAAAATTAAAAATTAAATAGAAATCTTCATAATATAATTATAATGTAAATTCTTGTCAAATATATAGGAAAAACACAATTTTGAAATGCAAAAATCATATCAAATAAAAATATCTATGTAGATAGTAATTTAATGTATGTTTCAATAAACCAACAATTATAAATCAATCAAGGGGTAAGATGAAAAAAATGAGATCAATGGTCTATATTTTGTATACTATCACTTTTCCTTCAACAATCAATTGAAAAATATATTCCTTATTATTGTGGCTTATCACAATACAATTTTTCATTTAAACGTGATACTTGAAATATTTCAAAGCTATTTTTGATAAGGGGCATGGAATTTGATATAGTTTTTATTTTTTGTTACCTCAAGTTCCATGACGTATTTTTGTATGGAAGTAGTGTCTACCCATAGTTTTGATAGAAAGAATGTTTGGTTAGATTTTAGTGTAGGTGAAAACACAATAGGCTCTGATATTATTTAATTATATTTCCAACATATCCCCTCACATGTGATGTGATGTGAGCATAAAAAAGTAGATTCAAATGAGTTATAACAAGCGAATACATGGAAGACAGTCATCCCAATTCAAATTTACCAATAGCTTAAATATATCCTCCAGGTTGTCAAAAAGCATGTAAACACTTACTTCTCAAAGAAAATACAATGTATAAAAATAGAAACATGGGTTTTATGAATTTATAGACATATGTACATCTAAAAATTAAAAATCATTCTTTAATTTCTGAAAGAAATAAAATAATAATTCTATTACATTAAATTAAATCGTTATTTATCTTTTAGTATTTCTATTTCGGTTGATGTTTATTCTATATTATAAAATACTAAAACCATAGTGACTTTATTTCCCTGTTACCATTATCATTTCAATTGATTTCAATTACATTTAGCCATACTTGGCCTCAAGAGCATACTAATATTAGATAAATAATATTTCGCAACATCACCATTATAAATGGTATTAGTTTATATTTTTAGCATAAAATATGTTCTAATTTATGCCATCCTAGAAATTCTTCCTTTTTAATTAATTTATAAGTATTTGGGATTAACAAAATTACATTATTATGTGCTTTAATAATAGGTTCGTAGAACAAATATTGTCAAAAAATAGTAAATTTGAAAAAATGGAAAATACTTCAAAAAAGGAAATGCATGATTTATTAACAATAAATGTCACATTGTAGTCTAAGATTAACATGACATAGTAAGGTGCGCTAGTATGTCACCTAGAAAGAAATCTAAGTACTCACCCAAAGCACTAAAAATATTCCAGTCCATTCCTGTTTCGACTATTAAGATACAAATCATGTGCATATGCTTACAACCACATACATGAATACCATATGGAGAGTATATATTTGTGAAATTATATCATGTGAAAATTAAATTATACATTACCTTAAGAGAGCTTATTATTGATTCATAAATTGTGATCTATTACATATATCAAATCTTACTATGACATCTTCACACTTACACAAAATAAGCACTTATATAAATATGTATCGAGGCTCCAACAAGTAGCATGATTTTAAATATAATACCAAATAATCTATGACCCCTCAAGACCTTATAAGAGTCTCCATGGCACACCAATAAATTACATGACATATTCAAATATTCTTCGATGCCTAATACATGGATACTACAAGTATTTATAGAGTGGTAACTTGTCCTTCACTACTTGATCATGCTTTAGTTTGAAAATATACCAATACTATACAGAAAATGCATGCTCTAAAAGTCACACTTATATATACTTGGGTTTAACCTATGATTCTCCAAAGATGGTCTTCTTTCTTTTGGAATATCTATTTCTGTCCCATGAACTATAAATATCCCTGCTTTATCCATATGTTACTCTTATCTACAATTATTCATGTATTCTCTTATCATGTTAACACCCAATTCTTAAATCCATTATTTTTCTATTTATGGATTCATTTATGATCAAGTCATCTCTTTATTTTCCTCAATATAATATCACCGGTTATACCCATATGTGTTGTGTCTTCTTATCTACATATGTGCCAAACCTTCATGCATCCTTCTTTATACTTTCGCGTGTAACTCCCATGCGTTCTCAACCTTCGTGTACATTTTGTAATTACTCAATTCATCAAATTAACATTACCCCACACTAGATATATTTTTCATCCTTGGGAAATAAAAATAAAAAGTGAATGAATGAAATATTCATGATCAATACCCAAAAATGTAAAGAATAATCTTAAACAATCTTCTCCTACACAATAAAAAATGAGACTAAGATACATGGAAGAGTTATGATTTATCCATTACAACAGGTATATCTATTTGATGTCATATGGAAGGCCTACATAGGGAATGTTGATTAGCGGCCCGGTTGGCCCAAGGAAAAGCACTTAGATTCATTTTATGAGGTTAGGGGACATTACCTACTTTTGGTAGAGACCCACCTATGATGAGCAAGGGTCCTAGATAGTTTTAGTGGCCAAAGCCTACCGTGGTACCACCACTAGCCTATGTACGGAAAACATGAAATGTAGGTTGTATGCGTAATGTATAGACAAATAGTTATTTTGCACTAGAGTGTACTGGCCACATGTAGATAGGGACAAAGGAACAGATGGAGATGTGGGGAAACTCAAGAGCCACTAGAGATCATTGTTGTTGATATTTTAGATGAGATATCTAATGAAGGACCTATCATCCTGAAACCTTAGGTGAGAGATACAAGCACAAATGGTCCTAGTACTACAGGAAGGGGGAAAGACAACAATTACCATGGCTGAGAGAGAATAGGATGCGGTGACCAGTAGGTGGTTACTTGACGCCACTAGAGATAGAGATGGCCTTACAACTGCAAGACATGCCTAGAAATCATCACATAAGAGACATGATTTTGGTTCTCTCATAGATATGAGAAAAATATTTTAGAGGGAGATATCATCAATATGATGAGGCTGCGGTGGTATTGGGTGTGCATGGATATAGAAATACTTTCATTGAAAGATCATGACAACCAGGTATGAGGAATTGTGAAGATTTTATTTAGAGATGTAAAAAATACCTTTGATAATTATATCACGAGATTAGTAATGATTAATAAATTTTTGTTTTGTAGACAGGATGGAAGAGGAGTGAAACTACTTGATAGAGAGGGTGCACCATGAGATCCTAGACCTAGTATTTGATATTTAGGCTACCTTAATTATGGTGGACCCCATAGCATTGTCGAATCGCAAGTCAATGAGATAATTTCGATTGGATTGAGAGGACACTACAGATATCTAGATATGTGCATGTATTGGCAGAACTGATAACATAGATTTGATGATACATAGCTTATTGGAGCCACACAGTTCCTTAGTTCAAGAGTAAGGACCATGCCATTCGGATGTCGGGATCAATGTAGAAAGGATTACGAGGCTAGAGGCATAGATGATGAGAACACAGAAGAGACCTTGGAGTCGATTTAAGGCAGAATCTTTGGCTCGCACATCCTAAGAATCCAATGTGACACACTTGGCTCAAAGAATCCAAATACCACCAAGGGGTTGAGGATTTTTAAGCCACATTATATAAATATTGATGATGGATTATGATGTATTTTTGTCGATGTATAAAACTAATTCGATATGTATATATATATATATATATATATATATATATATATATATATATATATATATATATATATATATGTTAAATGATGTGTTTATAATTTTCCTTTCTTTCCTCATGCATGTATGTAGTAATACTTGTGGTACTTAGGAGAAACAATAATGATATTTAGGTAAGAAAGGTGGCGGAAGGGAAAATCAAT
Organism: Taxus wallichiana var. yunnanensis; assembly: GCA_018340775.1. NCBI lineage: Eukaryota > Viridiplantae > Streptophyta > Pinopsida > Cupressales > Taxaceae > Taxus > Taxus wallichiana. The sequence continues at coordinate 239,826,877 of CM031240.1, forward strand.
AGGATAACCCAACCAACATGATGAAAAATATAATAGGTAAAAAAGAAGCCATGAAAGTCGATAATAGGGTTTCACTACGCTATCTTAGAAAAATAAAACCAATTGAGGTCAATAACCTAATTGAGGATACATAAGACCATGGCGATCCATTAGGAAAGGATAGGGACAATCGAAGCCAAAATAGGAAGAATCAAGACCGTGGAATTCTAACAATAGAAGATGTCAGGGAAAAAGAGAGGTGATGATAAACCCAAGTGGGGAAAATATCCCAAACAAGGATAATAGATTTGGAGATGTGTGTAAAACCAAAAGGGTTCGAGATCCCAAGAGGAGGAGAGCACCTTGGCAAAATAAAAATTATGTTGAGGTATTTATAAAAATACATCTAGCCACAAGTTCAAATGATCATGAGTATCATTAACAATATCATAAACTTGGTTCAAGTATGGCTTTAAGCACAATTCATGGGGCCCTCATGGCATGTTATGTGATAAAGAACTTTGTCAATGTACCTTGGATATCATGGTGGATAAGGTGTCATTTATATGATCCTATATTCGGGTGAGAATTTCACACTAAAAATCATCCATGGTGGGAAGGGGTTCATGATGAGGTAGTGGGCCATAAGTTGCTTTAGGTTAACTTAGTCTGGGGAAGGATGAAAACTTGGAGAGGATTCATCTCTGCAATTTCTTCCGAATGAAGAGGACTCAGGAACTAGGTACCTATTGTGTATGACACAACAATATCCATTAGCATGTGAGAATTAACCATGGTGTGAACAATAAAGTGGGGTAGAGGTGGAAGGTCGTGTAACCTTCTGAGATTGATATTTTTTAACCTTATCTTCAAGCTTCTTTACTAGTATTTTTATGATTTGAAATCGGATACATCATTCCCTAAAGCCTCGTGCCATGTACAATATGGATCTACTTCATAGGGTCAAGGAGCCATAAGGGCAAGAGGTATAGGGGGATGTGAAAGGTCGATATGGGTTATATGAGGAGGTACGTCATGTTATCTAGTGATGGAATTGTGAGAATAAGGCAAGGCCATCGGAGGTGTTTAAAGCTCGAGCATTTGTTTACTAGTTTAAGGCTCAACTAAATGTGAGGAGTCTTCTTGTATAAGAATGGAATTCACATCGCAAGCGGGCGTCATTTGAAGGGTTTTTTTGTAACATCGGACTTATCTATCCTAAGTTTGGGCATAATTGGCTGAATGGGGATCATCAAAAGCATAACCATCATCGTAGTGAGGATTATAGATATCTATCGCATAAGATTTAATTTTGGTTTATAATAGAACCATTTTCTCTGGTGGATGCAGAGGTGTACGTGAGATTATAATGGGATTGGATGGCTCCTTCCTATGACGATGCAAGTTAGGATGAAGTTAGGATATGATGAGATCTGAAAAATCATAAGTTTTGATCCTAATATTGATCTCATTAGGCTTGTCGTCATCAAAATCCAAGAGATTGGTAGTATGCACCCAAATAATTTCCAATGACCCACATTTGCATGAAGAGATTCAACAAGATAGTTGAAGAACTGATATTCATGAAACATGAAAGGAGGTAATTCTTCAAGGGTTGAGAATTTATATGTTTTTTAAGAGTTTTGTAGTTCCAAGGATCTAGGTCACCTTGAATCTTATATATAGCCCCTTGATAAGAAACTTTGACACATTCATAAGAAGAAAGCGACAACACGCATATGATGGGTCTATGATCGACCTAGAATGATATTATAATATAAGGGGAAATTAAATACAATGAATTTTACACATATTTTCCTAGGAGTAAAAGTGAAGGTAAGTCCAATGTAACCTATGAGAGGCATCTCAACAATCATATCAATAGAAATCAAGACGTGTAGTTTTTAGGTTGTTTATTGAGTAACTAAAATCCTTGATGAAATATAAGGATGCCACACATGTTTTGGCACATTTTTCGATGAGGGAACACTTAACCGTGGTTTGAGTGATTTGTATGGATATGAAAAAGTGATTCTAGAGGATCCCACCAAAACCTAGATGGGCAACTGAGAAAGTTCTTATAGAGGATCCCACTCATCATGGCTAGACTAAGAAATAGGATAAGAGTGTTGAGGATCTTCAAAAATAAGAAAAGGAGGAGGAGAGATCATGGATACTTTAGAAACTAAGTTTTGTTTAGGCTCGACACTATCAACTCCGATCAAGGCATCTATGATTGGAGGAAGGGTTTAAGAAACCCTTGACCTTATAGTAATTTTTCCAAAGGGGCTGATGGCATTAAAAAAAAGGGGATTTTATCTTTCAGAATTTGATTATGAAATACACCAGGGTAGATGACCCTATTAGTCTAAGGATAAAATAATAGAGTATATTCAAGTTCTATGTATGATATATCATGCCTCACATCATTAATGGAAACCATGTTTTCGGGAGGATATTTGAAATCAAATACGTTTGTTTTATCATTTTATGATTTCTTACAACTTTCTCATGTACTATTTTTAGGCATAATATCAATGAATACTCTAAGTTATTTGTTAGCTTGGTTAATAACATTATGATGATATTTTTTAATTTTACGCATCATGATCCTTGACCACTTCAGTTAATCATTCTCTAGTGATGGAATCATTTTTTAGAATAATTTTTGTCCTTCCTGTTTAGATTAGTGAACTAGATACTAAATAAAATTAAGCAAATCAAATATGTAAGGGTTTAAGGTACCTTGGAATAAGACGATGATGGAAGGATAGACGCAAAAGTAGATTCTATCACTATAAATCTGATGAACCTACACAACAAAGGTAACTAAGAGAAAAATGGATTAGATGGTAGATGAGTTTTCCGAAGAACTCGGTCTCAAGAAGTATAAAATTCCTTATGTGGAGGTAAACCCCCATATTTGATAAAATATGGTAAAATCAAGATAAGTAGCTGGATAGCATGCAAAAATGAATACCGAACAAAATCTGAAAATGGTAGAAATGGATAAAAATTATAGATTTTATCTGAAGAAACTCAAAACAAATTTTACTTGGCTAGGTCGATGGTGACCTAGACTGCAGAGGATAGGTCAACGGTGACCTGAGCATATAGATCTGACCAGCAAGTTGAACAATGTAAATCTGGATGGACCTAAATGCATATCAAATGATAATAGAGGTCTATAGACACTAGTGAAGAAATTTCTGAAAGGGAAAATGAGACAGGAAACAAAAGGATGCTATAAAATGAGGATTTGGGTGGATTAGATGGCTAGCAGGACACGGTTTGATAGAAACTTAGCTCAATTGGCAGGCTACTAGGGGCTGACAGAATAGATCTGGACTGACAGAGAAGCAAAAAGATAGATCCAAATGTTGGATGATCTAAAAGAGATAGAAACAGAGGATGGTAAGGAAGTGTAAAGCATAATGGATGATAAACAAGAGCTAGTTTGATGGCAATTTGGCAGAGAGAAAAGTGAATTGGGTAGTCTAAAAATTCCAAAGGTGGAGGAAATGGATGGATAACCTATAGACAAAATGACTGATAGAGAGAGTGAGTTGGATTTGAATCCATGATGACAATTGGACCTACAAAAGGTTAGTAACTACAAAATAATAGCAATAATGAGCAATGATAGAATAAACTAACACAAGTTCAAGATGAAATCTCCAAAGTCTCCACAAGTGATGCAATTAAATCTCAAAGGGACTCCAAGAAGGTTATAACAACTAAAAGAAAGATCAAGCTCGAAGATAAGATCACACAGTGTAATAAAAATTTGATTATGTGTCCCTTGGATGAGGTGAACCTATCTTTATATGGTTGATGGTGACCCAGATCGGTCAGTCATCGCTAACTGTGGGGAACCGTCCATTTGAGTGGTGGAATGATGATTGTTTTGAGGAATCATGCCTTTTAGGATCGGAGTTAGGGTTATGAAGGTTCTAAGCGGGCTAAGGTTGCATAGGGAAGAGAAATGGGTAGGTTGGATATTAGAAGGAGTAGATAAAGGTTAAGGGTATCCTAGGGATGAGAAAATAGGTGATTAGGGATGATAAATGACCTATGGAGTAAAAAAAAAAAAGATAATTAGTTGTAATTAGCTAATGAGATGTGGATTAAAAGAAATTTAATAGGTATTATCAATAAATAGATATATATATATATATATATATGATAATTGATGGGAATGATGGGAATATTAATCAAAGTATGAATTAAGGATTAAAATGGTCTAGACAAGTAACCATGATGAAAATAAGTGAACGTGGGATGACAAGGATAGTGATACAAAATGTTTGTGTCTACATCATGATCAGATTGAGGTCCTAGGAATAATGCAACGACATCCATATGAAGGGCATGCCAATTTTTATTATAATGGCCCCAACTAGGGTGCCACCAACAAAAATTATTCTCATCATGCCATTACAAGATAGGTCGAGAAGGATTAAGGATTTGACTAAATGTTTTAGGCATGTGTTGTCTCAATGCATCCTTGTTCAATGGTTGATAATAAATGAGCTTGTTTTTATTATTATTATTAGCTTTTTATCAATATTCAAGACATTCCTACTTGAAGAATCCATAAGAAGAAGAGTATTTAAGACCCCATCATCTATGCAATTCTGTTTTTGATTTTTCAAGGATTTGCACTTGTTTGGTTGCTTGTGATTTAGGATGAGCCTTATCAAACTCCTTCATGAGGTAATATTTCCTTTTATCTTATTCAAAAGCTTCATCTAAGGAAGAAGGAGAGAAATACCTGACCTTCTTCTAAAGGTGAGATTCTCGATCTCGGAGGAAAAGTTGGAATAGGCTATCATTTGGCATGTTATGCTCTGCTTTAGTAAAAAAAATCTTCCAACATTTTATAAAAGATTGCATTGACTCATTCTCATGTTGTTGAAAATTAATTAAAGGATTGATATTATTGTCATGTAGTTCATGATACTACAACTCATTGACTAGGGTTGTTTCCAACAATTCTAGATCCACTATGGAGTTAGGGGGTAAAGTGTGATACCAATCTAATGCATCCCTAGTAAGGGTCTTAGCTAAAATATTAGTAGTAACATAGGAGTTAACTTTAGTAAATTCCTTATAAATATTACCAAAATATATTATGTGGAGAGCAGAATTGGTTGATCCATCATAGAAAATGGAAGGGGAAATGCCTCCAAATAGAAATATAGGGTATTAGAGACTCTTTTTGGACTACCCACAAAACATTTTTATGAATAGGAGGCTGGGAAATAGGTTACCCATTAGGTCCATTAGGTAAGGCAGGCGGAAATGCACCCCCAAATCCTGAGTTGAGATAGTTAACCATTCGAACCATGTTAGTTTGCATTTGGATAAGTTAAGCTACAATAATTGTTTATCAATGCTGCTGGCTCATTTTTTCTATGTGTTGAAGGATAAGATTAGTAGGGTCAAAGTAGAGGCATTCTTGAATGAGCCTTCCACATGAACCTATCTAATTTCTACCCTACTATTAAGTTGCTCATATATGAAGTCAAGAAGATTTTTGTGGATCACTTATTTCGATTCCCCATTGTATAAGAGCAATTTTTTCAAGTAAATTTTGGATCTCGATGGAAGATCAAAGGTATCGTCAATCTAAACCTCTTTCTATTCATCACATAAGGTTTTAATATTACGGGTGTTATACTTGTTTTTATATGCTCCAACCACACAATAATATGTGTAGAAAGGAAAATTGGATTATGAATTATTGGTTTCTGGAAATGACTACACATCAAAATTGGAGAGCCCCATTCCTAGATACTCATTGATGGAGTAACGATTTGTCCCAAAAAAATATCAAAGATATGAGCTACCAAAAAAATCAACCCTATAAAAAGGGTTACATAGGGGCCAAAGGTGTCTGGGATGAAATTTTGACAAAACATACAGGATCAATCCTAGATAAAATTTACATAGGGTTCGATAGCATATGGGAAAAAATGGTTTTAAGAGTTTTCCTTTATTTTTAAGGGATGAAAACTAGAAATGGATGACTTTAATGAGCTATTATTTATCGTAAGGTACAAAAGGAGGTTCACTTTGGGTTCATGATGGATGTATGGTGGGAAGAAATGTGTCTAGACAACATGCACTCCTATCATCCATTCGTCTAAGGTATCAAGTCAACGAGTAATAGACATAAAAAGACCAAAACACAACGGATATAATTCAAAGGGGGTATAGGGGCAAATGAGATCACATACCTAAATGTAAGTAACCCTTACACTAGGTTAACCTAGGGTTTCTAATGCTTGAGATCGATAAAGATAAAGGAACCCTATTGTGGTATCAGTATTATGGGGGTGATTAAGGATGAAATAAAAATGTAATATCTATGATAACTGATGTAAAGCATGCAACATAAGATAAGGAGCTTAATAGAAATATGTTAATTTAACATATGCATAAGATGTTAGGCTAACATAAAATTATAAGAAAAGAGATAGGAGACTACTCTATACAAAATGACAAGTTGAGTTAGAACACATACCAATTAGAGGGCGGTCGTTGCGGTATCTATTTTCCCGAAGGACCATACACCAAGAGAAAATAGATTTTTGGTGGAGAAGGGAAAACAATCATGACCTAACTCAGTATAAGTGACCCAAGAGTGAAATAAAACTAATCCAACAAGAAGACTATCCTATCCAATGCATAGGTGAATGATACGAGACATGAATTGTTCCAAGACAAAACAATGCAAGTGTACAAAACTAAAAATTACAAAAATACAAGAGAGATAATTTCAATTACACAAAAATAGCTCCAACTCAATACAAGTAAAGAGAATAATGAAATACATTTACATATAGGAGGCGAATATGTAACTTCCTCCTAAAATCATGGTAATATCCACCTAAAATAGTGGTAACAAACACCAAGAATGATGTATTCAAGTGGTAACCAAGACCTAGCCAGCACCTAGAATAGTGTAGTCAAGTGTACACCTAAGTGAGCATATCCCATAAGTCAAAGGGAAACTCCAAGTGAGGTGGAATATCCTGAGTAGCATAATACAAATAAAGTGAGGAAAATAAAGCCTACACTAACACCCCCCATAAGCACAACTTCGATTAGTAGTGAAAAATGAAAGTGAGTCTCGTAAAAAAGGCCTATTGAGGTAGCCATGTATAATGATTCTCTCTTTTGGCATGATGTTGAATAGATGTTTTTGTTGAGGTAAAATATCATTAATGAAAAATTGGATAATGGAGTGGAGAGTCATATTGTGATGATGACATAATGATTCAAAGGTGTTCATGGTTATATTGGTTGATTCAGTGAGGATTTCCTATTATTGTAGGTCTATTCAGAGTGCATGGAGGTATGATATTATTGGTGACTTAAGAATTATGTTATCATGATGGAGAGCATGATTGGTGAGTGTATGGTCACTCACATGAGCTTCAAGGTACAAATACAGGTTGGTGATCGTATTTCAGGTACTCATTTTGAGCAAGTATGGATGTTAAGAGGTATGAGGATGATCTTTGGATATATATGAGATAATGAATTCATTTATTAAGTTATATCATGATGTACCAGGTATGTTAGGACCATTTGGAGTGTTTTTCATGATGTTTTATGAGGTTGTTTTATTTGACCCTAGCCTTTACAATGTAAAACCCTAATAGCTACCTATGGAAGTATCAATGGATCAAGATATTGAGAGGTATTTATGAGATGTTCATAATTATATATGTGAGTAGGTTTTTTCATTGTGATGTGGGAAAATTTTTAGGTTTCCATGATATTATTTTGCATGCTATGTCAATTTTGGTGAAACATGGTCAAGAACAAGGTTATTTCCAACTCGAATTATGTCATCTGATGCTCACCCTAAATTTTGTGCTTTACATGGGACCTTATGGATTTAAGGTATGTTTCTACATTTATTATAAAAAATTCACAAAAATAATGAGTTCATCTCATCTTCATTTTTTTATGAACAAATGTTAAGAAGGTAAACATCTCATTATGTGTTTAAAACCCTAGCTTGAAAGTGGTTTGAGATATTTGCTTCCTAAGTGTCAATTTTTTCTTGATATTTCTTGGGTGATGCTTTTATTTTCTATAGGAACCCTTAATATTTATAGAAATATATTATATATATTATGGATATTAGTGGACACCACTCAAAAAGGTAAATTTTTGAAGAAGTTCAGTTTGGGACAAGGTTATCCAAAGGAGTTGCAGCCTAGATGACCATTTTATGATGTATGTCAATTTTCAATTTATTTATAAATATTTTTAAGGTTATGGTAATTCCTTTTAATGGTCAAGTATGTTTCATTTATGTTGACTAGTCAAAGGGTAACTTTGGGGCGGTTAGAAGTAGTCTTCAACAAAGTTGACATTACAAGAGCTACAAGAGGAGTTAGGATGTGATTAAAGTTTTATTTAAAATAAAATTTAGAGAGAGGTCTATTGATATAATTTTTGTCTGATGATGATGATTTTTGATATTATTTCCAGGTCATTTTGTGGATAAGAAGATTTTTGGCTTTTCGAGATAGAACTACTTTTGTTGAAATATTGAGTTGGTTAGTGCATGAAATATATTGTGTGATTATTTATATCACCTAGAATGTGAATAATTATGAACTTGGAATCATATGAATTTATTTGGACTTCTTTAAAGTGTTAGGAATGGTGCAAACCAATTACATTTGTAAGTCGATTTTTCAGGGATTGTTTAGGTGAGAAAATGTTGGTGTGGTTTGAACCAATGATTGTTTCATGATATATAACTTATTTATAAGTGTTATAAGTGTTTTTTAATTTACATTTAGTGGTCACACTATATATTTTAGGTTTTATTTGATGATATTGATGCCAAAAGGTGAAGACAGTTGTGGCTGAAATAGGTGTTTTATGAAGGCAATTAACCAATGGGCCCATTAAATGAAATAACTTGATTTGTTCATGATAATTGTGACCATGGATGAATTTTAAATGTTATTTTATAAAGTTTTTGTGGTTTTTTTATATTTAATAAAAATATTTTAGGTGTTAGGACATATTTATCATTCCAATGATGTGGTTTTGAGGAGTTTTGGTGTAAGGATGAAGGGATTTGGCTAGGCCGACCTTCTTGGTTCATTTTTATTATTGTGATAAAGTTTTATGGGATCTTGTTAAGTTATAATGGTCTTCATAAAAGAGGAAAAGCTACCTATTTTTAATTTTAATGAACAAGATCTTATAAAAATATAGTTTTGGGTGCTTTTGTCGAGTTAATTGTTGTGTGTGTGCAAAAAGTACGAACTAAGTGTGATTTTTTTATAGATGTATGAGCATGAATTGAGATATGATAAATTGTTTAACATGTTGAGTAATGTATTCAAGTGTTTTTGTAATGGTTTTATGCTTTGAGAAGCAAAGAAATTGAATAAATATGCAAGATTGAAAACCTAGGGTTTGAATAAGAGGTTATGAGCTGAATTTTTTATCTCTATTAGTTGTGGTAGAAAAAATACATCAGATATATTCTTCATAAGTTTTTTGAGTGGGAACATGATCATATTTGGGATTCTTAGCCTCGTTGTGGAGTTGGTGCTCATTGTGGGTTAGTGCCTCACTAAATTAGAAACATATCACTATGAATATTGTGTTTTAGTGGGTTTTATTCCCCTTGAGAGTTTCCCACTTATATATTTTGTATTTTTTTAATTATCTTGTTCTTGGTTTATAACATATATGGGTTTTGATGATTGGCACACATTAATTATTGTATAAGAGAATTTATGGTTTGGATAAGTAATATGAAATATAATTTAAATTTTGAAAGGACTGATTCAACCCCTCTTAGTCCATTGTGCTTCCAACAATTGGTATTAGAGTAGGTCCTTTTGGAGAAGTTTGATCACTTAAAAGGATATACTTGAAGCACAAAAATGAGAATTGGGTCCTTTACCAACAAGGAACCTTTGTTTAATGGTGTGAGTTATGCTTTTTGGAGCTTGAGGATGAAGACCTATATCATGTATCTAAGGTTTTATGTTTGGAAGATTATGGAGAATGGATATACTCCTCCTGTAATTACTCCAACTACTAAAGTAGAAAATAAGGCATGTGCTGAAAACTCAAAGGGTTGTAGCTCCATTATATGTTGTCTTGGTGAATCTGATATGTGAAAGGTAATGCACTATAAGTCAAAAAAGAGGCATGGGAAAAACTTCAAGTATTATATGAATGTGACTCAAAGGTAAGGATTGCTAAGCTTCAAAATTTCATAAATTAGTTTGAGTCTCTTAAGATGAATTATAATGAGTCCATTATTGCACATTTACTTACAGTTCACAAGGTTATTAATAACATAAAAGGATTAGGAGAGGATGTGAAGGAAGAAGTAATTGTTCAAAAGGTTTTGAGATCACTAACTCCTAAGTTTGATTCTAAATTATCTGCTATTGAAGAGGAAAAAGATTTTACTACTCTAAAGATGGATGAATTACATGGTACTTTGACTACTTATGAGATGAGGGTGTTGGACTCTAAACCAGCCAAGAAAGAAATAGCTTTGAAAGCTAAAAAAGAAGACAAAGGACAAAGGGTCAAAGTTGATGATGATGTTCTTGAGCTAGGTGATGAAGAACTATTTTCCATGATTCCTAGATAGATAAGTGTTAGAACTGGTAATTACAAGGGTAAAATTACTTTAAAATGATTTTCTTATGGTAAATTAGGTCATTTTTCTACTAACTATTCTCATATACATGAAAAGAAAGGAAATGATGATCATGAGAAGAAAATTAGAAGTATGATAAAAAGAAGAAAGAGTTCAATAAGGGTGATATCAAGGAGAAGGGAAAGAAGATTTTATATACCAAGGAAGATGCCTATTCCTCTGAAGCAAGTAGTGATGCTAATGGATATGATTCTGAGATTGAATTTTATCACAAAGATTTAGGTGATAGGGTTCTTTTCATGAAAAAGCAATCCATGAGATCCTCTAGTAGAGGTTCTAATTTTTGGGGTGATCTACACCTAATTTTGTAATGAGAATGAAGGATATGACGATTTTTAAGGATTTAGGTGGCATGTTTCCAATAAGAATTAGAGCATGCTGAAAGGAACAATAAGAAATTGACTTCTCAAGTTAAGGATTATGAGGAAAAGATTCAAGAACTTAAAGGGAAAATTTGGGCTATTACTGAAAAGATTGATGAAACTATGAGAAAGATAGAAATGTAAATGAGTAACATGAATCTTAGCTTGCAATATAAGGAGGAAGAAGTGATCATCCTCAAGAAAGAGCTATTATATGCAATAAGTAAGATAAAAACATATCAGAAATTTAGATAAATCTCAAATGTTATTGGTAATATCTTGAGAAATCATAAGGAAAAAAGTGACATAGATGGTCTGGGCTTCAATTTTGAGGTAAAGGAGAAAGAATTAAAACAAGAGGACATACTTTCAAGAAAATAAGTTGGTGAAACAAGAATAATGGAAGAAAAGAAAGTATTGTTCATCAAGGAAAATGATAAGACTAGGTCAATTAGGAAACATAATGCCTCAAGGTATGAAATAGACTTTAGTAGATATTTTTATAATTGTAATTCATTTGGTCACAGTTATAAAGAATGTAGAAGGTCTTATGGATATACTTAACCATGAAGAGATAATTGAAGTGAATATGCTAAGAGTATTGTATGTTATAAGTGTAATGAGGAAGGTCATACTGCTCAGTTTTGCTTGAAGGATACATCTACTCATGTTGGTGGTTTTAAGAAGAAAATTATAGTGGTGGGTTACAGTTGTAAAGGAGTTATTCATGTTTCAAGGAACTTCTATTAAGGTTGTTCAATAAAAAATAGAATGTTCAAGGTCCTAGAATGCAATGATCTAGTCTTCAAAGGCATAGAATGCACGTTAATGGAATGAGAAGGACTTGGGATCCTAGAAGAGATATTAGTGTATCATCAAGATGTGGTGATGATGGAAGGAAATGTATAACATAGAGCTCATATCATAAGAGAGAATAAATAGTTCTACATGTGTATAAGATGGATTAGGACCTCTTCAAGACCTTGTTTTAGGTCTTCATGGTGTTCATATACCTTAATATTCTTAATATAGGTATATCCGTTCATATGAAGCATTGGAGTGAGGGGGAGCTAACTAAGTCAAATTTTGTCTCCTCCATGTTGTTAATACATGGCACTTCAAGTATTTAAGTATGATTAGATGGTTTTATATGATTAATTTGATTTTTGTCTATGTCATAGCCCTTGTGTTTCATGTGTAGTTTGACTGTGTTCACAAGTTTGTTTTTGCATCATCATTGAGTGTTGTTAGTATGGGTTGTCTCTAAGAGTGTAAGGTTCTTGATGATGTCTCTAAGAGATTTTTATATCATGATACTCATGTGAAAAATTCTTCTTTATGTGAGTGAATAGTTGTCTTGATGGTTGATTATGTGGTCTAATGATGTTTCATGGTGACAATTTTGAGTCAATTGTATTGTTATAAGGTCACCATGAGGTGTAAGGGAATGAAACAAGAATGTTTAGGTGTCAATGCTGAGTGAAGCTATATAGTGGTTCAAAAGTGAAAGTCCTTGGGTGAGTAATTCTTTTAAATTATCTAGGTTATTCATTGGTGTGCCTCTTTCATCTAAAGGTGTGTTAATTAAAAATGATTTGATGAGATGTATTAATTGTTTTCCTAACAACTCATCTTTTATATTTTTATAAGAATATTGTATCCATGTCTATGTATTTCCTAAGTACATTCTTAAACATCACTATTACAACCATGAACTTGTGGCACAATGATTAATTAATATAGTTACATGTAATTGTATTTATTTTGTGATATAATGTGTACATATATTATTATTATTCCAATAAATTGTTTGGATGATTATATGTGTTGATGTCACTCTTGGTTGTAAGCAATTTGTCATATGCAAAAAGAAACCTATCCATAACAAATCATCCATAGTCAAAGAATTTGTCCGCAACAACTCATTTATAGCATAAGGAAATCATTCGCATCAAAATACCCACATTTATAAATATATTTTTAAACATGAAGTGATGACACTTAATTCCTTATGCGCCATTGGATAAGTAGTTGACAAAGAGGGACAAAAACCTCACAATTATAGTAATTTTTACTCGGAAACTTACAATAGTGATGACTACAATATTTATAGATATTTCACAACCAAGTACAAATAAATAAGAAGTTTCAAAGGTGCAACCGAAACCATATGGGAAGTAATACAACCCACTATTAAAAATATAAGAACAAAATCATGATACGAGAATAGTATTCCCAAATATAAATTAAATAAGGTTTATAACCAAATTATAATAACTTACGATAGTAATAATTATATTACCTGAACTCTAATAACTAGATTGGGGGGATTGGAGAATGTCAGGAGAAATGAAGGAGATGTGAAACCCTAGCTACAACAAGAAGGACACTTCAAATGGACAGGGTTTTAGTTTTAGCCTCGGTGAAGATTATCAGAGCACAGGGGTTCACAAACAAGGCCTCATCACAATGAAATAAATGTGTCACATGAGCCTCAATGGTAGCATACATTATTTTTCCACCATCCATGATTTCATATCTCTACATTAAGAGGATAAATTAAAATATCTCAATCACATGCATGAGGAAGGGTTGTTTATTCTAGTTCCTGATCACCGGCCCACTTCTCTAGGTCACCCTCCTGTCAACTCTCGCCAAGATCCTCCCATGGCCTTGGAAGATAGGAAGGCTTCGGATTTCAAGGTTGGTGGCGGTACTGTATCTAGCTTGACTTGTGGTGGTTTAGCATCTACCAAAGTAGTGGCTACATTCAAGGATGCTGTGAAACAAAAACCCTCTTCCCCCCTAACCAATCGGCTTACATTTTTGATTTGGCTGAAGAGATCCCCCACTGAGTTTAGAAACTGAATGTCTTGGCCTTCCTTAAATTGTTGTCTTAGCTCATAGTTATTGGGAAATTCAATGACATGTGGCCATCCTCCTCATATCTCTCACTTTGGATCTCTGAAAACTAGACAAAAAATTTCAAAATATCATACTACTCCAAGGTTTTCTTTGTGGTGCAATTAAAAAATAATGAATATTATCAAAAATTCTTGTCAGAAGGACTCTGGTTTTGGGGAAACACGGGGATTTTTCTTATGCCTTTTTTCCATGGGCTCAATTTGAATACCTATTCCATATCAAAAAGGCCAGTGTGAGTTTTCCAAAGTACTGAAATTATCACACACCTTACAATACTCCTTGCAATCCTACATAGTGTCCACTTACAATACCTCCATGAGCCTCCTCCATGATTTTCATGTCCTCATGCTCCAGTACACACCGGCACAATACTTCATCCCGGCCTAGTTTGTATAAGTCACCACTGTTCAACATAAAAGGTATGATGTGAATTGCAAGTTGTTTCTTTTCCAAGCATTCATTCCTCTTGGTGCCATACCTGCTCGTAAAAAGAAAAAAAATCCTTCAATTTCGAGGGTGTGTGGTTTAACATATATAACTATGCATCTGGCATTTTATCTTCAATATTTTTCACATCCTCACCTATTGAATCCTTGATAAGTGGTTTAGGCCATAATTTATTTTAGCTAGCTTTACCACAACTGTAAAGTCAAACTCTTGCAATAATAGAACCCATCGACATATGCACCCCATATAAAACGGGCTTATTTACTAGGTATTTCAATTCCATATGATCTGTGTAGAACAAAAAAGGTGTTACTAGCAAGTACTATCTAAACTTATGCAACGCATAAATCATTGACAAAGCTTCGTGCCCCATAGTTGTATAATTCGGTTCTATACCTGAGTCAACTTTATGCTAGCAAAACAAATAGGATGATCTATAATACCTTCTCTAGGTTGAGCTAGCACTATGCCAATGGTCATGCTAGAGGCATCCACATGTATGTGAAAAGGTTGGTTCCATGAAGGAAAGCGCAGAATAGGCATCGTAGTAAGTCTCTCCTTCAATGGTTTGAATGTGTGTTGTTGCGGTTCTCCCCAATAGAAATTCCCTTTACCTTTTAATAACTCCTCCAAGGGCACAACAATATTAGCATATCTTTTGATAAATTTTATATAATACCCTTTGTGGCCCAAGAATCTCGCACACCTCACTCTGACTAGTAGGCTCCTCTAGGCCTAAGATAACTGTAACCTTAGTTGGATCTACTAACAAACCCTCCTTGCAGATGATATGCCCTAGAAGATTTCCAAAAGGGGTAGAAAATACAAACTTATTAATATTTAAAGATATTTTTAACTGTCTGCACCTCTTAAACATTAATCTTAAGTTGTCACAATGATCCTTGACAAGCCCATATATGGTCCAATCATCCAAGTAAACATGTAATACTTTGTGAATGAAATCTTAGAATGACTGAAAAAATGTGCGAGAATACTACAGGTGAATTCTTCAATCCAAAGGGCATCACCATGTATGTAAAACTTCCCCATTTTGTGGTGAAAGTTGTCTACTCTTGATCCTCTTTAGAAATTTTTACTTCATGATACCCAGAAAATTGATCTGCAAAAGAGTAAATTTTGTGCCTTACAATGCCTTCTAATATTTCCTTGGTGAAAGCCATAGGAAAAGGATCAAACACACATGCAACATTTAGCTCCTGTACTCCACACAAATCTCTATTCTTCCATCTTTCTTTATACTAATTACCATAGGGCTAACCCAATCTGATTCTTGTAGGGGCTCAATGATGCTAGATTTCAACATCTTGTCAATTTATTCTTTAAATTTTACATGTAGGTTAGGGTTCATCCTGTAAGGTATCTTCCTAACTGGGTACTCACCTTCCTTTAACTTAATCTTCATCTCACCCAAATATTCCTGCAATCCCTTCAACTCATGGTAGCCCCTAGGAAATAGATCCTAGAAGTCACGTAGCAACCTAATTATCTTAGCCACCTCAAAATAAGATCAATAATCCCCAATGATGGCCTCTTTAGGTTTAGCATCCATTCCAATGTTCACTTTCTTGGTCTTCATAGGTTCATGATAGGCGCGTGCCTTCTTATCCACACTATCCAAGACCTCATGCATACCCTATGAATGATTTATGTCCAATGTTTCTACTTCTTCATCATCCACTATATAGACCATATTTCCTTTCTCCTTCTCAAGGAAAGCATGCTCAAGTAGTTCTGCATATGTCTCATCTACTTCATCAAAACACGCTCTTGGGTATGACTCACCAAATAACTCTTGAATGAGTTCTTCATCCTTTGCACTATCTCCCATAGGCAATCGCTCTATAACCTGTAATTCCTCTTTCACCGAAGGTTTAGTGGAGAAATAGTCAAAAGTCTTAATCATGCCTACAATCAAGTCTTACCAATTTCCAGTCTCTCTATCCAACTCCACATAAACTTGCCACATGCATGCGTAACCATGCAAGGTAAAATATAGCTTATGCACCCACAACAAAGGTAGAAAATCCTCCTTCCCCTCTATCCAGGCTCTCTCACCTTGCTAAATGTGGTGTTGAACATGACCATTACCATGATATTTATATATCTGAGTTGGTGCATTACTTCAGAGAAACCAGGCTAATAGAGAAATCCTCACTTCTCTCCATTTTATAATATTATCCCTATGAACCATCCGCCAACATTTTCTTTTCCCACGCAAAGTATAAACTAACATATTCCTTTTGTCCACCTTATCCTTCCACTACATTTCTATGTCTTATAATAATTCCTTAGGGTTTCCCTCACCAGTGTAACGAGTCACCAGATTTGTACCTAACTTCGCCTAACATAGTGCAAATTGCTAACATGCGCAAAAGTTCTTCGAACTCGCTCCGACCATCTCATATGTGCTTATGCACCCAATTATCATAGGCAATACATGTAGTATCAATGAAGGACTGTGTATCATCCCACTGGAGGATTCATTCCTTAGATGGCTCAAGCACTTCCGGATCTCGAATGGTGCGCACATAAATTCTATTCAGGTCTTCCACACTTAAGGGCTCAACATAAGGTGTAGATTTACCATCTGTAAAAGGGATAATAACTCATTCCTCCTTGTTCTAAAAACTGATATACCCATTTTTGAATTTTAGATCAACATTATTTGCATAACACCAAGGGCGTCCAAGTAGTACTAGAATTTGTCCACTTCTACAAGTGTTAAAACCTCAAAGTCCCTAGTGAACTTGGCCCCTTGTATAGTAATGGATGCATCCTTAAAAACTCCTATCATAGTGGCCTTAGTTCTATTTTCCATAAATAGTACATTAGAGGATGGATGTAATGGAGTTCTACCCATCTACACCCATAAATCTAAAGTAAGCACATTAACTTCCATGCATGTGTCAATCAAGATATTACTTAAAAGCCACCCATCCACAACAAAATTTAGGGTGATATCCTTGTCATAATCCAAGCTATGAGGAGGGATATTAGTGTGCAAGATATATCATCCATTATTAAAACCAAGATGTGCGAGTGTTTCCTTTAACCAATTCCTAGTAATGGAATAATAGTCTCCCAACGCAGCATCTTTCATACATCCTTTAGATCATCAACATCCGACTGTAAAGTCCCAATTTCTTTTTCTATTCCAACTTCCGTGACTATTCCTTTAAACATTGTATTTCACCCTATAGATTTCTAAGCACCTATATGGTTTCTTAATAAACCTCCTTATGATGTGTAGGGTTTGGGTATCTTGCATGTAAAACCTCCTCCTTAGTAATGGTAGGCTTCTATTGTAACATTTCTCTGGCGCACGTGGCTTCAGTACGTGTAGTAATATTCATAGATACTATCTCAGGATCCGGTGTGATGCAGCCTAGAATTCTCATATAACACCTATTCATGTTGGCACATCACTCAGCATAGGCTGAGTGCTCACCAAAGCACGCAAAGGTACTAAGTCCCTCTTTAGGGTTGTTGTAGCATGATGGTAGCATGATGCAATAATAAAGATATATACTTAGAAACTAATCCATCATTACACAGTTATCCAAAACCAGATCTATAAGGCATGTGCTTAGGTATTAATCATCAAGAAATCAATAGCATACAATAATAAAACATACAAGACACTTTGGTTCAGCCAATATTCTTCATATATTAAGCATAACAATAGTACAGAAGCTTCATACAATACTAGTCATGTGCGCATGGATCTGTTACAATTATCTAGTCACATGCACTCATGAATCTCTAACCCTTCAAAACGGCACACCAACTAAGTGATTCATTTAATATATATAGGGTGGGAACTTTCCCTTCACCACTTAACTATGCCAAAAATAGGTCACACGCTAATAATAACCACGCGTCGTTTACAATTATAGCCATACATGCAAGTATGTTATCTATAGATCACTTATAGTTAACTAAAGTGATGAATCTATTCTTGGATTACTTCCATGTAAGAGTGCTTCGATATGTTCCTTGAAATATAGACAAAGAGTGGCACGTAAGTCTCGGCATTGCTTTGTGTGTTCCACATGCCAGCCTCTAAAAATAGACTTGATCCACAAAATCGGATAAGTCTCGAAAGTCTGACTCTACACCTCCACGTGTGATGCCTTCCTATTCCTTCACGCCTTTGATCCTATCTTTTTCCCATACTGGACTTTGTGTGTGAGTTCTACTAATTTTTTCTCTTATCGACATTACCCCACACTAATCTCATTGTCACCCTGACAATGGGTACTTCTGAAAGTGAATGAAAGAATGTGAATAAAGAATATTTAGAAAGAATATGAATGAAAAAATTTCTCATGTCTCAGTCCCTCCATTTCATCCTAAAGCATCAATTCTAGATACTCCTCTTTTGGTCTGCTTCTAAGTTCTCCCTCCATTAATGCCTTTCCTACTTTCTCTAGAATATCCATAATGATAGCCTCTAGCTCATCCTGAGTTAGTTCTCCTTTCTCATTCTGTATTACAAGCATTATGCTTGACATAGTTGTATGCATCCCTTCCAGCACATCCATCTTCTGAGAAATGAGCTTTCCAGGCTCATCTAATCTCTCTTTATATGTGCCTCATGTGCACCCAATGCCTCACATTTCTGATTTACTAGAGTTAATCGTTCAACATGGCCTAGTGTTTCATCCTTCATGGCATTTTGCACCTCATTTTCTTTTGCCAATGTTTTTACCCTCATTAGCGCATTTGGAGCTGTGCATATCATTAATGCATGATCAAATTTCTTCAGCTCCTCTCGTATTGCTTATAGCAAGCCCTCATATGTAGCAAGCTTCCTTACTACTGCACCCTTTTCTTTTCATGCCTCTTCTACTTTTGGGTTCTTGGGCTACTCTGTTATACGCATCTTCTCATCCTCCAACACTAAATTTATCATTGTTCTTACGTAGTGCATCACAGAAGGAAATGCTTTTGGTACCTATGATTCCAAATGCGGGTGTACCTTTAGTATATCATCTCCAATTTCCTCTGCCATATTGAAAAAGTCTCATATTTACTTTTGCTCAAATCATCTCTCTGCACTAAACACGCTATTTCCACATCCTTTGCTTTTAGCTCTTCTTTCAAAGACTTTAATTTTAGCAGATTTTTCAATGTTTCTTCTAGCTACCTCAGCAGATACCTTCACAAAGGCATTGCTTACCTACTCATCCATCATAATAGTTGGTTTAATTGTCATGTGCCATAATTTTGGTGTCTACTTCAACCATCTAGATGCACATTATTCTTCATAGATATCAAAATCTAATTCATCCATATGCGTATGCATCAACCATGAAAGTTTTCTTTTGTGTACGTAATGTTGCCATGTTTCATCCATAAGCACCCATCTAAATAAATCTTTTTACGTGATGGTGCTCTGGAACTGAGTGTGAACAATCATCTCATGGTCTTCTGCATACCCCATTTTTTTACCCTTATGTCCTCACTTGTCTGACGGGACCTTGGCCCTTTTGGAATGGCGGCATCAAGGTTAGGAATATTGGTTGTATCCTTATCCTTTCCATGTCTAGCCTATGATCGCTCCCTTTCTTCCTCTCTGTTCAGTTTCTCCTCCTCCTCATTCTGAGGCTCCTCTTCTACCCTATGATGGATTGGAGATGGATGTGCTCTCTCCTTAGAATCTTTGGCTTCTTCATCTAGCCTGAGTTTTCTTCTTCTCTTCTTCTCCTCAGGTTCCCTTACCGGTGAGAGCCGTAGTGACCTCCTTGTTGTCTGTTGGGCCTCTCCTTACGCCTTTGTGCATTTGAACACCTTTCTGAACCTTTGGTCATCATGTATTACCTTAGTATTTTCTTCTCCTTGTGAATCTATTATGTGCTCCTCCTCTTGTTTGCTAGATGGTTGCTTCCTCCTGTGCACCAAACCTTTGCTATCCTCATGCTCTTCGTCCTCTTCCTCATCATCTTGCATGGGTTTAGAAGGCCTAGGTGCCGGGATGTTTTCCATAGTATGCTTCCCCTTTGGTGGCCCTGGGAGCATGAAATCATTCTCTACATACTTATTATTTTCCATCTTTGGCTTAAGTTGAAGATATATGAGCACGGACCCCAATATCCCCAACAACAAGTGTTTCTAGCTTGATACTCAAAATCTCCAAGATAATACTCTCGTTGTAAGAATTTTTCCCGGATATCCATATTTCTTTCACAAGGTGTGGTATTCACAATCCACCTTGTCTACATTAAACACTAACCTCCTTGTATCAGTGAACCAATGAACGGAAGCTTAAAAACACCACACCGTGAATGCGTAAGGTAGTTTTCACCAAGGGCTCCATGACCTATCCACCATCAGAAAACGTGCAATACAAAAGTGTTGGTAAATAGAAAACTAAGTGTGCTTCCCCAATACCAAAGGCAACTACTTTAGTATGTGCCACTCCTCTTCAAAATCCATGTGGATCCTATCATACCACATCTCTGCTCTCTCCTTTACCTCATCTGTCATAGACCCCTTGCATAGATACTTGTTGAATCTTTCAACTGGAGACTTTTTATTCATGGGGTATTCCCATATATTTTCTTTCGGGCCATCCAGTACTCCAATCTCCATGAATACTAAAGAAAGTAAGAAAAAACCAAAGCTTATCTTACTTCCTGTGTGCACTTCCTCTACTATTTGTTCTGCAATAAAGCTGGCAATGTTGTAAATAACCCCTTCTGACATGCGCTTTGCCACATGTAGCCACATTGATTTTACTTGTGACCAACGATCTTGGTCATTCAATTTCATAACCAGGTGCACCGCTACTTGCTTATACTCTCTTTGACAATCGTGTAATTTTTCTATGTTCATTCCTCACAGGTCTTTTTGGTATCCCAACACTTTGTGTGTTTCCAATATGGCAACCTTATCAGTTAGGTCATTTTTTATGTCCTCATCCATCACCTTTAAACATGTTACCGTGGAAATTAAAATGGTTGTTAGTCTTACCCTTCACCTGCAAAATAGAAGAAGTCCTCATGGACTCGGCTCATCAACCACCTGTATAATGGCACATATTTCCTGAAGTATGGGAGCTCATATAATTGGTAAACACCAATCCTTTTCAATAACTTCTCCCCTGTGTCATCATATATCGACATCCCATCACCAGTTCACCTGTCCATTCGGGAGTTAAGTAAATCATCCAACTTCTTTTGATTTTCCTTGGTTTGGTGGTTGTACTCACTTATTTTTCTCTTTCGTATGTGGGAATCCCATTCCTAGCCCACAATTACTTCTTCAGGGTACTACATCTCTGAAAAAAATTGCTCTCAAGAGTCATCTCTTCCTCCTCTTCCACTACTACCTTCTTCTTTCCTTTTGTTGTTGTTGCCTTCTTTGGAGCCATTCTTCCCTTTGTTTTGTGTTTCTACACCTTCTTTTATAACTCTTTAATGTTTTAATTCAAACCCTAACCCGATTCAATCATGCCCTAAATTACAATCATGAAATCGTGTGCCCTAGCTCTGCTCTGTCAATCTACTTCGTTCAAACCCTTCTCCTACGGGGATACAAGATTCTCTAATACATAGATCTTCCTTTCACACCTGGTTTCACTCTCTTCACACCTTGAATCACTTACTCAGCTCTTCACACTTAGCTCTTCGTCAAATTTTCTTAGTTGCAAGGGTAGAAATGAATTCACATCCCATCCTTATATAGATTTTGAAATTTTTAATGCATTTATTACTTCTCCACCTACCAAATTCTCCTCATTCAATGACCAAGTTTTGTCTTTCCACGCGGCACATCTTCACACCTCAGCTATAACCTTCTAGCACACCTTCCTACCTTATGGTCATAGACTTCTCTTTAGCGTGTGCTCTTACACCCGAGTACCTCATCAGTGTGCCTTCTCCTAATAGTAATCAAGGCCTCTACTTACCTTGCATTATACTATCCCATTACTTCTTTCCATCCTTGGTCACTCGTGAGAAGTAATATTTTTAAATCACCCTTAGTAGCTTACTTCCTCAACATCCGCAGCATTATACCTTCCAATCTACATACAGCATTATACCTGGGATTCACCAATAATCCACCCCACACTAAAAGTATGTGCAATCCTCTACGCATCAACATGCTTCATATTGTAGTTAGCTTCATATGTGCAAGCGTGTTTATTACACAAAAACAAGAACTAAATTGACAAAGCATAGTGACGATGAAAAAAATACATTAAGGAAATGCAAAAATAATCACCTAAGCTATCTAGAAATACTACCTTATTACAACCACCAAGAAGACCTATTTATAGTAGGGCTTCTACCTACTCCCGTTAAAGTAACTAGGTAGCCGTGTTCCATCAAGTGCTTCCAACAGAAAGCACCTAACTCAAGTATGTGAGTAATAGTATACGGCCCCAACTAATGTACTTTAAGCTTTCCTGGATGGTGCAAGAACTTAGAATCATAAAGGAGCACCATCTGTCCAACTGCAAGCTTTTTAGCCTTAATATCCATGTCATGCCATGCTTTCTATCTTGCATTTTCCTTTTTCTAACTCCAACGTGTGATGGATCTTCTTTCATCTAGTTTAACCATCTTTCAATCCGTTCCTCTATAGCTTGCTCATCAGCTAGACCTCCCGCACGTGCAATGCGCGGTGAAGGTAACATGAATTCTATAGGGAGAACTACTTCAACACCAAACACCAATTAAACAATGTGTGGCTTTGTTCAATCTTTTATAAGTTGTTCGGTAAGCCCAAAGAATAGCTTGATACTTTATCATCCCAATCCTTTCTTCCAACATCACATATCTTTGTCAATGTCTGGCTCAAAATTTTGTTGAAAGCCTCAGCAGTTCCATTTTCCTGAGGGTGATAGGGTGTAGTCTTATGGTGGGCAACCATAAACTCATCTAACAAAATTCTGATTGTCTCATTTAAAAAATGTGTGCCCCTATCACTGGTTAAACTTAAAGGACAACCATACCTTGTAAGAACATTCTCCCATAAGAACCTTGTTGTTGTAGCCGTTGTATAGTCCTTTATAGGTGCGGCTTCTACCCACCTTGTGAGGTAATCTGTACAAGTAATGATATAGCGTGAGCCAGTCCAACGCTCGACTGGTGAAATTGGTCCCACAAAGTCAATAGCCCATTTCTCAAAAGGTTCTGCACTTGTAATCGGTCACAAAGGCATCTTATCTCTCTTGTCCAGGTCGACCTAGATGCTGGTAATGGTCACATGCCTTACAATACTCTTTACAATCCTTATACAATGTTTCCCACCATAAACCAATGAAGTAGGATCTTTTGCATTGTAGCATCACCTACATAGTGGCCACCTGCAATACCACCATGGGCTTCCTCCATTATGTCCTTGCATTCATGCTCTAATACACAACGGCGTAACACCTCATGTCTGCCTAACTTGTACAAATCACCACTAATTAACATGAATGGTGCCGCACGTATAGCAAGTTTTTTCCTTTTCCAAAGCCTTCATCCCTTCTGTGCCATACCAGTGTGTAGAAAGACAACAATGTCTTCTAACTCTTAAGGCACGTGTTGTAACCTATATAGTTGGGCATCCGGCGTAGTGTCTTCTATTGTCTGTGCTTCTTCTCTAGAATGAATTCTAGACAAGTGGTCTGGCCCAGAATTACTTTTTCCTGGTTTTACCACAACTGTAAAGTCAAATTCTTGAAATAAGAGCATCCATCAACATATGTGCCCATGTAAGATGGGCTTGTTCACCAAATACTTCAAGCCATGTGATCTGTATAAAACACGAATGGTGTGGCCAATAGATATCGACAAAATTTGTGCAAGGCATATATCATGGACAAAGCCTCGCACTCTATAGTGGTATAATTCTTTTCTACAGGGGTCAACTTCCTACTAGCAAAACAAATGGGATGATCTACTATACCTTCTCCAGGTTGAGCTAAGACAGCACCAATGGTCATGCTAGAGGCATCCACATCAACATGAAAAGGTTTATCCCATGAGGGAAAGTGCAAGATAGGCAGTGGTATTCAATTTCTCCCTTAATTCTTCAAACACGTGCTTCTACAAAGTGCTCCCCAATAAAATGTACCTTTATCTTTCAACAATTCCTCCAAGGGTGTGGCAATTTTGGCATACCCCTTTATAAACTTCTTGTAATACCCTGTGTGACCCAAAAATCCACGCACCTCACTTTGACTGGTAGGCACTTTCAAGCCTAAAATGACTGCAACTTTAGCTAGATCAACCAACAAACCTTCCTTACAGATTATGTGCCCTAAAAGTATGCCAAAGGGAGTGGCAAAGATGCACTTCTTGATATTCAACAAGATACTCAATTGTCTACATCTTTCAAACATTAAATAGAGATTATCACAATGGTCTTTAATTAGCCCATAAACGGTTCAATCATCAAGATAGACCTGTAAGAAGTTGTGAATAAAATCCTTGAATGCTTGAACAACTATCCTTGAGAAGACAACAGGCACGTTCTTCAGGCTAAAGGGCATCACGGTATAGGAAAATCTTCCCCATTCAGTAGTGAATGTGGTCTTTTCTTGATCTTCTAGAGCAATCCTAACCTGATGATACCCTGAGAACCCATCTGTAAACGAATATATCTCGCACCTAGCCACTCCTAATATTTCCTCTTTGTGAATGGCATAAGGAAAGGATATGTAACACATGCTAAATTCAAATCTCTATAATTAACACAAATTCGAATCCTACCATCCTTTTTGATACTTATCACCATAAGACTGACCCATTATGACTCATCTAATGGTCAAATGATTCCATATTTCAACATCTTGTCAATTTCCTCCTTTACTTTCTCGCGCAAATTGGGATTCATTCGATAAGGTCTCTTTCTAACAGGGTGCGCACCTTCCTTAAGATTTATCTTCATTTCTCCAAGTGATTTATGCACACCTTTAAGTTCATGGTACCCTCAATGGAAAAAGTCCTAGTAATCCCTGAGTAGTTTAATGATCTTTACAACCTCTGATTCCGACCAGTAATCCCCAATAATGGATTCCTTAGGTTCAACTTCTATCCCAATGTTCACCTTCTTTGTCCTCATGGGTTCATGGTATGCGCATGTATCCTTATCTGCACTAACTAAAACTTCGTGTACTCCTTGTAAGTGTTCAACATCTAGGTTGTCTACTTCTTCATCATCCACGAGATACACCAACTTTCCTTGTTCTTTCTCATGGCAAGTGCACTCAAGTAAGACGGAGTCTCCTTCCTCTTCTGCAAAATATACTTTAGACTCTATTTCCCCAAATAATTCTTGAATGAGTTTTGTTGCCTTTACACTATCCCCCATAGTTAAGCACTTGACAAATTTTAAGACTTCTTCCAAAGGTGGTTTTGTTGAGAAATAATCAAAGGTCTGGATCATTCCCATGGTTAACTCCTACCAATTTCATGTTTCTCTATTAATTTCTGCATATACATACCAGGCTCTTGCGTAGCCCTATAGAGTGGAGTACAACTTATGCACCTAGAGTGAAGGTGGTAATGCTTCCTGTCCTACTATCCATATTCTCTCACACTGCTTGGATGTGGTGCTGAAAAAGTTGATCACCTTTATAAGTATAAATCTACGTAGGTGCATTGTTTTGGACAAACCTGGTAGATAGTGTGATCCGAATCTCACTCCACCCCATCAAATTATCTTTTGAACTATCCACCAGTGCTTTGTTGTCCCGCAAGGTATAAGCCAACATGTCTTGCCATTTTACTTGATCTTCCACTATGACTCCAAGGCCTGTAAGAATACCACAAGATCTTATGCCCTTGTAAACTAGAGTGTTGGGCCTCCTATCCTGCGAATAGAGCGAAGTCTAATTTTCCATGCAAACGTGCTTTTAACCTTGCACCCAACTAGTTCATATGTACCATGGGCCCAATTGTCACAAGCAATACTCGTAGTATCACTAACAGATTGAGATTCCTCCCACTAAGGATTCCTTCCTTTGATGGATCATTTACCACGGGGTCCCGAATAGCACGTACATAGATTATGTTTAAGTCCTCTTCACTCAAAGGCTCAACATATGGCATAGATTTTCCATCTGTTAAAGGGATCACATCTCTCTCCTCCTTGTTCTCAAAACTGATGTAACCCTTATTGAACCTCAAGTCAACATTATTTACATAACACCAAGGGCACCCAAGCAAAGTTGGGAAGCTATCTGCTTCCACAAGCACCAATAATTTGAATTCTCTTGTGAACTTGGCCCCTTGTATTGTTATAGATGCATCCTTCAAAATGCCTATGGGGGTGGCCTTAGTCCTATTTGCCATGAACAACACATTAGATGATGGTTGTAATGGAGGTATCCCCATTTGCACCCATGCATCCAATGTAAGTACGTTAACTTCTGCACCTATATCAATTAGAATGTTTCTCAACAATCAACCATCCACAACATCATTCAAAGTGATTTCCTTGTCATAATCAATATTGTCAAGAGGGAGATTCGCATGTAAGATCTACCTCTCATTTTCAGTACTTACGCATGGAGTGTTCCCTTTCAACCAACTCCCTAGTAACGGAATGATGTTCTCTTGGTGCAATACTCTACAGATCTCTCTGATATCATCAAGGTTAGGGGGCACTCTCTCTGTGTCTTTCTTTTGCTCCATCTTCTTTGACTACTCCTTCAAACATTGTATCTCACCTTGAAGGTTTCTAAGGACCTCCATAGTTTCCTGATAGAATTCTTTTTGATGAGCAGGATTTGGATACTTTACATGTAAGACATCCTCCCTAGTTATTGTAGGCATCTAGGGCAACACCTCTCTAGCGCGCCGCTTCAGCCCTTGTAGTAATCTTAACTGCTAATGCTTCGAGTTCTTATGCCATCTTGGGCATCCACGATCTTCTACTACGTGATGGATCCTAACCATCCCTGTGCCTTTGTTTTCTTTCTTATGTTGCTTACTCAAATGCTCATACAAATCCGGACATTCCTCATAACTATGGTTCTTTCTGCAAAAAAACATGCTATATTCTGTGGGCATTCACATCTATAATGGTCAGGTGATTCACATGTATAACATGTTCCACAAGGGAATTCACCTCTTCCCCCATCACGGCCTCATCCTCCATATCCACTTCTTTATCCTCGTCCTCTTCCAATGACCTCCTTCAAAACACCTATCATTCCTGTCATAGAGCGCTTGATTATAATCTCGATCATGGTGCTCATTCTTTCCCTTAGAATTATCTGTTACACTGGTCTGTCATACCCCAATATCTATAGCATCCTGATCTGGCCAATCAACCTATAATCTTAGTGACATGAGTCATGGATCGGTAAATTTACAATAATTGGATACATTCTTTCTTATCGTGTGCTACAATAAAGGACAATGACTAGCATTGTGATTCAGGTGGCATATCTCACAGTCTAGCAATACTGAACGTATGGATCTATGAGGAAGACTATCCTTGGTGTGACCTTCTACTTCACAATCCGTGCATCAAATTCCTTAGCACGTTTCATGAGTCTAGTTTGATGATAGTTTCTCCAACTGCTTAGCCATAGCTGTAATTTGTGCCTCTAAAAATGGGCTAACGCCAATATCAATACTCTCCAACTACCTCACCACACAAAGTTTCTTCCAAGCTTCACATGGATCAGTGTATGTCTTGTGCGATAATGCCCTCCTAAAAGGTGTAATCAATCCCCCAATAAACCACTATGCATGCTAACTTGCATGAATATCATATGAAAGTTTACATAAAAGAGTTTTAAAATGGGCATCATACTCACGTACACTCTTAGTAGTGCCTTGCTTGATGTCTTTAAGTGCACCTATACTCTTCTGCTCAAATTCTAGGATATAGAACTCTTTTAAGAAATCATCTTTCAATGCTGCATAATCAATACAAGTTTGATTGGGATCAAACTTCCTATACCAACTGTGCGTGCAGTGCGTGCCTATAATGTAGTAGAAAATTGACTTTCCTTGTTCTTAGAAGTCATGATACCTTTCACGCGCCACAATATTTCACACATATGAACATGTTTAGCAACATCCTCGATACCTCTATACTCTAGGAGATGAAGAGACATCTCCATATAAATGTTCTGGGTTGTTGTGGGCCCTGACCACCTGACCCAGAACCTCCTTGGTTTCCTCTACCTCCAAAACCACCAGTTCCATTGGAACTAGAACTACCCATACCTCTCGATCCTCCTCCTGAAGTTGGAATAGGGCCTATAGATGCACTCCCCGTGTTCCAACAGTGGTGCTATACTGGACCCCTATAGTCTGTGAAGTAGTCCCAGTTCCAGAGGTGAATCCCACATTCGGCATGCTCATATTCTATGTAGATGATGAGCCTAAAAATGTACCCCTAAAGAATAACGAAGTTGTCTTTATGCTGCCATTGATGTACTTGTTGTCTGACTTGTTCCTGTTCTTCACTTCCTAAATGAAAACTTTGTTTACCTATTGTACTAGATACTGGAAAACCAAGCACAAGGGCTAGGTTAGCAGGTTGGCTTAGATGCACACCCACGGCCCAAGTCATATCTGCTGGTGTGCTTCCATGTGAGGCCAAGAGGGTTCTCTGTCATGCTTTCCTAGATGGGGGAGTTCCTGATGCTCTAGCTCTTCATCATCTTCATGAGCCTCAAATCCTTCACGAGCCATCTCTCTCCACAATGCCATCCATTCTTCGCAACCTCTTGCTTCTTCCATAAATCCCTCTCATGTGCATCATCATACTTCAACCACCTCTCTTCCCTCTATCATGCTACCACTAGGTCTTCCATCCTTCACCAATCCTATTCCTACCCCCACGTGTGGAGTTTTTAGCTAGCCATAGGTTTATCTTCTAAGTTCAACGTTACCATCAATATCTTGATTTCCAATGGAATACCTTGCAAATACGTCCCTCTAGGATACCATAGGAACTGGAACTCAGCTACCTCCGGGCACAAATAAGTCAAAATTGAATACTTAGAATATAGCTATTTAGAACACCACGAAACCAGGTATCTATTACGCGAGTCCAGATCAAGTCAGCATCATATAGTGTTTGAAATTCCTCCTGTGTCCAAACAAGTGTGCGATACCTCTAATTCCACTTAGATGCATATGCAGTCAACCACTCATATAATTCTACTAGAAAGATAGCAAAGAATCTCTCATACAAATTGTCATACAAATTCAGCTCTACCCAAGTGCGTGCGCTAAATCTGATCCAGTGCTAAACCTTCATGTGTATTCTTCCTCCAAATCATGAATCCACTCTTCAATGCTTGCCAAAGTTAGTCGGTATGTCTTCATCGTGAACCATCCTAGAAACAACTAAAAAAGAGGTCCCAGTAATGGAACCAATGATGCAGCCTAGAATTCTCATATAACACCTAGTCATGCTAGCACATCACTCAGCATAGGCTAAGCGCTCACCTGAAGTGCGCAAAGGTACCAGGTCCCTCTTTAGGGTTGTTGTAGTAGGATGGTAGCATGATGTAATAATAAAGATATATACTTAGAAACTAATCTATCATTACACAGTTATCCAGAACTAGATCTATAAGGCATGTGCTTAGGTATTAATCATCAAGAAATCAATAGCATGTAATAATAAAACATATAAGACACTTTGGTTCAGCCAATATTCTTCATATATTAAGCATAACAACAATACAAAGCTTCATACAATACTAGTCATGTGCGCATGGATCTGTTACAATTATCCAGTCACATGCACTCATGAATCTCTAACCCTTCAAAATGGCACACCAACTAAGTGAGTCATCTAATATATATATATATATATATATATATATATATATATATATATATATATATAGGGTGGGAACTTTCCCTTCATCACTTAACTATGCCAAAAATAGGTCGCATGCTAATAATAGCCACGTGTCATTTACAATTATATCCATACATGCAAGTATTCTATCTATAGATCACTTATAGTTAACTAAAGTGATGAATCTATTCTTGGATTTCTTCCATGCAAGAGTGCTTTGATATGTTCCTCGAAATATAGACAATGAGTGGCGCGTAAGTCTCAGCATCACTTTGTGTGTTCTGCACACCAGCCTCTAAAATAGGCTTGATCCACAAAATTGGCTAAGTCTCAAAATTTTGACTCTACATCTCCACACGTGATGCCTTCCTATTCCTTCGCGCCTTTGATTCTATCATGTTTTCCCGCGTGGACTCTATGTGTGAGTTCTGCTAAGTGTTTTCTCTGATCAACACAAAGGTGCTAACTTTTGCATCCATTGGTTTTCTATGGAACTTTGTATTCTAACCATCCCTAACCTTGTTCTCTTGTTTGTGCTTCTTTGATGAGATGTTCATATAATCCTGGGAACTCTTCATAGTTATGTTTCTTTCCACAAAACTAACAACTAATATTCTGAGGACATTCACGCCTATAGTGGTCAGGTGATCCACATATATAACATGTCACACGAGGTAATTCACTTCATCCACCACCACCACCTCAACCTCTGAATCCACCATGGTATCCTCGACCTCTCCCATGGCCTCCCTCGAAGTGCCCTTCATTTTGTGTCATATCACCCTTGATTATGATCATGATCATGGTGCTCACTTTTATCCTTAGATTTATTAAAAACTCATGTATATCGTACATCAATATCAATGGCATCATGGATCTGATCAATCATCCCACAATCTTCAGTATTGTGATTCATGGACCGGAAAATATTACAATAACAAGATACATTCTTCATTATCATGTGTTGAAAAAATGGGCAACGGATTGCATCGTGGGCTAAATGACATATCTCACATTCCGAAAAATGAGCACACTAATCTACTGGACAAATATCCTTAGTGTGCCCCTCTCACCAAAGGAAAGAATTGCAAGCTCGAGATTTCAAAATATGACATCCTATCTGTCTCATGCACTAAATCTCCAACTGATTTTCCATTTCTTATGAGCTTCCAGAATGGACTACTCCGGTGTCAAACACTTCACACTACTTCAAGAACTTCACACTGATATATGTCTTATGATATAGAACCCTCCTAAAAGGTGTGATCAAGCCTCCGATGAACCACTTTAAATGTTGGCTTGCATGGATATCATAAGAAATTTTAGACAAAATCATTTTGAAATGGGCATCATATTCCCGAACACTCTCAGTAGTGCCCTGCTTAATATCCTTGAGTGTGCTTATACTTTTCTCCTTGAACTCAAGGATATAAAATTATTTTATGAAAGCATCTCATAAAGATGTATAATCCATGCATGTCTAATCAGGGTCAAAATTCTTTACCAACTATGCGTGTGCGTCCCTGTAATGTAGTTACAAACAACTTACCTTGCGCTCAAAATTCGTGATCCATTTTTCCCACCACAGGATCTCACACTCATATTAATTTTTATACCATGTGAAAAGACCATTTATAAATTATACGTATATGCACATGCTCAACAAAATATTATATTTCCCTATCCTCTAGAAGATGGAGCGACATCTCCATTTAAATATTCGGGGTTTGTGAGGACCCTGCCCACCAGATCAAGAACCTCTTGTGCTACCTTTGCCTCTATATCCAGAGCCACCTATGCTCCCTTATTCCCCACCTGAAGCAGGGATTGAACCAGAGGATGCACTACCTTGTGTCCCAACAATCATGTTAAACTAAACTCCTACAGTCTGTGAGGTGGTACTACTCCCAGAGGTGAGTCCAAGGTTTTATGCGCCTGCGTTCTGTGCTAACAACGTGCTGAAAAGGTACCTCCAAATCACAAGGGTGACATTTTCTCAGCCATCGATGTACTTGCTATATGATTGACTCCTAAGTCTATTGATAATTCAAATTTACCTCTTGTTTCTCTACTTCCCAAACTAGCTTGCTAATTATTGGTTGTACTAGAAACTGGAAAACCAAGCGCAAGGGCTAGGTTAGCAGGTGGATTCAGATGCTTGCATGTGGCCCATCTTGTCTCTGTTGGAACGTTCCCATCAGAGCCAGATAAGGGTTATCTTTTATTCTTTCCCAAATGGGGGATTTCATGATGCTCTAGCTCCACTTCTTCTAAATGAGCTCAAAATCCTTCACGAGCCATCTCTCTCCACAATGCCATATGTTTTGCAACCTCGTGTTTCTTCTCTAAATCCCTCTCACACACCTCATTAAAATTAAGGCACCTTTCTTCTTTTTTCCTTTATGTCGCTAGGTCTGCCATCCTTCACCACACCTACTCCTTCCCCCATGCATGGTGGGTTTTAGCTAGTCATCGGCTTATCTTCCAAATTCAGGGTTACCATCAAGATCTTGATCACTAGAAAAATACCTTGCAGATAGGTTCCCTTGGGATAACGTAAAAACTAAAAATCAACTACATTTTGGCAAGAATAAGTGGAAATTGAGTATTCCATGATATATTATTCGAACACCATGAAACCAAGTATACTCCAAAATTAATTTTCCAAGAAAAAGGGGGAAATAATGAAAAGGTGGGGAGATAAAATATATTAAAATTTATAATAATGCGTGTCCAAATCACATCAACATCATAGAGGGCCTAAAATTATTCTTGCATCCAGACAAGTGTGTGAAACCTCCAATTACTTTTAGATGTGTAAGAAAACATCCACTCATATAGCTCTATTAGAAGATAGCAAATAATATTTCATATAAGAATTCATACAGATTCTGCTCCACCCACACACGTGCATCAAACTCAGATCTTGTGTTGAATCTCTGAGCGTATTCTTCTTCCAGATCTAGTATCCACTCCTCAATACTTGTCAAGCTCAACCGGTACATCTTCATCATATAACATCCTAAAACAACTGAAAAAGAGGTCCCGATAATGGAACCAATGATGTAGCCTAGAATTCACTGTGAATAACCCAAGCGTGCTACACATCACTCAACCTAAGATGAGAGCTCACCCGAAGTATGTAATGGTACCGGATCCTCTTTAGAGTTACTTGTACATAATGTTAGCATGATGATGTTTAACCATATTCAAATTCATAACTAATAGTAAAACCCATAGTGCATAAACAATCCCTCCTTATGAAGTGCATAAACCAGATCTAGATCTTAGATCATATGAAAGATGAACTAAAAAGGACTATAACAATATTAATCATACAATAACCATATTTATTTTATATTTAACACCATTATCCAACAAATATTACCATTTCATAAATATTGTAAAACACAGAGCCTTCATACACTGTAGAATGTCTCCATAAGTCATGTGCACATCAAAACCAACAGGATAACTCTACAATAACTCACACATACACACTCACACACTCTCTTAAACTATGAAAATCCATACATACATACATATAGGGGTTGGGACTTTCCCTTCACTACCCATGCACTTCTCAAAATAGGTCACATGTTAATAATAACCATGCACCTTTACAACAAGATGCACAACATGCAAGTGCTCTAATAACAAATTTCCTATAGTTTACTCTAAGTAGAAATCCTATCATTGGCTTAAACTATGCATGGCGCTTAGCTGTCACTTGTTCCCAAAATTCCATTGCATGGACCGTAAGTCTTCATGTCATTGTGTGCTCAACATGCTATCTCCTAGGATAGCTCTTATCCACAAAATGGCTAAGTCCTGAATTCAAAGTGTTCGAGTGAGCACGTATTCCGCTATTCTTCCGTGCCCTTAAGTATGCCTTGCCTCGGTGCGTGCATCCTTCATGTGCCTTTACCTTAGAGCAATATGTTATCTTCTCAACATGCATTCATCAATAGAAATTTCATTCTCATTGTATATTTATTATTGTTATTAAAGATGATAAATTAATTACATGATAAAATAAGTGTCGTTTGAGAAGTGGTTGAGGTTTTGGTTAAAACAAATTTTAAAATAATAAAATGAATCATGAAATTTGCAATAGGAGGGAGTTCTACTAAATTTAAATAAATCATTAAATATTGTTATATTCCTAAAATTTCTCCAATTTTTTTAGACTTGTGCCAAAACTCTTACCAAGAATTAATGAAATTATTCTAAGTGTTGTAAGTTTTTTTTCCATGAGAAGATTTTGGAAATTCTTCTTGGTTTTTATTAATTTATTTACCAATGAATCTAAAGAGATACATGGAAGCTAGACATGAAAGGAAGAAGCAAGCTCAAGATATGAAACCTAGTTTCCTTCATTGATGATTCTTATATCTTTGGTCTTGCCTCCATAATGAAATTAGCTACAAACTCTTCATATTTTTGTTCTAGAGGCGGATATTGCCACCTTGTTCTAATCAAAATAGTTACAAAACCTTCCAAACAACATGGTAATTGGTTGTATTAGATTGTTTTATTTTAGTTTTTTTATTGTGGAAGCTTTCCTTACAGTCATGTAGGCTTTGTAAAGTTTGTTTGTGTCAAGTTCAAATACCTTTCCATCATGTGCAAGATGAGAATTTTTTTACAAACGTGGAATCCTACGAGGCTTAGGAAGGAGATTAATTTTGTTTTTATTGTTTTTATTGGTAGAAGTAGTTGTTTTTTCCCAAGTTTTTTCTTGTTGTGCTAGTATTTTTTGAGGTATGTGAATTTATTAGGTTTATGCCAAAATCTACGTCCATGTTTCTTATCTCCTTCCACCTACGCCAAAGGTTAGAGATTAAAAATCATGCATGGCGAGTACGTGATCTGTTTTGAAAAAATGGCTTACAGGTGATATGACCTCTCACACCTAAAATGGTTGTTGTCTATGCACAAAATGGATTAGTTAAGAAGGATTTGAAAATTTTCAAGAAAAGGAAAATAGACAAGTGTAAATCCAAACACCACATCCTCTGCTAGTATCGCCTAATTTGTGTGTAATTTTGAATTTTGAAATAGTTTTTCGACATCCATCAAGCACATTAGGAGATGAAATTTTGTCTTTTATTGTGGGAATGAGATTTACAATATGTGGCATTGGTATTTTGGACTATCCAATTAAACCTGGAAAGATGTAGAGGAGATAGCATGCCTCCTTCTCATGCATGTGATTTTTTTGATAAAATTCACGATAAGTGCGATTCTTTGGACATAAATGTTGTTGTATATAAAATGGGTTTGTTTAAAAGGTTCTTTTGTTTCTTTTGTTGTCTTTGAGAATGCACTTGACTAAAGTGGTTAGTGATTTCTTATTTTGGATGCGTATACGGTATGGGAAATATGGAGGGTGCTTGGAATGTTTTTGGTGGGCTATGTTGAAATATGGTTTAGTTGGTAATGTGTTTAGTGTGTTGGTTTGTGATAATGAAATGTTTCATTAGGAACAATTAAAAAAATTATTTACTTCCTTACAGTTAGCCACAAAAATTACTTTCTTATTTTAGATTTGGAGGGTTTGTTGTATGAGAAAAACCAATCAACCTCTGGGGACATCACATTCAAGTTTCACAGGGAGAGAATCAATGTGTGAGGTGGTTTGAAAGATTTTATAAAGTCTTTATAAAAAAATTAGAAATAATATTAGGGTCATACAAACTCACTTCAGCTGATGTTGAAAAGCTGACAAAGGCCTTCAATAAAAAAATTATCAACTGACTTGAATCCATTAATCACCTGAGGAAAATAACATTGCAAAATGGTCATGGAATTGCAATAAAAGATCTAGAAAAGGTTTGGATTAGAAATGATGTCCCCTACAATTCTAAAGACACAATTTGTATTACATTAGGTGCAAATGGAAACCCTCCAAAAACTTTATGGTTGGGATGAAAATCAAAGGAGAGAATTTCTCAAAAGATATGTGGTTGATGACCGATTTGCAAAAAGACTTATCACTAATAGTGTCAAAGGGATTGAATCTGGTAGAGGTCATAAAATATTTGGAGCGAGTAAATACTAAATAAAAATTTCCATTTAAAAATGTTATTGTAATGATACAACTTAACATTATAAATAAAATGCATGCATGTGTTTTAGTGTTGGTTTTGTAACTATTTAAATTACAATCGTATGATTATAATTTGGGAGAATTTAAATCTTCCCTGATTGTAAGTTTAGAGTGTGAGTGTATAAGTTGTAAATGTAAATTAACAGAAAATATTTAATGTAACGAATCTTTGAGAAGTTTTTATTAATGAAATATGTATTGCTAAATTAATTCTAAGCATGCTTAAATATTGTTTTCTGCTTTGATATTAGAAAACGTATACGAATTTCCAATACAATGAAATAACTAAAATACGGTATGTAAAGACTCATCATGCTGAAAAATTACATTTATTCAAATAAATTTTTCACAAAAATATTCATAGTATAACAATAAGAAATGAGGAATGCCCTTAGATTTTACCTTTGTCACCACCTACGACCATTTTATTTTTAATATAACAATATCGAAAGGGACTTGTTTTTATATTTTAATTAATTCACCGCCCTCAACCATTTGAATTTTTTTTTTTCATTTGCAAATACGAACACATGCAATATGAAACTATCATATTTGATATAATCGATGTTTTGGCACACACCCTCCATAAGGCATCTTCAACATTTAAATAGTTAAAAAAATTTGGAGGCATCGAGCTCGGAAATTTATTTATTTTCCCAGACCTAATGTGAAAGAGTTATTGCAATGGTGGAAAAAAAATTTCAACATAGCAATATGGAAATTGGTGAGAAAGTAAAATATTGATGACATGATGCCTTCATTCCTTCAAAACATCGGCTTTGAGGTTGTAAGCTTCGAGTTCATTTTTACACAGAAATATTGCGTCAAGACCAAACGCTCTATTATGAAGGTTATGATAATCCCAAATTATATCTCTAGAATATTAACTCCATTTTTTCACGGTTTAATGCATTGTACAATTGTAAAAATACAATGTTTGTAGATGACTCTTTATAGAAAAAAAAGTTCAATGATGTTGCAAACTACATAATTGCTGAAACATTTAACATATATTCTAAGTCAAAAGAAACATACTTGTTAAATCTTTTATGGCATTTTTTTAGCCATTGAAGGATGTCAAAGATGTTCGGGATTATATTAGATCACAAAAACAATTATAGGGAGCTTTTTTATTGGAGCTTTACTATGATTTTTATTGTTGATTTGGAATCCCATCTTTGGGAATAGTGTTACATTCTAAATTCAAATTATTCATAAAATGTTTTACTATAATTATACCTACCTTTAGCAAAGGAATTTAGATTTATTTCATAGCTATATTTAAATACTAAAATATATATGGTAAAATATTTTATTTTAAATAAGTTCATATCCATATTTGAATATGAAAAATTTTATGCCATGTCTCTTACAGTTGATTTTATATCTAAATTTAAATATGAAAATATATCTAGTATGGTTTTACAATTAATTACATTCTCCTACACTAGATAGTCGCCCTCTTTAATTTCTTCATAACATCTTTAGAAATTCTCTAGTTACGCTGAGGTTCAATCACACCATAATAAATGAAGTAAATATGAGATCTAACTTTAAATATAAAATATATCTGGAATGTTTTTACAGTTAATTACATTCTCCCAAATTGAATCGCCCTCTTTAAGTTTCTTCATAACATCTTTGGTAATTCTTTGGTTTCCCCAAGGTTCAATCGAACCATAGTAATTGAATCTGGAAGTGTCTCACATCTCATGAATGTCATTAGCCTAGCATCTGCTTGCTCAATGGCATTTGAAATATTCAAATTTTCATAGTTTAATCTTAAAAACATCTCAAAATTGATAAGATCATTATTCCAAAGAAATCATTAATCCTACTAGTTACTAGAACTTATAAAATAGAACATGTATTTGTTATATACAGGCTAATATCCACCGCTGGCATTATTTTTCAAATCAATGTTTAATTCCATGAAATCATTAAAAAAAATTCATAGATTCATAAATTTAAATCATGACCAGATATATTGGACTTCGGAAGGAGAATTAACGGATTCCAATATTTTAATTTTTGGATTCCAATATATGTGATTTGGAGTATAGTTAATTCCAATATAGGTGATTTTTGATTCCAATATATGTTATTTTGGATTCCGATATATGCTATTTTGGAATCCAATATGTGAGATTTTGGAATCCAATATGTGCGATTTTAGAGTGCAGATAATTCCAATATTTGACATTTTAGAATCCGAAAATAGCAATATTGGATTCTAATATTGGCTATATTTTTAAGTTATTGGGACTGGAATAAGTCATAATTTAGTGAAATAAGAATTTGTTATATATCTAGCATCTTGATTACATTTTGTGGCCTCCCTGCTGTTATTTTTTTGTACTTTCTTAAAGAGGTCCATCATTGACCACATGTTTCTATTAATAGAATTTAATATGCTATCATGAGGAAGAAGTTGGTGAAAAATAAATTTTTTACCTAGAATACTAATGGTGCTCTGTTGTGGTAAGACTTGGTTTAAATAAAATCTCAAGCACCTCAATCTGTCATCAATTTATTCATTTATTCCATATTTTTCTATAGTATATTAAAGAGAACAACATCTTCCTCTTGATTTTTAATAGCGGAAGACTCTTCCAACATAATTAGTTGTTGGACAAAGCATTGATCAATTTTGTTTCTTCAACCCAAACTGTTTAAATCCTCATTATTCAATGGTTGATAGGAGGATAGAGTATAAGTTTCTTAGTACCATTTAAATTTGAGAAGATCATGTTGTCAAACCTGTACCCTATAAATGCATCATCGGTGACCAACGATGGCCTTCCTAGCATAATAGGGTGACTGTTAGACTTTCCATTTGTTGTAGACAATAGAACTTGCAGTTATTCCTAAGATTCTACCACCACAACAATGTCCTCAAGGAATACCTTAGGACTTATCGTTGACCTATCCTCTAGTTGTAATACTATAGTTTTGGGCCTCATTCCTCCCAACTTCAGGTCATTCATGATTTTCTTGGTTGTGATATTGATTACTTCCCCTAAGTCAATCGATGTATTTTTTATTATAGTTCCATTTATAGTAACATTCACCAAAGGATTGGTTGGATCTATGTACTTATGTAGAATAGAGTTTCCAAGTATGATGTTAGTAAACTCTCCAAAGACAAGTATAGAGGATGGATATTTTATTTTCCTTCTTATATTCTTTATACATAGATCCTTGATTGGCTTGTTGCAAATAGTCATATCCTTAATGGCTTGAATGAGTGTAATTTTTACACAAATGTCCTTCAATTAATTGACAAAATCAGAATCAAAATCTGATTTAGGGTCATATTTTATCTCTTGTAATCTTTCTAGAAATGGGGGTCCATTGAATTACATCTTACTTTTTCTACAATTTTGTTCATGTTACAATACATCAGCTTGCATCATTTTCTAGATTTGTTGTGGATCAACTTGTAGCAATTGTGGTTAATTTGGAATCTTCGTGATTGTAGATTTACTTGGTGGGATAATTGATTTTCTTGAACAGAGATGGATATTATTAAAATCAATTGAATAAGTAGAGTATTGGGTTGATTCAATGTTATAGGATAGCTAGCAAGAAAGATTTATTATTGGGGTTATTTGTTGGTTGTCTGGTAATTGAGTAGTTTTTAGTTGAGAGATAGATTGGGAGTTTGGCATTGTTAGACTCATAAAAGTAACTAAGTACCTAAGGCGCAAAGCCTTGTGGTATGCGAAGTGGGGCATGAAGGCATGCATAGAAGAAATTATTTGAGAGGTGTAAAGGCTCGCACCTTGGTAGGATGGATTCAGGACTTAGTGAGTTTTTGACAACATGAAAAAGATGTGCGTATGAAGTGAATGGAAAAGTGACCAGATACAAATGTGGATAAACTATGGAGAATTTTGGCTCAAAGAAAGGATATTCCAGAGTATCAATATGGTTATCATGAGAGGATAAGGAGTCAAGGTTTTTATGGATTAGGTGGCACATGCATGCCAAAGGAACTTGATTGAGGGAAATGCATGGCAAAATCTGGCACATTCTTGGGTAGTGGTAGAGAAATGATGAAAGGATTCCTTTAGGATTTCGCCAGTGATGGTGGACAATTAACAAAAGATTCCTTCAAATGCTTGATATATAAGGTATTTATAGGAAGAAAGGGGGGATAAATAAAGATGATACTAAGAGGGAAAATATGAAATTGTGTAATGTGTAATGGTGAGCTCTGTGATGTAAAGAAATCTATGCTACTATGAACATTTCCATGAATGGAACTCTTTTTTATGTAATCTTGGCTATGTTGGTTTTTTGAATTAGCACTTTAAAGTGATCAACAGTCAAGGGACAGCAAGTTCATCCTCTTTATCGGAGAGGTTCCCTTATTGAAAGCGAGTAGCAAAGCTTATATACAAATATAAAACTTTCATATTAATGAGTACATCTGATACTTTGAAATGTTTTATACCATTATAGATTATCAATACATAAGAATAGAAGAACAAAGAAACTAAAAGGGAAGAATAAAACAGTACTTTAAGGAAATATAGATAGCATAATATAACCTTACACGTACTTAGCAAGAGGGATATAGAATAGAATCATTCACATTTGCAACATCAGATATTATTCCATAGACACAAAGTTCTGGAGATCATATCATAAGAACACAAAGTTTCTTAGAATGAAATATTAATGATTCACAAATATTCAGCAGACAAGGAAAGGAAGGATAGTAGATGAAAATTAGAGAGAAGAGAAAACCTTCTGTATTGACTACTTTAAATTCTATTACATTTCAATAATATCAGAGTTTAGCCCTTAACAATGGCATGGAGAGCCCATTAAATAGCTTACAAAAATGGTTACATTCAGTTCTAACTTCTTTTAATCTACAAGATTAAAGACTACTTAATAAATACATTAATAGAATGTCTTTAACCAAATATTACATCATGGGTTTTACAACCTCAAAATAAATGAAGTGTATTAGGATTCTTAATTAGAAACATCTGAAGGTGGTTTAGAAGGGACAATTGTCTTAAGAATCTGATGTCTAAATCTTTTCAATGCTTCAGCTATCGCCATGCACTTTGGAATGGTGGTGTTAGAAGTGGTATGATTCCACATACCAAGCCACCTTTCCATATCCTTCTCAAACTCTATGTTTTCCAGAAACACCTTGTTTGCCTCGGTGATAGCTGATTGAAGGGAGAAAACTTCCTTCATATTCTCTTTAGACATTGAATCTTCCTTGAAAAGATCCTCCTTGAAAAAGGTTCCGAACTAAGCCTTGATCTCCTGTATAGAAAATTGATCACCTGAGGATTCATTCTGGATTTGACAATGAATATCTTGAAAGGAAGACATAACACAATTCTTGAAAGACTTCTCCTTTTTGCCACATATTTTTTAGTTCTCCTAATGCTTCCTCCAAAACTTTGATCTTCCACTCAATACTAAAAAACCCAAGATCTAGACAAATTTCTCTTGGCCTTATGTAATACCTTTCCTTCCAACAAGATCTTCTCATCATGTCCTATTCATCAAATGGAGATCTTGGATGCATTCAGACCATAGCTTTATCTCGTTTTCCAAGCCACTGAGTGTTGTGGTGAATTTCAACTGTAATTTGGACACCTTGTCATATGACTTGAAGGCCTCCAAAAATGAAGTTTAATCCCTCCATTTTCATATCATCAACAAGTGCTTCCATGGCTTTTCCATAGGTGGTGTACTTACGAATATCCTTGATGGTCTAAAATTCATCCTTGTTGAGAACTATGAGAGGTGGAAGAGTGGCTAGTGGAGTTGGGTCCAAGACCTTATACTTTTCCAACAAGGATTTTATAAAATTTGAAATAACTTGGTTTTGTTCATCCAATTGCTCCACAATTTGTTTATCTTTCTCCACATGTTCAATAAATCTGGTCATAGTTTCTATGAGGTTATGAACCTCACTTTCATGAGTAGACTCTCCAAGTGGAATCCTTGTGAGTTCCAAGTCAGAAATCAAAAGTTCTTTCTCCTTTTTGTCTACCTTAGGCTTTTAATTTGCATGAATTGATGGCCCTTATAATCGACACCAGCCTTGAGGTAATCTTTGTTTTATTTTCCGGAGGAGGAGAAGTACCAAGCAAGGCTGCCACAACATCAAACTTGGGAACCAAAATTTGAGAAGTAGAATTCCTTTTCTTGCTATCAACGAAAGGTTGAACCCAAGAAAAGGAAGAGGAAGAAGTAGAATGGGAAATGGGTCCAAGTGCAAGTGTAGTCAT
This sequence comes from Taxus wallichiana var. yunnanensis, assembly GCA_018340775.1. Lineage (NCBI taxonomy): Eukaryota > Viridiplantae > Streptophyta > Pinopsida > Cupressales > Taxaceae > Taxus > Taxus wallichiana. The sequence continues at coordinate 239,869,498 of CM031240.1, forward strand.
TGAACTCACTCAATGTTTGCACCACCGATGTCTCCAATGGAGAAGTTGACACATCTTCGAAATATCCTTGGAAGAAGAGTCCACCAAACCTAGAGATTCAAACATTTAGCCTTCATTCCCATCTTAGTATTGTTGATAGGGGCTTCTTCTTATTCTTTTAGCTCTTCACTATCATCCTCACTTAAGACAACAACCTCTTCTATCCTGTGTGGAACATGTGGCTACTTCAAAGGAAATTCTTCCTTTTCTTCTACAATCTTCTCTTGTTTGATGGCCTTGCCTTTATTTATATATAAATTTGTTGAAGAGGAAGGAGTGGACTGTATGCAGTGTACCTCAACATTGAGTGTAGGTTCTCCTTTCCTAGGATAGGATGTTTCTTATGAGGAATACTTGGGTTTTCTCATCCTGAAGGCTTTCATCTTCCTATCATACCAGATTTTGGTCCTCACAAGAATAGGATTGATCACCTCTTTCAAATCATCCTTCTCTTTTATAAACCAATCTATGGTTTCCATAGGAGTGTGTTTGATGGCCCTATCATATTCAATGGATTGTAGGTCTTCATCATCATCCTTGAGCCCATCAAGTACTTTGTAGACATTGAAGACTATGATTTGTTGGAGAGAGAATCTTCCAAAGTACCTTCTCCTTACCTCAAAATCATCTACACAATCATCCCAATAAAACTTCAAGATCTGCAAGGTGATAGAAAACCATCCTGAAGTTATTAGCAATATATTCCTTAATATCAAAGAAATTTTAGGCTTGAAGTGATGAATGGTGAGAGGAGAAATGGTTCTATCAATGTTCTGAGCATCCAAGGCTATCTTGCTTGTATAATTTCTCAAGGTGATAGGGAAATGGATGTCGGAAATATTTTTATCCCTACAAGTCCTATGAAGTTTGTCCAATTGTCTGAAAATCTCAACAAGGGCCATTTTGTCATTGCAAAACATAGGAAGCTTAAGAGGAGGTCCTTCAAAACTAGCTAGTCTGATGTATGAAAACTTTCTGAATTGAGTGTAGAAACTTCCATAATCAAAGATCAAGGTATTTTCTTCCTCAGAAAATCTTCGAGCAGTATTTCCTTCCAAAAGCCTCATAATATACATGATAAAAGAATCATTAACTCTCCTAAAATTGTGATTGCTGAATTTGAGGGTTAACGAGGAAAATATTCATATATAAGAGCTTCCTTCTTATCTTCGATGAAAGAAAAAGCAAGGCATTTCCTGGATGTTGTGATGGTGTACATGAGATAGGAGGACATGCAAAATATCTGAGTTCTTTGAACATTGACCAACTACTCTATTAAGTTCTCACAAATTATCTGACCCCAATTCAAAATATGCTTCCCTTCACAAATGATATTGATAAAGGGATACATCCAAAAGTGAAATTCATTTGTAGAGGGCATTCCCATGATCCTAGCGAGAAAGGTGATTATGTCTAAAAGTTCTTCCTTAAAATCTACCATGAATAAAGAATTAGAAAGTCAAGATGCTCCTTTCTTAGGGTTCTTTAGCCATGATTTAGCTACCCTGGTCTTGTATCTTTCACTGTCATTTTCAAACAGGGCTTGTGCTTGAGAAAGAGTGAGGGCATTAGCTTCTTCCACCACTGGGATGTATAGGGAAGCACAGATAGCATCAAAATCCTATCACGTAACCACTTCACCATGAATATCAACAATATCCTTGGATTCTTTATTGAAATAGGCCTTGTAAGTGAACACGGTGTCAACACTAGGAAGAGATAGGAAAACCCCACAAATTAATTCCTCTATCTTTGATTAATTGAGTGATGGGAGTACGGATATTAACCCGATCTTTCTCCAAAAATCATCAAGGTCTGAGAAGACAAGCTTCACTATCACGATATCGAGCACAAAGGTTTCTAATGAAGAGATATGCTCATGCCCTTGGTATTGGATCTTCATCATGATAGAGGTAAGGAGAGAAACAACCTTGATGAGGTATTATCAAAACCTCAAATAATCCCTACAATAGAAAACACAAAAGCGCGAGATGTGGGAAATGACTTGTTTTGCAAGAACACGAGCGAGAGACAATGATCAAGCAAGTGTGGAAATGAAATAATGGTTATACTCCTTTAAATAGCCATGAATTTGAATGGATGGAGAGAGAATACAATGAATGTGTAATAAAATACCCCACACCGAATCAAAAAAGTGAAAAGTAGAAAAGGTAGAAAACACTGGCCCAGACGGTCCATGGGACATTGGGACACAAGCGACACATGGAGCTAAAATACATATTTCAAGAGGAGTGTAGAAAAAGCATGGTAGGAGAGCTCAAATGGTCCATGGGACACAGAGACATGTGGGACATGTTGAGCCAATTTACCTGATTCAAGAGGAGTGAGGAAAAAGTAGTTTGGGAGAGCTCAGATGGTCCATGGGATGTAGGGACACATGGGACACATGAAGCCGATTTAGGCAACAGTAAGCAATGTCAGAAAAGTGGAAAATTGGTGAACAAGAGGCCTACACCTATAGTTGGGACACGCGGGACAAAAATGTACGATTTAGCTACAAAACATCATAAAAGACTCCAAAGACTAAATTTTTCTAACTTTTTAGACTTTTCTCTTCACTTGAACACTTCCAAATGACACTTCTTCAAAATTTTGAAATTTTTCTTTGAAAAAGGAGGTAAATTTTGAGGGTGACAATAGCTGACTCTTTATAGGGATGACTTGACTAGGACAAAGGAATGAGATAAGATCAAGAACCTTAGGAAAACTTTGGGAAAACATACAAGTTCCATATCCATTGGCAAATATAGAGTCAAAGGCAAAGTAATACAGAAGACAACACACAAAGGAAATGGGAACAAGACATAAGAGAGAGTCCAAAAACAAGACATTGTACACAATATACAAAAGGGACTTCCTAACCAGCTAGGACTTGAACATCTTCAAATACTTCCCACTATAAGGAAGTGGGAGAGAAGACCCATCCATATAATCCAAATAGAAATAATTTCCTCCACTAAAGTATCTTATCTTGAAAGGACCAAGACAAAAGAATCAAAATTACCATGGCTTCCATGAGGCTCATGCCTTTTTCCCATAGTAAGACAATGTCTCCTACTTGAAAGTCTTTGGGTCTTGTCTTTTTGTCAAATAAAGATTTCACCTTCTTTTGGTGAGTAGAGATTCTATCAAAACCTTACATCTTGTCCCCATCCATCTTCTCGAAGATACATTATCCTTTCATCCAAAGAACTGATGAAACTTGAATCCTCGATACCCTTCATCAAGTGCAAGGATGGAAATTCAACTGTTATTTGGAAGCAGCTAAGATTCAAAACCATACACCACTAGAAATGAAGACATTCTAATTGCTCTTTTGGGTGTAATTCTATCTACCCAAAGGGCATCATAGATCTTCTTGTGCCAATTTCTCTTAGAGTCATTGACAAGCTTCCGAATGATGGTTACCAAATTCTTATTTGTTGATTCTTCTTCTTCATTTCTTTGGGGGTAATAATGTGAAGAGTGAGCAAGGGAAATTCCATACCCGTAGAAAAAATCCATCAACTCGGAGGAAGAGAAATTAGAAGCATTATCAGTCACAATTTTTTTTGGTACTCCAAATCTTCTCAAGGTGTTCTCTTTGATAAAATTACACACCACCTCAGAGGTATTACTTTTGACTGGAATGGCTTCCACCCATTTCATGAAGTAATCTGTAGTAATTAGCACATGATTATGTCTAGCACTGGAATGTGGGTTGAGAGTTCCAATAAAATCCAATCCCCACTATTGAAAAGGTTCATCAATAATTACTGGTTTGAGTGGTAAGGCAGCCAATTTGGGTCTCCCAATAAAATTCTAACAGGATTCACACCTTCCTACCTATTTTGATGCATCTTGAAACAATTTTGGCCAATAATAACCTGCACGAAGAATTTTGTGAGTAGTGACAGTAGAAGAGAAATGCCCTCCACAGGCTTGATCATGAAAATCTGTAAACAATTTCTTCTGCTGCTCTTTGTCCACACATTTAAGGAATCCTTCATCAATGCCTCGTGTGAATAAAGAATTTTCCCACAATAATTATTATGCATACCTTAGCTTAATAGCTATCTTTTTCTTGGCGCTCAAGTGAGATGGAAATTCTTAATAGGTAAGGAAATGTGCAATATAAATATACCACTCGTCTGTTGAACTAAGAAAGAGGATAACAGGAACATCAACCACTTATGTGGACAATTCCTCATCAGATCCCTTAGCAATAATTTTTCATAAGCCTTTTCCCCGTACTAATTTTTTTGGCTTGATATCAAGATCATACTCATGAACATTTTCCACCCAATTTCCTCACTTAGTTCCAAACTCCTGTTGTGTAATAATAGACTTGATAGTTGTATCAAGTACAAAGACAACAGAGTGGGAATTAAGAATATAAAAATGAAACTGCTTGACATCTTTGACCACTACAAAAGTGTTTTTATCCATCAAAGTATACTTCAATTCATGATATTTAAAAACATAGCTCATGAATGAAATTGAGATTTCATGATTTTTAGAATTTCTTTGAGTTAGTATAGCAGCCACCAAGTATTCTCAGTAGCATAACAATAAATAATAAAATATTTACTAAAATCAGGACGATAGGATAGGATTTTTAGCAATAATAGCCTTCTTGATACCTTCAAAAGCTTCTTTACCTTTGGAATTCCAAACAAAGGTTTGCTTCCCTTTCATCATATGAGAAATTCTCATAGTCAATTCTATAAAATCTAGAATGAATCTCCTTAGGAAATTTATCTTGCGAAAGAAAGAATGAACAACCTTTTGGCTTGTAGGAAGAGGGATCTGTTGGATTTCATGAAATATTTCTGGATCTATCTTGATCCCCTCTTTGGAGAAAATATGCACAAGCAACTTTCCTTCGGTAACACAGAAGACAAATTTCTTAGGATTAAGGGAAACTCCATGTTCTCTACATTTTTGAAGGATTGTTCCAAGATGTTGAAAGTGATCTACCCTTATCTTGGAGAAAAAAATCAAATCATCAAGGTACACAATGATACATTTCCCTTTAAGACCACAAAATATAATTCCATTGCCCTCTAGAAAGTGGCACCAGCATTGATAAGACTGAATGGCATCCTCTAGTAGGCGAAGGTGCCCCAAGGAGTAGTAAAAGAGTTCTTGTGCTGATCTGGGATACTGACTTCCACTTAATTGTATCTAGATAATCCATCCAGCATGGACAACATCTCAAAGCTTGTGACAACCTGTAAGATTTGATCCATCATGGGAAGAGGATAGTTATCTTTCAAAGAAGCTTGATTCAGGTTTCTGACATCCACAAAAATCTTAATCTTACCATTTTTCTTTCTTACTGGCACAATGTTGGTGATCCAGGTTGAATGATGTATACAAAAGATAATATTTACTTTTAGTAACTTTTGAATCTCTTAGTAAATGGTGTCAGCGATCTTGGGATTGTATTGCCTTTGTTTCTACTTGAAAGGTTTGATCCCAAGTCTCAAAGGAATATAGTGGTGCATCTCTTTTGGTTAAAAGGATTTGAGATCATCATAGGAATAAGCGAGAACATCAACATACCTTTTCAATAGTTCGTTGCTTTCTTCCTTTCTTCTTGAGTGCAACATTTCCCAATATTCACCATTTTGGGTTCATCATTACTTTCAATATTGACCTTCTCATACTCAACAAATTGATGAATTCCTTGAGAATCTTTAGATCTTATGTACCTATCATGTTTATCAAATAGATCCTCTAGACTCACTAGTCCTTTGGGTATCTTGTTACCTCTCATCTTGATACAACCATCCTAATCCATTTCTTCCTTGATATCCTCTTCATTAGAGGGCACATACTCTCTAGGAGGAGTCTCACTTCCTTCAAAATATAACTGATTAAAGTTATCCTTAAGCTCCAGAAAAGAGAGTAGGTGTTGATCATCATTGAAAACTTTCCAGTTGTTTACATTATCTGGCACACTAGGCCTATGAATCATTTTTTATGGTAAATTTCTCCTAAGAGAAATTTGGGTGAGGAATAAATAGGGATCCTTAGACAGCCAAAGAATCAGCACTATTTTTATTTTCTCTTGGTACAACCTCAATTGAGAAGGCGTTGATAAATTCAATGGAATCCTAGACAAGACTTTCTATAATGTTTCAATCTTCTATTCTTGACTTGAAAAATATTCCTCACCTGTTTCACAATTAACTCCGCATCCCCATGAGCAAAAATATTATTCACTCCCATCTATTTTTCCACATTAAATCCAAGGATGAGAGCCTCATATTCAGTTGTTTTATTTTATTTTCAAAATAAATTTATATCAAAAAGGATGAATCTTTTCTTCTGGAGAGATTAACACTACACCAGCTCCAGAACCAGCTGAAGAACAACTTCCATCGAACTCCAAAGTCTAAATACTATTAGGATTATGAATCACTCCTTTAGGAAGTTTTTCCTCATCCTCTGACATGATCATATAGTTAACATGTCATATATCTTCATAGATTATTTGTGCTTTTGGATCATCAGTATTTTTCACAATATACTCAGTCTGTCTTTTTGGTAGAAGCTTTTTCATTTCTCCATTGACCAGGATGAGAGCATGTGACCAGACCATTTGAATTTCACTCCAACTTCTCTACAAAAATTTCTACTCAGTAACATACCATATGAGGGAGGAATATCAACCACTAAAATAGTGGCTTTGACCCTTTTCTCTAGAAAAGTAGTGAAAGCTACTTGTGCATCTTTGATTATTCTAACCAATGGTACTTCCCTACTCTCCATGGAATAGCAGGAACCAAAATTACGTGTTAGATTCAATCCCAAAGTGTGAGCCACTTTTCTAGGCATCACATTATCTAATACTCCTGAGTCAATAACACAATTACTAAGTTTGTGGCCAGCTATGAGAAGCGTTACATAGAATGGTCCAATTTTTTCATTAGATGAGGAAACTATAGCCACAAGACACTTTTGAGATGAGGGGGAGGGAATGGGTACTAAACCTCTAGAAGAATTGGGTGGAGTTTTGGATTTGGAATTGACGAACTGTACCAACTTGGAAAAATCATTTGGGTGAGTCTGGTAAAATTATGCCTCTGAGATTTGGATCTTTTTCCTCTTAATGTGGTCAATGATATCAAAATATATGGAGGTGGATGGGGCATCATTACTAGGAATGAAGGAAACTTTGTATTTATCAAGTTTAGGAGTTGAATGGCAAGAATTTTTGGAAGTGGAGATAGAGGGAGAAGAACTAGCATTACTTACCTTTTGCGCGGAGGTAGTGGGAATATGGGCTTCTCTCCTTGCAATTACCAGAATAGTCACAGGGGCCTCCTTAGATTTTTTAGGTAGCCTTATCATTTTTGACTTCTTTTTCATTTACTCCTGAGTCATAGCAGCATATGACTCACTATTCATATATGCCACCACTTCGTCGTATCCATATTCATCATCCATACCTTCAGTGGTGAGAAAATGAACTTGAGACTCACCAAGCTCTTCTTGTTCTTCATCAACCTCTTCTTCAGGCTCCTCATAGTCTTCATTCTCCTCTTCATCATCAAGTTCTTGAAATTCACAGGTTGCATTGACCAGAACCTTGATGGGTGGGCCTTCAATAGCCAATTTAGTTTGAGAAGAGGGAAAATAGTTCCTAGGCTGAAAATTATTCATTGGAATTGTTTCTTGATAGCAATAACGTCATTTGCCATCTTCTGCACCAACTGATCAGAATTGGCTCCCAAGGAGGAAGAATAATATGCATTAGGATTGGAGGGTTCTCTTTACAATTTACAAGACATGATTAGATCATCTTCAACACTTATAAGCATTCATTTATCAACATCCAAAGTTTTAAGATTAGCCCTCCTTAGTGCATAACTCACTTTAGGAAACTGAGCATTGAGGAAAAATCACTTTTGAATTTGATCTAAAGGACATGGGTGGCTTGTGGAATTTTATGAATCAACTTATTGAATTTGGACACAAACTCCCTCATGGGCTCGTTTGGCTCCTTTTTTATATGAGAAATTTGAGCCAAGAGAGCATGCACATCTTTAGCAGGTTTAAAAATTTCTCAAACTGAGTTGTCATGGTAGTCCAATCAGTAACCGACAAAAATGGAAGGTGATAGAACCAATCAACGGCATTGTCCTGCAATGTTTCTACGAAGATCCTGATAGAAACATCTTCATGATAAAACCCAATAATCCCACATGCCATAATTAAAGCTGTAATGTGTTCATCTAGGTGTACTTTTCCATCACCTAAGAATTGAGAAAAGATTTTCCTGTTACCCTTGGGAAATTCATGCAATGGTTGAGGGAGAGCAAGAGGGCCAACATGTTTTCCCCAAGGCAATGGCATTTCCATCCTTGGAAATATTAATTGAAGGGGAACTCTAACTTTGGAAAGTATTAGAGAATGGAGGTTAGGACTGGTTTGATCTTGAGGACTACTATTATTAGAAAAAAATTTCTTTAGCAGGAGGTGTGCTTACAAACAATGTTCTTTTATTCTTTCCTGTCAAAGGAAGAGGGAATCCTTGATGTTCCAGAATTTGAAATTGGGGATATTATATGCCAAGGGTTCTATGACCACATGTATATCTTTAATCCTCCGAGTTGACCGATCTCAAAGTTATTCAAAAAGGGATACGTTAAAATGATCCCTAGCAATGTAGCCAAGAACTGTTGGTTTTTTGAATTAGCGCTTTAAAGTGATCAAAAATTAGGGGACAGTAAGTCCCTCCTCTTTATGGGAGAGGTTCACTTTTTGAAAGCGAGCAAAAAATCTTATATACAAATATACAACTTTCATATTGATGAGGACATCTAATACTTTGAATTTTTTTATACCATTATAGATTATCAATACATAAGAATAGAAGAACAAAGAAACTAAAAGGGAATAATACAACAATACTTTCAGGAAATATAGATAGCAGAATATAACATTACACATACTTAGCAAGAGGGATATATAATAGAATCATTCACATTTGCAACTTCAAATATTATTCCACAAACACAAAGTTATAGAGATCATATCATAAGAACAAAAAGTTTCTTAGCATGAAATATTAATGATTCACAAATTTTTAGACAAGGAAAGGAAGGATAGTAGATGAAAATTAGAGACAAGGAAAACCTTCTGTATTGATTACTTTCAATTCTATTACATTTCAAGAATATCAGAGTCTAGCCCTTAACAATGGCATGGAGAGCCCATTAAATAGCTTACAAAAATAGTTACATTCGGTTCCAACTTCTTTTAATCTAAAATATTAAAGACTACTTAAGAAATACATTAATAGAATGTCTTTAACCAAATATTACATCATGGGTTTTATAACCTCAAAATAAAAGAAGTGTATTAGGATTCTGAATTAGAAACATCCCAAGGAGGTTTAAAAGGGCCAATTGTCTTAAGAATCTGAAGTCTAAATCTTTTCAATGCTTCAGCTATCTCCATGCACTTTTGAATGATGGTGTTAGAAGTGGTATGAGTCCACATACCAAGGCACCTATCCATATCCTTATCAAACTCTATGTTTTCTAGAAACTCCTTGTTTTCCTCGATGATAGCTTATTGAAGGGAGAAAACTTCCTTCATATTCTCTTTAGACATTGACTCTTCCTTGAAAATATCCTCCTTGACAAAGGTGTTGAACTAAGCCTTGATATCCTGTATATAGAAAACTAATCACCTGAGGCTTCATTCTAGATTTGACAATGAATATCTTGAAAGGTAGAAAGAAAAAAATTATTGAAAGATTCTCCTTTTTTCCACATATTTTTCAGTTCTCCTAATGCTTCCTCTAAAATTTTGATCTTCCACTCAATACTGAAAACCCAAGATCTAGATAGATTTCTCTTGGCCTCATCAAATACCTTGCTTTCCAACAAGATCTACTCATCTATCCTACTCATCAAATAGAGATCCTGGATGCAGTCACACCATAGCTTTAGCTCTTTTTCCAAGACACTCAGTGTTGTGGTTAATTTCAACTATAATTTTGATACCTTCTCATATGAATTGAAGGGCTCCTCAATGAATTTTAATCCTTCCACTGACATATCATCAACCAGTGCTTCCATGGCCTTTCCATAGGTGATATACTTATGAATATCCTTGATGGTCTAAACTTCATCCTTGTTGAGAACTATGGGAGGTGGAAGAGTGGCTAGTGGATTTGGGTCTAGGACCTTACCCTTTGCCAACAAGGATTTTATAAAATTTGAAAGAACTTGGTTATATTCCTTAAATTGCTCCACAGTTTCTTTATCTTTCTCCACATGTTAAATAACTTTGGTCACAGTTTCTCTGAGGTTATGAACCTTAATTTCAGGTGTATATTCTCTAAGTGGAATCCTTGTGAGTTCCAAGTCAGAAATCAAAAGGTATTTCTCCTCTTTTTCTACCTTAGGATTTGTAATTTCCATGAATTGATGGCCCTTATAATCTGACACCAGCCTTGAGGTAATATTTTTTTCTTTTCCGGAGAGGAGGAAAAGTACCAAACAGGGTTGCCACAACATCAAACTTGGGAGCCACAATTTGAGAAGTAGACTTCCTATTCTTGATATCAATGAAAGGTTGAACCCAAGAAAAGGAAGAGGAAGAAGTAGAATGGGCAATGGGTCCAAGTGCAAGTGTACTCATTGCACTCAATTTTTGCACCACCGATGTCTCCAATGGAGAAGTTAACACATCTTCTGAAATATCCTTGGAAGAAGGGTCCTCCAAACCTAGATATTCAAACATTTGGCCTTCATTCCCCATCTCAACAGTGTTGACAATGACTTCTTCTTCTTCTTTTAGCTCTTCACTATCATCCTCACTTAAAACAACAACCTTTTCTGGCCCTATGGGAACCTGTGGTTGCTTTAAAGGAAATTCTTCCTTTTCTTCTACAATCTACTCTTGTTTGATGGCCTTACCTTTCTTTATATATACGTTTTTTTGAAGAGGAAGGAGTGGACTACTCAAGCACGTCAACATTGAGTGCAGGTTCTTATTTCCTAGGAGAGGAAGTTTCATGTGAGGGATTCTTGGCTTTGCTCATCGTGAAGGATTTCATCTTCCTATCAAACCAGAGCTTGATCCTCACAAGAATAGGATTGATCACCTCTTTCAAATTATCCTTCTCTTTTATAAACCAATCAAGGGTTTCCAGAGGAGTGTGTGTGATGGACCTCTCATATTCAATGGATTGCAGGTCTTCGTCATCATCCTTTTGAGCCTATCAGTACTTTGTAGAACATTGAAGACTATGATTTTTTGGAGAGAGAATCTACCAAATTACCTTCTTCTTACCTCAAAATCATCTACACAATCAGCCCAATAATCTTCAGTATCTACAAGGTGATAGAAAACCATCCTGAAGTTCTTAGCAATATATCCCTTGATGTCAAAGTAATTTCTAGGCTTGAAATGATGAATGGTGAGAGGATTAATGGTTCTATCAATGTTATGAGCATCTAGGGTTTTCTTGCATGTATAATTTCCCAAGGTGTTAGGGAAACAGATTCCAGCAATCTTTTTATCCCTGCAAGTCCTGTGAATTTTGTCCAATTGTTTGCAAGTCTCAACAAGGGCCATTTTTTCATTACAAAACATAGGAAGCTTAAGAGGAGGGCCTTCAAAACCATCCAGTCTGATGTATGAAAACTTTCTGAATTGATTGTAGAAAATTCCATAATCATACATCAAGGTCATTGCTTCCTTAGAAAATCTTCGAGCAGTATTTCCTTCAAAATCCTCACAATATACATGGTGAAAGCATAATTAAATCTCTTGAAATTATGATTGCTGAATTTTTGGTTAACTAAAGACAGTATTAGTATATAGGATCTTCCTTCTTATCTTCAATGAAAGATAAACCAAGTCATTTCCTAGATGTTTCAATTGTGTACATGAGGTACGAGGACATGTAAAATGTCCGAGTTATCTGAACATTGAACAGTCTGCTCCATTAAGTTCTCACAGATTATCTCACCCCAATTAAAAATATATACTTCCCTTCACAAATGATATTGATAAAGGGACACATCCAAAAGTGAAATTCATTTTTAGAGGGCATTCCCATGATCCTAGTGAGAAGGGTGATGATGTCTGAAATTTCTTCCTTAAAAGCTACCATGAATAAAGACTTAGAAAGTCTAGAAGCTCCTTTCTTAGGGTTCTTTAGACATGATTTAGCTACCCCTGGTCTTGTATCTTTCACTATCATCATTTCAAACAGGGCTTGTACTTGAGAAAGAGTGGGGGTATTTTCTTCTTCCACTACTAGGATGCACATGGCAGCATAGATAGCATCATAATCCATTTGCGCGCAACCACTTCACCATGAATATCAACAATCTCCTTAGATTCTGGATTGAAACAGAGACCCCTTGAGCAGTGAGCATTGTGTCAGTGCACTGGAAAGAGATAGGAAACCCCCACAAATGTAATTATGTTGTCTTTGATTAATTGGGCAATGGGAGTAGGGCTATCACACCCGAGCCTACTCCAAAAATCATCAAGGTTGAGATGTCAAGCTTCATTTTCACCGATATCGGGCACATAGGTTTCTAATGAAGAGAGATGCTCATGCCCTTGGTATTGGATCTTCATCTTGATAGAGGTAAGGAGAGAAACAACCTTCAATGAAGTATTATCACAACCTCAAATAATACTCGCAAGAGAAAACACAGATGTGCAAATGCGGGAAATTAATTTTTTTGAATGAATGCGAGCAGGAGAGAATGAGCAAGCAAGTGTGGAAATGAAATAATGGTTACACTCCTTTAAATAGCCATGAATTCAAATGGATGGAGAGATAAGATAATGAATGCGTAATAGATGACCCTCGTTGTGAAGGAAGAGTTAGCAATTCACCAAGGCCTCGGGCGCCGGGCGCATGACAGACTCACTCAAAAGGTGAAAAGTGGAAAAGGAAGAAAAAAATTCCCCAGACAGTCCATGGGACATTGGGACACGAGGGATGCGTGGAGCCGAAATACCCGATTCAGGAGTGTGGAAAAAAAGGGTTAGGAGAGCTCATACGGTCTGTGGGATGTAGGGACACGTAGGATGTGCGGAGCCGATTTACCCGATTCAAGAGGTGTGTGGAAAAAGTAGGTCGGGAGAGCTCAGATGGTCCATAGGATGTAGGGACAAGATGGACACACAGAGCCAATTTAGCCGACGGGTAAGCAATGCAAGAAAAGTGGTAAATCGTCGAATAAGAGTTCCACCTGTACTTGTGAGACGCAGAACAAAAATTTCTTATTTAGCCGCAAAACATCATAAAAGACTCCAAAGACTAAAATTTTCTAACTTTTTGGAATTTTCTCTTCACTTGAACACTTCCAAAGGACACTTCGTCAAAATTTTGAAATTTTTCTTTTAAAAAGGAGGAAATTTTTAAGGTGACTGTACACACCCAAAATTACACGTGTTGTACTGTCAGAAAAATGGTTACAAGAAACCTCAATGATGATTCAAAGTCCTTTCGAGAAGGTGTTCGAGCTCTAAAACCCACTTGCAGTATATATTTGTAGCCTAGATAGCCTTACATAGCTTCTCCTTACATTTTCCAGTTTTCCCCTTCTTTTTGTGCTTTCTTTGGCCTTAAGTGTCAAAAATGTTGTCCTTCCTGAGCAGTGGTTTGCAAACCACCACCCAGGCAGGGCGATGGTCCTAAAACCACTACCCTGCGCAGGATGGTGGTCCTGGTCTATTTTTCCAGAATCTTCATGCGACAAATTACATGCGATGATTCACTTAAGTTTGATTTTTGAATGCATCCGTGAGCCGAATTTGCTAAAAATAGATGTGTTTGCTTGGTTCTCCTTGCTTCTTCTATTTTTAAATAGATTTAATGAGTGGAACTCCCTCTTCATTACCTTTTGCATAAGATACAATGAATGCATAATAGATGACCCCACACCGACTGGAAAAGGAAGAAAACTTCCCTGCAAAATAATATTCTATCTTCCATTCCTATATATTCCATGCTTGTATTCAAGCAAAAGGCCTGTGAGAGAATTTGGTGTATCTTGTTTGTTTTGTTGCCATAGTATTGCTAGAAATTACATAGCCAAGCTCAAATCTCTTGTGCTATCACTCTTCTACTTGCATTGCATCCAAATTGCTTCCAAGCCGCCATTACTCAAGCACCATCCTCTTGTTTTTGTTCTTTGCATTCCCAATCCCTTGGACTCACACAAACACTCAGAGAAAGGAAAGAACTAAGGGGACAGATATCGATACTGCTAGATTTGCCAAAGCTCTTGCTCTTCCAGGTTGGAATTGTGTATTTTTTTGCTTTGTTTTATCAAATTGTTAGTTACATATCAAATAGAGTAAAGAATTAATTCATTTCAATTAGTTATTCAATTGCAAGTAGATCAAAACAAATAGGAATTTTCTCTTCAACATTGTTAGGAAGCTGTGGGAAACAATAGCTCTGTTAGGGTTATGATTTGTTTCTCACTTATGAGGTAGGGTTGGAAAGACTTTGATTGAATTAGAGTAGATTTTAGATTTAGATCATACATCTGCACAAATAATTAGCTACATCCGGCTAATTTTTTGGTTTTAAATTGTTTATTAGATTACATGCATTGTCTGAAAAGTTATAAAAGAAAAAAATATTTACTTTCCATAGATTAGCTTGTTTATTGCTTTGACCTGATATGTTGAGAAAATAACAAAAACATAGGTTAGATTTTCCTTGTTAGATAGTTTTATTTATTAGAAGGAAACCAATTCCATTTTGCATGACCATCAACGGTCCTCAGCAAGAAAAGACATACAGTTGTGATCCTCTGGTCCCACGCAACCTAACGGACCAGAGCTAATAACTGACATTGATACAAGCTTACGCTTAACAGTCTTACGAACACCCGCAACATTCATTGAAAAGATAGATCAATTAGAAACATTGAACATCGCTGCAAACTTAGCCTATGACTTTTGGACTACTCCAAAAAATAGGATTTGATTGCATGCATGACCATACGAGGGCCTCAATCTCAAAGAATCTTTGGTTATGATCCACAGTCCCGCAACCCAACGGGCCTACTAACCAGTTAGACATTGATGCTAGCTTACGCACACTAGTATTCATATCTTCACCGCTTCCACCGACATTATTGCTGAGCTTTCATTATTGACATAGTAGCCAATCGGGCTAGGACTTTCTGGACAAGACTAGAAAATTGACCGTAGTTCCTACAGTTCCATAGTGCCTCTCGTTATTTCACTTCCATGACCTTGTCTGGAAACCCATACGAGGCACCTATAGGTTACCTTCCGCATGTGCCACAACCAGCTAATAGAATCTCGGCAGAACAAGACATCGATTGGAGTCTCCGAGTAGCTATCATATCTAACCATACCATCACACCTCCTCAAGTTAGGAGAGTATTCATTACTTTAGATTCACAAATTCCATTATTGCGTGTAGAAGACATTAGATTGCCCAACTAATTTGACCACCACCATCACTTCCACCTCCATTTCCATTCCACACTAGCTGTCCCAGCACGACCTCGGGAGGTCGGGTGCGATAAAGGTCACGTGTTGATTTTCTCTCATACAGTTACAACAGGCTACCATATTTTATGTTAATAAATATAGTGAATTAATTATGGAACACTCATGTGATGGATCTTGATCTATGTATTTCCCTTATGTTCATATATGTGTTATTGGTTTCCTTGATGTTATTTCATGGTTGATTCTACTTTCATTTACTTGATCATGTTGATCTATACTTGGAATGCATTAGACTAGGAGTTAAAGCTTACATCTTAAATCCTATGGATGAGTGCACTTATTCTCTGGTTGTATTACATCCTTGTGTTAAGAAAGAAAATTCCCATGAAGCTCACATAAAGGAGGGGCTCAGTGCCTGTGCACACCTCGGGTGAGATTCCAAACTAATCTGGATGATATGTCGGTGCATTTGGGAATGGTTGTTAAGTAAGCAGTAACAGGAGACTACATTTTGGTTCCATTGCTGAGACCTCTTTTCAAAGTTTTCATGAGAATGACATGTGATGATAGAATGCACTTGACGTTGGCTAGTGTTGAAGCATGGTTTAAGAGCACGGAGGATGAGTTTTCTCAGATATTGAATAATTGACTTGAATTTGATACATGTAAATGGGTATAAGAGCACCTGTATCATGAGTTGTGTGAGACATTATTCTACTAATTTCCAGTGGAGTTATATGAATGGATTTCAACATACGTGTCTAGGTGGATTTGGTACAATAGACCTCGTGTATGGACCCAAGATGAGTATAAGAAGTTGCATGATGTCAATCTGACCTATACCCTATTTGTTGATCACAAGTGGAGAAGAGTGTTGACCATTTATACCATGGAATACGCTATTTCTATGTATTCTTGTCCGTAGATTGTTAAGTTTGAGTTCTTAAGGGATCCTAGAGGAAAAAAATTTTACGTGTTATCCCCTTAGCTATTTTGATCCTCATCATTACTTTAATTTTGGAAGCTTTTCCTATGGTTTCCTAAAGTTCTTTTGGGCACAGGGCATGGAAGCCAATGTGGTGAAGGATGGGGGACCCTACCGTGGATAAGGAGAGGGAAGAAAGGTGACTCAAGTATGATGAAGCTTGAGAGAGGGAGTTAGAAAGATGATACAAGGTTGCTGGAGTGATGGAGATATAGAGATAGAAATTACAGGAAGGAGTTGAGGTTTGCACAGAAGGTGTGAGATATGAGCAATTTTGTCTACCCCACCATGGCAAGCACATGAGAGTTACCCCCTTGGATTCTGGTGAGACTTCATCATGTGAAGAAAATAGAGCCATCTGCACACATTTTGGCCCACACAGGTGATTAGACCACAGCACTTATCCATCCATTCCCGAGGAAAAAAATTTCACTTGATAATTAGAGCTATTGATATTAGTGGTCAATCAAAACCTAGGAGGTATAACTTTTAATTTCCATCTATAGCCGCATAGTCTTTTCTTGTGTTTGGAGGTATTTTTTCTGGCATGACATTTGGGCAAGGTCAAGGTTTACAAAGTTTTGGTATCACGTCTGGAGTGGGTATGGGAAGCACATCCAGGAGTGGATCAGTATCACAAACCGTTGGCGTGTAGTTTAGCGCAACGGTGGGGACACACGATGTCGCACTTCAGCCCTTTTCCTACTCACGGGAGGAGAATCTGGAGGATCCGAAGGAATAAGAGCTAGTGGATTAGGTGGTAGAGGCTATCGAGGCCCCAAATTCAGAGGGCAAGGACCTCAACCATCTCAGCAGGTGTTTTATGGAATGTCCCTACACTTTCCTAATTACAAGGGCGTGGAAGATGTTGTAGAACATGTACAAAAGTATGAGATACTATGGCACACGAAGGGAATAATTTCCCCAAAGAGGAAAGAAATTCAGTTTTGACCACCTTACGAGGGTTTTCATGTAGCTGTAAATGTGGTGTTATGGTAGAAGATCAGTACTTTGGAAATATGACCCACACCAAAAAATTTGGATTACACTGCGCACCTGAGGCGTTCTTGGCAGAGTTCCACATTCCTAAGTTCGAACAAAAGAGCATCAATGCGTTGAAATAAATTTAGCAAGGTATGAAAGAGAGTGTGTGGGAGTATGATGTGTGCTTTAAAAATATCTTATCAAAATTATATTATGACATTCACCCATCTCAACATGCTCAATGGTTCATTGGTGGGTTAATTACCCCTTTCAGGAGGGCGCTTTAACATAAGACCTTTACATACCCGCGCGAGGCCTTGGAAGCTTCCTTACATGCCGAGGTCATAAGAAGTATGGACACCGGAGTTATTCCATTTATTGAAGCCTAGATTTCTTCCATGAAAAAGTAGCTGGAGAAATTATCTAAGAACTCAACGCATGAGGATCATAGTGGACTATGGTGCACATACTGTAAAATAGAGGGACATACGAAGGACATCTGTCCATGAAGATCGGTTTGTGTCATGTTGGTAGACTGTGAAATTTTACACAGATGTCATGATGTAATTATGTTCCCTTTACTACAACAAGTAATCCATAAGAATGTGTCTTGCTAATGGACACCAAGGACTGCAAATTGATTGACCAAATACATGATGCCATTAATACTGGTGTGCGCCAAACTAGTATTGCAATTGTCCCCAAGGATGATGGTCACCATTATGATGGGTGCACAAATGGAGGTGAGAATGGATGAGTCTTTCACGGAGCATTTAGAGGCTGTAGCAATCACGGAGGTAGAAGAAGTGAATTTCCTCGTAGAACTCAAGTATAAGCGTGGTCCATAGAACATTACAAGTGTGAATTTCCTAATCTACTACAATGATCTTGGTGTGTAAAGAAACACAAGTATGAGGAATTCCCATAGTTATTTGAACACATGAGCCAACAAAAACAAAAGGACAAAGGGCACCAGGATGGTAAGCATGAAGAAATCAGACTTGCAATAGATGCCAAGGGTGGCACGTGAGTAAGAGTTAGAACCTCTACTGGTGATGATGCATCTAAGGCTACACACACCAAGGAGATACAAAAGCAAAGGCCATTGGTTACTAAAGAAGAGGTAGTGCATGGGAGGTATCCATACCCTACTCATTAGAAATAGGTTTATCAGGATACCAAGGATGTAATTTGAAGCCTACAAGGAGAGATCCAGTTCCTAAAGGAGTAGTCGAGGTAGTTAGACTAAAGGAAGAGCACTTAGGCTCTACAGAAGGATCTGGATGAAGTCAAAGAGGTATAAAAAATGATGAGGCAAGGTAATATCATTCCTCTGCTAAGAGTTTGGTTACGGGAGAAGATTTCACATGTTGGAGGAGAGCGAGAGCGAGAGGTTTTACATGATAACCTTCCCCTCGCACCATTTTTAATGATAAGGAGATTACCTTGAATGCAGTAGTTGATGGATGGCTCCTAAGAAATATTCTGATAGACATAGGTGTGGAGGTTTATGTTCTCACTCTAGACACATGGAATCAAATGGGAAGGACCCCACTATAGCCATCCTTAAATGTGTTGTATATGGCTAACAAGATAAAGGCAATTCCCATTGGTGTATTGAAGGATGCTATTATCACTATCCAAGGGGTGAAATTCACTGGAGACTTTAAATTCTTGGCACTCTCTGAGGTGGATAACTTTCTAATTACTTGGGTGCCCCTGGTGTTATAAGAACAATGATGACTTGTGGTTTAATAAGGGATACATAAGTTTTGAGAACAAGGAGGAATGATTTATCATCCCTTTGACCGATGGGAAGTTAGCTCCCTACACTAAGCCCATGGGAGAATAAGTCCTCAACAGAATCTATGTGTGCACTATCAGGGACCCTAAGGTTATACACCCTACAAAAGGAATTATTCAATGGGAGGACGCTCAATCTATTAGCGATCCCACTAGTGTAGTATGTGACAATTGGGAACATGAGACTTATGAGTTAATTGGGTGGCAATTGAGAGGATATATTACAAGAGTAATAAAGGCGCACCCATTTAGGTAGTTGGGAGGGAAGAAGTTGCCAAAATACACTAGGGAAGGCAACCTTGATGTTTTCCCAAGCCATGGAAGCTCAATGGAGATGAGAGATCAAAAGAAGGAGCATGCTTATCTACACTTTACGCAGGGAATGTGGCATGTTGGTGGGTGGCACATTAGGACAATCTTCTAGAATGACGCGAGGTGAGGATTGTGCTCTCTATTAGATTCTTCTAGAGTAATGCACCCACTAAAATTTATGTCTATGATGGGAAATGATCCGCCTCAGATAATGTCCAGGAATGTGATAGGATTTGGATGGAAGGCACAGAGGCTTTACCTCCTTCCCTCTAGGTACACAAGTTCTATTCAACACTACAAGGTTGTGCACGTGCATGGTACGTTCATTCGAAATTATGTCATCAAACATGGAACTAGCCAGAGTTAACAGATGACTTGATTAAAACCTTTGAATATGAAAGTGTTAAGCCATTTGTGAATGAGGAGTTGCAGGTTGTTAAGCTCAAGGAGGGAGTGTGCCCGATTCGAAGAGACCTTACCAAATGAATCCAAATATGTGCATCTGGATCAAGGAGGAGATAAACAAGATGGTTTTATCAGGCATCATTAAAGCTACGGAGGAATCAGAATGCATAATCCCAATGGTCATAAGCATTAAAAGGGATGGAAGATAATGATTTGTGTTGATTACAAGGATCTGAGTGTGGTATGTGTAATTGATCCCTTCCCAACCTCTTTTACTGAGGATATCCTAGAAGGAGTAGTTAGGCGTGAGATCTATTCCTTCACAGGTGGCTTCTCAAGATATCATCGAGTTAGAATTGCAAAGGAGGACCAAGGAAAGACAACTTTTTCCACTGAATGGGGAATTGTTTCCTACATGGTCATGCCCTTTGGACTGAAGAATGCACCTACCGTGTTTTTGTGCATAGTGGTCCAGAAATTTTAGGATTTTATCCACAAGTTCCTTCAGGTATACCTTGATGATTGGACAATGTATGGACTAGTGACGAACCATTGCAATAATTTACGGTTGATGTTCGAGAGATTTCAAGAGTTGCGTATATCCCTCAACATCAAGAAATGTCTCTTCGATACTCCATTTGGAACCTGTTGGGGAACATTATATGTATGGAAGGCTTATTGGTGGATCCTACCAAATTTTTCATTATTATAGGATTGGGAGAACCCATCAGCCAGAGCGCAATGCACGGGTTCCTTGGGAACACGAGGTACTACCAAAATTTTATTATGGGATATTCCAAAATTGCCGTGCCATTGGAGGGATTTATGAAGCACTAATGTACATTTCATTGGGGAGAGATGCAATAGAAATCATTTGATACATTCAAGAATAGGCTTATCACTGCACCCATATTACACTTTCCTTCCTAGGATAAGTCCTTCCATGTGTATGTTGATGCATCAGGGATGACCATTGGAGAAGTGTTAGCACAACCCGGGGAGGGACTGCGATCACCCTCTTTGTTTTGCAAGTAGGAAATTGACACTAGCATAACAGAACTATACTACTACCGAGCGCGAGGCATTATCAATGATCTACACACTACATAAATTCAAGCAGTATTTTCTAGAAACACCCTTTATATTCTACATGGACCACATGGAATTTAAGTACTTAGTAAACAAGTTGGTTTTATAAGGGCACATATGTAGATGGGTCCTATTATTTCAATAATTTGATTTTACAGTTGTCAAACCGGGTAAGAGTAATTTGGGACCTAACCATTTATAAATAATTGACTCAGGGGAGGATGCATAGAGCATTAAGAATACGTTGTTGGATGCACAATTGTTTAGGATGTGACACACACCCTCTGAATTAGAAGATATTGTGGTATTTCTAAAAACAGGTATGGCGCTATAGGAAATTAAGACTTTAGAAAGAAAAAATTTGGATATATGCGTCGCACCCTACATGTTAATTGGTGGATATTTATACAAAATTAGGTCATGATGAGGTCTTGCACCGGTGTGTACTAGAACATGATTTCCTTACAGTCATGGAGGAGGCTCACGGTGGAATTATAGGAGGACACTATGCAGGGAATCCAACCACATAGAAGATTCTGCTAGGAGGGATTTGGTGGGAAAGCATCTACCATGATTGTATTGAGTTTTGCAAGACTTGTGACCATTTCCAGTGCCTTACCAAACCAGGAAGAAGGCATGAAATTTCCTTGATACCAATAGCTAGCGCAGAACCATTTGAGAAGTGGGTGATTGATTTTGTAGGACCAATTTCATGTGCAATGCAAAGGACTAGTTCACACTATATCGTTACTTGCACTAATTACTTAACAAGGTGGTCGATGCAATGCCTACGAAAGGATTGCATAGTAACCATAATAGCAAGATTCCTGTGGGAGAACATAATCAACAAGTATCGGTTTCCTTTAATATTTACTAGAGACAAAGGCACACATTTTGTTAATGAGATGGTTAGGATTTTGTTTGGAGAGTTCAGGGTGGCCCATCACAAAACCACCCCTTATAACCCTCAAGCTAATGGGACCACTGAAGCATTTAACAAGATACTAAGTCACACACTGACCAAATGTTTTGATGTGGGAAGACAAGATTGGGATGAAAAATTCTCAACCATACTATCGGCGTATAGGACAACCTACAAGAGATTAAACAAGGCCACACCATTTCAATTGGTGTTTTCCACGGAAGTTATTTTACGAGTGGAGTTTATGTTGTCGTCTCTATGTATTACACGTGCAGGAGGATTAGCTGATGAGAAAGAACTACAAGAGCGTATAGAAAAGTTAGTGTAGTTGGATGAAAGGTGATCACTTGCTAGGTGGAGTAAGAAGACTAAGAATGCATGACAAAAAGCATGGAATGATCATCATATAAAAAACAAACAGTTCAAAGTTGGGAAAATAGTCTTGCTTTATGACTCTAAATTTTTGTTCCATCTGTGGAAACTGAAAGTCCATTGGTTAGGACCATACATCATCTCTTACATCCTTGATTCCAGTGTGTTCTAATTACAAGCACTGGATGGGACGAGGTTACTGTTTACTTCAATGGGAGTAGGTTAAATCCCTACTATAAATAAGGCTTCTGTAGTAAAAAATAAGGGAGTATTTCCAATTAGATTATATTTCCATTAGTCCTTTTCCCTTTTTATTTGTCTCCTTTGTCAACATTTTCGGCTTTGTGTTGCGTGTTGGTGCATCGTAGTTAGTACATTGTAAGAGGTTCTATGCACAAGGGACCGTGCATACATTTTTGTGTGGGGTGAAGTACCAACTATGTTGAACATGAAGGCCAAAATTCTTTGACAATGGACTATTGGGAAACATTAGTGCGAAGATAGAAGAATGTGAAATGTGATGGCTAAGGTGCATAAATTCGTGCAATTATGAAGGTGGGTTGAGAGAAGTTTGAAGACCAAAAATAAGGGAAGGATCATGTGGTATAACATAAGGTAGGAAGCACCATGGGGAACTACTTAGTAGATGGCACAGAGGTTATGTACTTTGGACCAGTGACGTGTGTGAAGGAGATATGTGGCAGTTTACTAGTATTGGAGTGCTAGAAGGTTATAGTTGCGAGTGCGAGGGGAATTCATGAAGGTTTGATCTAAGTAGAATAAAGTAATTTACTTTATTAAAAAGTGATGTTAAGATGCGTGGTCGAAGGAACTCTAAGGTGTCGAGAAAGCATAAATAAGAGGTAAGAGTAATCATTTTGACTACTTTTCCTTAGAAAATTTATTCTTTTCTCCCAAACTCGAAGTGTGCCGAAGGTTTTTTGAAGAATAACGATGCAAATGACTATCACAAACCAGTGGAGTTGTGTGAAGTTTTAGTGAAATCTTGTGGCATAACATGGAGGGAAGAAGACAATAGAGAAGGAAGGAGGTGATGTGAAAGAGAAGAAGGGATTTGTCAAGTTAGGGAAGTCGAAAGAAAGGAACATGACACCTAGGGAATGAATGAAAAAGGAGAGGAAGATGACACCGAAGAAGGCTCGAACAAAGAAACCAATGGTGGAAAAGGAGGATTTCATGGAGATCTACTTGGAAATGCAGTACCCCCTGAAGTTATGGAGTTTGAAAAGTGGAGCTCGAAGGTATACAATGGAAACATCAATGAATACAACCACAAAATGACTGAAAATGAAAATATGATTTAGAAAGACCTAGTATCAAACACCCTGATGGTGGATGAGCTCAAAAACCCTAAGGTTGATGACTCATGCAACAAGCTGCAAAAGACTAGGTTTTGCAACTATGGGAGCTTCCTTTCTTTTCCAAACCCACCCCATTGTTTAGGTGGTTAATGTCACGGTGCATGAAGACTTCTTCTACTTTGCGGGAAGAAGAATGAGGATCACAAGCCATTTGATTTAGATGGTGATGGGCCTGCGGAACATTGGAGAGGATATGGCACTTGATTTATGTGTCACTACCAAGATTGAGGAGCTAATGAAGAAGTTAAACTACGAGAAGGGGAGTAGGGCACAGGTGATTGTATACCTCCTAGACCCAGCATTGAGATTCATGTCCCGGATCATTAGCTATAAGTTGGATACATCTTAAAGATGGACAGAAATTAACCGAAGGTTCCTGTACATGGTTTACAAGGTGTCCAAGAGGGCATACTACATTTTTTCCCAATTCATTGTGAATTGTATTATTGAAGAGGCATGGGTGCAAAATGAGGAAGGGGTGAAAATCATTTGGGGATCCATCCTATTGTTGATCA
This sequence comes from Taxus wallichiana var. yunnanensis, assembly GCA_018340775.1. NCBI lineage: Eukaryota > Viridiplantae > Streptophyta > Pinopsida > Cupressales > Taxaceae > Taxus > Taxus wallichiana. The sequence continues at coordinate 239,893,798 of CM031240.1, forward strand.
TGTTCTGGGAGATTGGTTTCCCAGACGGACCAGATGGGAACATTTGGGTTCTCCCACTTGCCCACGTGTCCCATACAGTCTAATTCACAAAATTCACCTGCGATGGAACCATCTCAAGCACTTACAAGGATTATATGAACATGCGGTTCGAACGATTGTGCGGAGCTTTTGAGAATGAGTGGCACATCCCCATGAGTTACCACAAGTTTTTAGGGATCAGGTTTAATTTGCTACTACACAACATTTTTGTCTAGCTAAGTTTATGATGGCCAAGGGAGATATGGGGCCATGGTGCAAGCTCTCCTTCGCATTCATAGCCAAATATATAAAGTGTGCCATCAATCGGATCAAGGACATGTAGAAGTTGAATTTTGATGCAGACAAGGTGGATGTTGATGTCCACACATTGCACGCTACATACAAGTATAGCACTCGGCTTGCCTACATAGAATTTTGGAGCCATATTTTCTTGACTTACACCCTCATGTCAGCGTTACCATCAAGAGGTATGTCCATCGAGTGTTAGTGCAAGTGCACCCAAAAATATAGGGAGGGATTGAGGTGGAGGTTACATACTCTCCCTTTCTAAATCCACGTGAGACGACAATCCTTCCCATGAAATCAGTGCATGAGGAAGAGGAAGAGGAAGAATAACAAGATGAGGGGAAGCTAGATACTTCTAGAAATAGGAAGTACTACATGTTCTAGAATGGGAGAAAGGGCGCAATTACTTTTGTACAGGATAGCACCAAGGCCTCATTGTCAGGGCATGAAGAGGAGAAGGAAGGGAAAGAAGACGAGGAAGAAACGGAAGAGCCAAAATAAAAGAGATAGAGGACACATGATGCATCAAGCCCCAAAATAGGCTTAGAGGAAGGAGAAGAAGAGGACCTCACCACTTTTAAGGTAGAATTAGAAGCATAAATGGAGGGGAAGGAGGCTAAGGAGGAGGCCACAGATGCAGAGAGGCATGGAAAGGAGAGGAACATTCTATATGGGCTGAGAAAAGTCCAACGTGCGAGGCCACTACACCACAGAATGTCATCCCAAAGGGAGATAAAGGGGACTCCTTTACTATAAAGGAGGATAAGGTATTTACCCCTAGGGCGAAGAAGCAAAGAACCAAACACAAAGCTACAAGGAAGAAATGGACACCTGTGTCCCCACACATGGACATTGTGGATAAACCCACAAACATAAGATCCCAGGCCATCCTCCCACTAGAAAATTTTCATGGTTGGGATTCGATGGATCAAGACGGGGGTGTGTCCAGGACTAGGAATATTCTTAGCTATAATATTCACTGCCACGCCAAGGAACCTAAGTTCTAGTTCAACGATCATACGATTGAGACCGTTCACTTAGAGAATAAAGGAGGAGATACATATAAGTTGGTGGATTCTAACCACCTAGAAATGATCAGGCATGCAATGCTTTGCAAAATATGTCTTCAGAGGTGATCTGGAAAAATCTAGATGCAGGGGCCACCATTCGTACCCTGATCACAGAGAATAAGAGAAAGGAGAAGGAAATAGATAGGTTACGCTAGGGGTTAAGGGAGAACATGCACATATGAAGGAGGTGTATGACCGAGTTGACACCCTCATGAAAATCATTCTGGGATAATGTCCGACGTTGGTAAGCCAAGTTAGGACCGATTATGGGATGAGATGGAGTACCTTGAGGATCTCATGGGGATGTTACTTGTTAACATAAAGGATGATTTGGGCCCCATAACTATAGAGATCGAAAAAGTGAAAGAAGAAAACAAGGTCGTCATTGAAGCCTAGATCACTAAGTTGGAAGACTTGTTCTCCCAACTCAAGGAGGTAAATATAGTGGCAGATATGAGCTTCAATAGTTGTAGAAAATGTGAGCCAATTATTGACACACGGGTGACAAAGGAAGAGGTAGCCCTCAAATTCTTGCAGGATATCATCCTGACTAACAAGGTGGATCATGCATAATTGGTCATTAACACCACGACCCAGAAGGAGAAAATCAAGACAAAGCGTGAAAAGATGGACTTCAAAATCGGTGAACTCCGGGACTCCATTATTAAATGGATGGATGAGTTCAAAGGTTTCTATGCGATTTTTTGGGGTGTCGATCAACCCATTGAAGGGGAAGATGGAAGAAATCTTCCCAAACCAGGTGCCCAGTGTTGTAGGTGAAGCACCAAAGAAGGCCTTATCAAAATTGAATGCCTTGGAAAAATTGAAGGATGAGATAAAAATGGAATTCCCTAAACTCCTCCAATTGGTCATATAGCATCCCCCCCATTCTTCAATTCTTTATTCAAATTCTCTCTACCACTATTTTTTATTCTTTAGAGTAGCATTCTTACCGTAACAGGTTTTGGTCGACAATATTTTTGTTCGAGAAGTGCGGAGGATTGCCGGTTTGGTGGCAGGTTTACTGTGGGTTGATTTTGGACCCCTAAAAGTAACTAAGTACCTAAGGCACGAAGCCTCATGGTGTGCAAAATCAGGGCGCGAAGGCACGCGCAACACTAATTCTTGGAGAGGCATGAAGGCTCCCACCGGGAAGGATGGATTAGTTCTTAGTGAGTTTTGGACAACAAGAAAAAGATGCACGTAGGGAGCGAATGGAAAAGTGACCAGATACAGATGTGGATAAACTATGTAGACTTGTGGCTCAAGGAAAGGATATTCCAGAGTATCAATATGGTTATCATGAGAGGATAAGGAGTCAAGGTTATTAAGTATTAGCTAACACATGCATGCCAAAGGAACTCTTAAGGGAAACACATGATGACATCTGGCACATTCCTGGGTAGTGGTAGAGAAATGATGAAAGGAGTCCATCAGGATTTTACAGGTGATGGTGGATGGTTAAGAGAAGATTCCTTCGAATGCTTGATATAGAGGGTTTTTCTATAAAAGGTAAAATAGGATATTGTGTAATTTTTAATGGTGAGTTTTGTGATGTAAAGAAAGATTTGCTACTATGAACATTTCCATGAATGGAACTCTTTTTGATGTAATCTTGGCTACCATATTTTATGTTAATAAATATAGTGAAGTAATTTTGGTACACTCATGTGATGGATCTTGATCTGTGTATTTCCCTTATGTTCATATACGTGTTACTATTTTCTTTGATGTTATTTCATGGTTGATTCTACTTCCATTTAGTTGATCATGTTGATCTATACTTGGAATGCATTAGAATGGGAGTTAAGGCTTACGTCTTAAATCCTATGGATGAATGCACTTATTATCTGTTGTATCACATCCTCGCGTTAAGAAAGAAAATTATCACAAATCTCACATAAAGGAGGGGCTCGGCACATATATGCACCTCCGGTGAGCTTCCAGACTAATCTGGATGATATTTTGACAGATTTGGGAATAGTTGCTAAGCAAGTAGTTCAGGAGACTACATGCATCAAATCTTGGTGCTATGGGTAGGAAGGTTGTTGGTAGTTAGGAGGTTAATTACTCCATTAATTCTCTCCTCTCCAAGTTTTTTTCCATGAGTAAGGTCCTTGATACCACTGTTGGCATGAGAACTAGGTTTCCATGAATGTTGGTATTAGCTAGAGTAAATATCCCATCCTTACTAAGTATTAGCCCAAGGTGGGGGTTGCATATTGTTATATGAAATAGTAGCCCAATTTTTAAAATATGGCATGGGATATTGTGAGATACCTCCTTTTCTTGGCAACCATGGCTTATTTTGGGCAACATACAAAACTTTCCCATCATCCATTTCTATCATTTTGAACTATAGTGTAGCCTCATCTCCTTCTATAATGCTAGCCAATCCCTTACATGTGCAATGAACTTTCTTTCTTCTACAAGAATGGAAAAACTCTACAAGTGTTACCTTTTCATCCTCTCTCTTCTTATTTTCATGTAGAGAATCAAGATGGGTGGACATGACATTAAATATTTCTTATTTTATGTCCTTAAACATGTTTACAATTTCTAATTTACATATTTCACCAATTCCTTTGGCATTTGCTCCACCCTTTGATCTAATACTTCTTATTATTTTCATGGTTTCTCTATAATAGTTCTAATAGGCTTGACAAATATCCTTACAATTTTTTTGGAGATGTTTCTATATCCTATTAATTCCAAAGCATCCCTAACTTCCTCACTGATTCCTTTTAATAAAATTAACTTGAGAGACTCGGGACATAACCTTGTATGTCTTGACTTTTGAACACAAAATAGGAATCTCTCTAGGTAATCTTCAAGTGTTTCATCATCCTTCTCTGTCATATTAAAGAGTTCATATCCTCCTATGCTATTTGGTGGTGGTACAAATTAACTTGCATCAAGTAGTATGTTGTTTATCAATCTACAGTCATTTAATTATCAAACCAAGGGACATAGTCTTTCAATATTGCTAGTGTTTTATGCATAGTTATAGATGTTTGAGAGGTATAAAGATAAATTGTTGTCATTAAAATTGAAGAAATAATAATGCTTGGAAATTAACTATATTTTGAATGAAAGTAAATATTATGGCAAATACAAAACATGTAAAAACAAAGTACATATAAAGGAATGAATTATTGTTAATATAATAATGAAATGGATCAAATCAAAAAACAAATGAGAGGGTTAGAAAATTGCAAGTGGGCCCTGCCTTGGGTGTTAATCCCTCCTAAGGTATATCACTAAAAAAATAAAAATAACTCAGACTTTTATTTCTTTAGCATGAAGATTACAATTGGAAAATATAGAAAATATTCTATCTAGTGATCGATACCCTTTTCAGCATTATAATTTACTTTTTATATCTTTCATTACAGTGGGGGCGTGAAGAAACAAAATTATAATAGGATTTATAGTTAGATTAAGTAAAATATCTTTACCAAACAATCCGGAGACTACATACATGTAACATAACTACTCAATAGGTGTTTACATATTAATCACATAACTTAAGCAATTGATCAATTTGATCAACTAGTTATTAAATCATGAATTAAATTAGCTGGTTATTTGATAAGTTATAATGCATAATCAAGTGATGGCATTTATTCCTCTCTTATTTCTCATAATTGATTCTTTCATCAACATGTGCAAACTTGGGTGTGATGTCCATGTTCCACAAGCTCCTCAAGATCCCACTTTTATTCTTGTGTGTGACCTCCATTGGCTATGAATGCTCTACTACAGACAAGTTCCTTTGGATGCATGTCAGATGTTGTGGAAGACCCCTTTGTTGTGGATGATTTATGTGGTTGTGAGTCAATTGTTGCATATGGATCCTTTGGTTATATTTTAGTTACTGGGGAAGACCCCTTTACTATGGATGATTCATGTGGCTGAATGTCAATTACTGCATATGGATCCTTTGGCTACATGTCAATTGTTGCATATAACAATTTTCTTGCAAACAATGCTGGTATTATACAAAGCATCATTTAAAAAGCATATTGCAATCAAAAGAATAATTTCATACTCATAATACTACAAAATAAAGTAAACTAGGAATAACTATATTACTTAATATCCATGCCATGAGTTCAAGTTATAATGAAAATTTCTAGCAATATCATAGGGAAATAAAAATTTATGGCTACAAATGGCTCAACAAAATATATAAGACGAGGTGTTTTATAAAAGGAAATTAAACAACTCTTCACACCCCCAAACTTAACATCTTGAATGTCCTCATTCAGTTTCTTTTGCTCCACTTGAATGATTCTGCATAAACATATGAAATCAACCAAGGTAGTTTTTCCTTCTAGCTCAGTGAAGAAGTACCATCCATTCATCTTGTACCTGTTCATAATACTTTCTTTTATATCTTCACTCAATGCTATATCACCAGACCAATGTGGGATAGGAAAATGGAAAATTGGTGGGTGATAACCAATGGGTAACCAAGTTTTACCACATGCAGAAGAAACGTCAATGTATGAATTCACCCTTTGTAGAGTTGGAATGATAGTATTATAAGAGTGCATCTCCTTTCTCTACATTTCAGGGGACATCTCTTGCCAACACATTCTGCAAGCATGTACTATCTCTCTTAAATTGAATTTAATGTGGTCCTTGGATTCTTCATGATATTATTTTCTCATCCGGTATACCCTCTATCTAATTTCCCTATGTTCCATGTATTTTCCATACTCTTCATTCATTGCCTTTGTGTTCCCAGCTTTAGTCCTTCTTATTAAGGGTTGTACTTTTGAAAAGTTCTTGTATTCTTCCATTTATTTTTCTCTATACAATTAATTTTTAAAATAAGAACACAGTGTCCTAATTGGGACATATCCAGTATAAAGTACTGGGATCCAATCCCTATTATATTCCAAGGCATAACTGTACATATACAATTCACATAACAACAAATTAATCTCATGATACATTTTTAGGTATAATCTAAAGAAACTTCTGGTTACACTAATATCAAATGGAACATCCAATTCGATATAGGTAAGATTTAACTCTAACATCTGTTCTTTTAAGAAAATAAAATAAATGTTAGAAGGTGGTCTACATTTAAGTATGTCAGTGGCCACCTGAATTGTATCTTCCTAATTTTTCTTTATCCTTTCAATCTCCTTTCTTTATCCTTTCAATCTCCTTTCAAATTATCTAGGTTATTCATTAGTGTGCATCTATCATCTAAAGGTGTGTTAATTAAAAATGATTTGATGAGATGTATTAATTGTTTTCCCAACAACTCATCTTTTATATTTTTATAAGAATATTGTATCCATGTCTATGTATTTCCTAAGTACATTCTTAAACATCACTATTGCAACCATGAACTTGTGGCACAATGATTAATTAATATAATTACATGTAATTGTATTTATTTTGTGATATAATGTGTGCATATATTATTATTATTCTAGTAAATTGTTTGGATGATAATATGTGTTGATGCCACTCTTGTTTGTAAGCAGTTTTTCATATGCAACAAAGAAACCTATCCGCACCAACTCGTCCATAGTCAAAGAATTTTTCCGCAACAACTCATCCGTAGCATAAAGAAATCATTCACATCAAAGAACCCACATTTATGAAGATATTTTTAAATATGAAGTGATGACACTTAAGTCCTTACGCATCATTGGATAAGTAGTTGAGAAAGAGGGACAAAACCTCACAATTATATTAATTTTTACTCAGAAAATTACAATAGTGATTACTGCAATATTTATAGATATTTCACAACCAAGTAAAAAAAAAAGAAGTTTCAAAGGTGCAACCAAAACCATATGGGAAGTAATACAACCCACTATTAAAAAAATAAGAACAAAATTATGATACAAGAATAGTATTCCCAAATATAAATTAAATAAGTTTTATAACCAAATTATAATAACTTACGATAGTAATAATTAAATTACCTGAACTCTAATAACTAGATTGGGGGATTCGATAATGTCGGGAGCAAGGCAGGAGATGCGAAACCCTAGTTGCACGGGAAGGAGACCGTAAATGGAAAGGGTTTTAGTTTTATCCACAGCGAAGATGATCAGAGCAAAGGGGTTCACAGACTAGGCCTCATCATAATGAAATAAATGTGTCACACGAGCCTCAATGGTAGAATACATAAGTTGTCCACCATCCAGATTTCCTATCTCTACATCAGGAGGATAAATTAAAATATCTCAATCACATGCATGAGGAAGGGTTGTTTATTCTTGTTCCTTATCACTAGCCCACTTCGTTGGGTCACCCTCCTGTCAACACTTGCCAAGATCCTCCCACGACCTCGGCAAATAGGCGGGATTTGGATTTCAAGGTTAGCAGTGGTAATGTATTTGGATTGACTGGTGGTGGTTTAGCATATGCAAAAGTAACAACTATATTCAAGGATGTTGTGAAATAAAAACCCTCTTCCCCCCTAACTAGTCGGCGTAGATTGTCGATTTGGCTGAAGAGATCCCCGTTGAGTTTAGAGAAACTAGAAGTCTTGGCCTTCCTTCAATCATTGTCTCAACTCATATTTCTTGGGAAATTCAATGACATGTGGTCATCCTCCTCAGATCTCTCACTTTGGATCTCAAAATACTAGACAACAAATTTCAAAATATCATATTACTCCAAGGGTTTCTTATTGGTGCAATTAAAAAAGAATGAATATCATCAAAAATTCATGTCAGAAGGACCCTAGTTTTAGGGTAATGCGGGGATTTTCCTTACGCCTTGGTTCCCTAGGTTCAATTTGAATACCTATTCCATATAAAAAATTCCAGTTTGGACGTGATGTTAAGCAGAAAAAAAAAGCAAGCGCATAGTCGACGACATGCCTATCTATGATGATGTTGGAGAGAAATTGTTGAAAAGGGTAGGGGTCTTGTAACTATATGAACTCCCTTACTTTAGAAAACCTTATAAACTATACCAATGGCTTATGAGAAGAGTCCATGAGGACTTTTTTTTTTTTGGGTGGCGGATGAGGTTCACCGTGCCCTTAATTGCAAGCTTGATAAGTTTTAAGGGAACAAGGACAAAAATTACCAGTGACTTATCTGACAAAGAAGCTATTTTGGCCACTTGCAAGGAGCTGGGTTACGCAAAGGGTCCACGTGAAATGGATATTTATAAGTTAAGGAAGTACCCTATGGTATAGGAGGCCATGTACTTACTCACCAAGTTGAATGATCAAGAAAGGTGGTCACAAGTGAACACCATGTGGCTACACATTGCTAAGAATATTTCATAGGGGAAGTTTACAACTTGGTGGGATACATAGCAGATACCATCATTGAATAAGCGTATGAAGGTGATAAGATAAGTTTTGGTGCCATTCTTCTATCTCTTATTTTTATTGAAATTGGAGTGCCCGATGGGCTGAAGAACAAGATTTAGGAGTATCTTGTAGAGAAGAAATATCTAGCATAGAGGTTTGAGAATTATTTGTATGCAGGATTTATGAGTGGCCCATTCAAGAAAAGGTTAGAGATGTGGTATGATAGACTTTGCGTGGCCTTCAAAGAGGAGTGGAGAGTTCATAAGAAGTTATCATCAGTAGTTGGGAAGTTGGTACAATTTGTTGTGTACCAACACTTTTGCATTGCATGATTTGTGATTACGGATGGGACATGGAGTCCCTAGTGTAAACTCCCTTACACCTTTACAACACGGTTCTTCTAGGTGGAAGTTCATAGGTTTGATGATGCATGAATATTAATTTACAATGCAGAAAAGGTATATTGTGAATACCATACCTTGAGAAAGACTTACACATACCTAGGTAAGTCTTCCTATATTGAGAGGTTCATGTTAGATTATATAATCATGAAGCATATCAGTTTGGCCATTGGCGATAGTGGGGATGCTCTAATTTATATCCAGTTTAAGCCTAGGCTAGAAAATGATAAGTATGTCAAAAATGAATATATGTTACTAGGCCCTCCAAAGGGAAAACATATAGTTGGGAGCCTGGTGTATGAAAATCCCACTTCAACCTCAGAAGAAGAGGAATAATATGAGTAGGAGCACTATGGTGGTTTAGTAAACAGGGAAGGGAGGCATCCCTCGGACACTAAGGAAAGTGATCATGAGATTACTCCTCCCAGGCAGCAACAAGAGGAGGGAAATTTAGAAACATACATGCCATCTTCAGATGCAGACCCCATAAATGAGGAACACCAATTTAAGAAGGTTTTCATAAGGAAAAGGACTCAGGAATGGGGCCATCACATCCTCGATGCAAATCATCTCGAATCTCCCCTCAACAAGAAGTGCCTGAAAAGAAGAGGAGGAGGAAGTTAAATCTCAGAGAGGACGAAGAGGATGAGTCTGGTGAAAGCGCGCCAGGAACCCCGGGGCAGCCTAAAGATGCAGAGGAGCCCTGTGATGAGGAAATGAAGGATGATGAAGAGGGGGCCAAGGAGGCGAGAAGATTAAATAGGTGAGTTGTCTTGTACACCTCACTCCACATAGGAAGGTAAAGAACCCACTACAAATTCCAGTGCCGGTTCCCAAGGGTAAGAAGAAAACAAAAGGAAAGGCAGGTGAGGACTATGTGACTCTGGCTATGGGGTACATAGAGGACACCAACAATATCATTCATGCCAGTTCCAGAGCATGATAGGGCTGAAGGATTTATATGGTTGGGAGTTAATGGACCCAAAAAAGGCCAATGCATGGACTTTAAAATAGTTGTCTTGGTCCATGCAGACACACATGGATGAACCAAATTTTGGTGTGTGCAAAGGGTCATGTATCTCACACTTTGGATAAAGAAGTAACCACATATTAGGCACATGACTGTCAAGCCTCCTGTAACATCCAATGAGAAAGTAAGCAATGCCTTGGTCAAGGTATCTATTGAAGTGGCGCGAAGGAACATTGATAAGGCCACCACCATTCGAGCGCTACTTGAAGATAAAAAGGATAAGACTACAGAAATAAAGCACTTAAAAGAAGAGAAGGAACAAGAAGAGGAAAAGAATGAGGCCTTCATTAACATGGCTAAGGAGCTTGGTGACCACATTTTGAAAGAAATGCCTCATCTAGAATCTGAGGTTCCTATAAAATTTCCTTCTGCTATGCATTATTTGCACACTTTAGTAACTTTGGTATTAGATGACGGGCCTGTTCAAATTCCCATACCAAAAGACCTTGTAAAAGAATTAACAAGGAAAAATTCCACTATAGCTAGAAAAATTCAACTTTTGAGGCCTTACTCCAAACATTAAAAGATGAGCTAAAGAAAGCGGATCAATATTTGAGCATGTGTGCAGTACTAGACACCATAATAAGAATAAGAACTATAATGGAGGATAATGAGGTACTCAAGGAAATGAAGGATGATACACTTGGGCATGTAGAAAGGTTAGCTTTGGTGAAACAAAAGCGTGTGGCTCTTGCAGCAACCCAAGATCCACATAAAGATAAGATCAATGAACTTGGGAAACTTATAGCAAAGAAAATGGACTCCATGGAGGGAATGATCTCAAGTATGGCGTATGTTGTCAAAATATTTCAAAATGAGAAGGACAAGATCACTCGGGATGAAATAGACTCCATAGTTACATATGTTCCAAAAAAGACAGGGAGCGCACTAAATGATTGGCAGACCTTAGAGGATGAACTCAAAAATAAATATCTAGAGTTAGTCCTACCTACAGAATAGGATACTGTAGAGTAAACTTCATTCTTTTGTGCAATGCTTCATTCATTATTTCATTCCTTATTCTTTATTGTTGGAATTCTCATTTTCGGGGCAGAAATTTTCTTTAGTGTGGGGTAATGTTGATAAGATAACATATTACTCTAAGCTAAAGGCACATGAAGGATGCACGTGTTAAGGCAAGGCATACTTGAGGGTGCGAGAAGAATAGAGGAATACGCACGTGCCAAAACACTTTGAATTCAAGACTTAGCCATTTTGTGGATTAGGGCTATCCTGGGAGATAGCGTTCTAAGCACACAATGCCATGAAGAATTTTGGTCCACAAAATGGTATTTTAGGAACAAGTGACTCGCTAAGCACCATGTATAGTTTAAGACAATGATATGATTTCTACTTAGAGTAAACTATAGAAGTATATTATCATATTACATGTTGTGCATATTGTTGTAAAGGAGCATGGCTATTATTATGAGAAGTGCATCTTGTTGTAAAGGAGCATGTGACCTATTTTGAGAAGTGCATGCTTGAAGGGTAAATCCCCACCCCTATATGTATGTGTAGACACCCCAATTTCACATTAATTATCCATTTCCCAAAAATACACTAAAAATAATATAATTTGAATCCATTTCAAATCTAAAAATAATCTAATCCTCACAACATGTCATTATTCTCCATGTTTTTCCACTATTGAATTAAAAATTCAAATTCAAATCCTCACCCACCATTCGTGGTCCCCACTCACCTAAAATCCTCCACTTATGAATTAAAAATATAATTCAAATCCTCACCCATTCTTCGTGGCCCCCACTCATAATATTGCCCACATTTTCAAATCATCCACCTAATCTTGCCCACATTTTCAAACCATCCACCTAATCTTGCCCACATTTTCAAACCACCCACTTAATCTTGCCCACATTTTCAAACCATGATTACTTAAATTAATTTAAGCTAATCACTCCCTCGAAATATAAATACAACCTTACCCCTCCCCTCTAAACACACGGAGAATAAGCTTTCATGCCATATCTAAGTTCTTGCATCCTTTGAGCAAAGAACATCCTTTTGCCTCGTCCTAATGCCAAAATAGCCTCATAATCCTTTTTCCCATCTGGTGCAAAGTAAGAGGATCGTTGTTGCAGGAAGGTCTTGCTCCGTCTTGAAGAAAAGCACCTACATATCACAAAATCAGGGCTCAATCCAAGTTTCCTAGCCCATTCCGAGGTTTGCTACGGAACGCGAAGGAGGAGGTATGATTATTGGTATTTTACTTCCTTGTTAGTAGTGTATTTTTTCTAGCTTACATTACAGCACTTAGGTTACTTTTGATCTGTTACCATTAATTTCCCAATTAGTGGTTTTATCTGTTCTTTGTTTATTATTGTTTATTATTATTTCCTTTTCTATTCCTTATGGTCTTCTTTGGTTAACCTTCACGCTTTGGGTAGTGTTTTTGTTGTGTGGTGTCTTGTGGTGTATCTGCAGGTTATAGCAACAATGAAACTATGAAGCTCATCCTGTCTTTGATCTCCTCGGTGCTTGGTGTTTAGTAGTTCTGATTTTTTATTCACTCATAATCTATAGAAACACAAGCACTAATCATTAGTTTATCATATTAGTGTCATGGGACAACCAATCCGGAAAATATATTTATTTATTTCCTTTTGCTAAAATAAGCTTTTTGTAAGAAGTTAATCATTTACTATTTTTTTCTTTCTTTTATTTTAGTCAATCATTTTATGATCTAACTCTTTCTTTCTGTTTATTTTTATTTTTTAACCTTGCTTGTCAAATTTTAGCTTCTCAGGTGAAGTATAGAAGTCAGAAAATAAAAAAACCAACTCCCGGGACGTTTTTCTCACGTTTAAAATTTTCATTCAGAGCGTTCTCGTAGCCCATCTTCCGGAAGCCATAACTTTTGCTCCCGAACTCGGAATGACTTCATTTTTTTTTAACAGAAAGGTATTGAAAAGATCTATGTAATGCAAAAATAATTTTTAGATTGAGACTTACAGAAAAATTTTGGTTTCATTTCTTCTAACACCTGTCTTTTTTGCAAAAAAACAACAAAATTATAATTTTATTTATTTTTATTTTTTAATTTTTATTTCACGAAACATCCTCACACGTATGCTCTTTCCTCGCACTTCAAAAGTGATCTTGGAAATCAGAAACGTGAGGCCACTCAAGCTTTAGAAAATCATTTTTATTTTTAATTTTTTGCCTTACATTTAAATTTTCCACGAAAACACTTCTAGGTAACGTTTTCACCCTCTTCTTTCATCATTTTTCTTTTTTGTGAACATAATCATTATCGCTATTTCGCAATCATGATTAATTGCAATAATTATTAATATTTATTTTTTAAAAAAACTATTTCAATTGTATCCGCGTATGCTCTTTTCTTGCGCCTTCAAGCGATCTAGAAAATCAGAAACGGTCACAATTTTTTTAGTTTCTTGTTCTAACATTGCAGGATCCTCTAGCTTTGTTTTTCAACTGTCATTTTAATAATTATTTTCCTTTGTCATATTCTTAATATTTGTTTGGTCGTTGGTTGTGTATGCTCTTTTCCTGCGCCTTTGAGCGATCTGGCAAATCAAAAACAACCACGATCACTTTTCTAACATTTCATTTGCAGGATAACTACTAATTTGTTTTCTGTAGAACCGCGTTGCTGGAATATTGTCAAAAAAAAAAAAAAAAAAACAAAAATCCCGCAAAAATACCACCATTTAAAGACAATTGCTGAAACTAAAAAAAAAACACTCAGGTACGCAATTATTTTCTGCTAGTGATTTATTTCAAGTTGGAAAGAACCCTGCGTTTAATCACTTTATCATATTGTTTTTGCACGTAGACGAGGTGGATTTCATCACCACCAAAGCTACACCGGTGACGTGGACTTGACTACCACGCACCAACAGCATTTGCATTTGCATTGCACTTTGAGACCTAGTCTCATCACAGCGTTCGGTATTTACCTCGCCGCTGCTCTTCACTTACAGGTAATGCTGTCGTGCAGCGCATGCGAGTCACGCCTAAATAGCTGTAACAACGAAGCCTGGGCATCGTCCCTGTAAATCTTCGGGGAGTTATAAGGACACCATACACATTCATCCCTCCATCACCTTCCACCTTTTCACAAAACACATTACGGGCGTGGTGATTCACTCAAAATAGCAGTAAGAATTGGTGAGTCTCCTCCAGTGCTCTAAGGGTTCCCCGTACCAATTCTGTCCCCGTACAGAATTAGGTATATCAGGACTAGGGTATATCGGAGGACGCATCTTCTTGGAGTAATAAGAGCCTGCATCCACCATTTCACAGCATACTTGTATGATTGCATGAAACAATGATCATTCCTGAAGAAGTTACCTCATAAGCCAAAACAATTGAATCCACATGACTGCTTGCTGTTTGAAAACACAATAGTTTAGCATTTTTTTTTATCATAAAACTTGGCTGATATCAATGTGTTCATTGTAAAAGTTCAGACCCTAGTTGTGTTCCACAAAAAAATCAGTTCTCGACCAATTCAATACCAAGCGAAAACATCCAAACAATCCAACAACACAGATCAAACCATCACACCAATTTCATTAGCTTACCTCATCCAACAATACATTTGTCATAACTTGGCATCGGCTATATCCAACTGATATTGAGTGACTAGCATTCACTCCCCATATTGTCAATTGTCAAAACATCATCCATAGCTTGTTTCCAGCTATATCAAACTAATATTGGGTAACTTGTTTGAGTTCACTCATTATTCTGTCCACCATCACATTTATCCAAATCATAGCCAACACAAATCCTTTCACAACCATATCGTGATTAACCTATTCAGGTTACTCTCCCCGTCAATAGTCCAGAGCTTATTTAAGTCAAATCTACACAACGTGCAACAAATCGTCTAATAACTCGTCTCGAGTTACATCATCATCATATTGAGATAACTTGTTTGAGTTACTCTCCTTATCAGTCATCACAAGCTTATTCAGGATAAATCCAAAGTAATCAAAGTCATAATGGTATTCACTCGCATGATCCATGATCGTGAAAATGACGACGAAGAAGTCGCACAACAGAACTCACCACTGAAGAACAAGAACAAGTCAATAGGGTGATAGAACAAAACAAAAATGAATATCTGTTACGCATCCTAGCCATGGGGGCAAAACTACCCCCTGACTTCGGGACCGAAAATTTAAACAAACTCATCGACAATGGTGAATCTAGTTATCACAATGAAATACCAAACAATCCAAATGGTTCTTCGGCCGAAGAATTATTCACTAAAATCCAAGATTTAACAAAGAAACTTGAGGAAACAACGATTAGAGCTGAAAGATTAAAAGACCTCAATCTAGATTCTAATACTCGCGACATGTTTGATAAACCGTCCCCCGCTTCTCCATTTGCACAAGAATGGAAACTTATGAAAGACACCATTCAGGGACTGCAAAAACAATCGAAACAATTCAACTTTGAAGAATTGTGTCCTTATCCATTTGATACAGAAATATCACGATTACCATTTCCGCCATCCTTTGAAATCCCTAAGTTTGATAAATACAAAAGCAAAGGTGACCCCCGTGAACATGTCAAGGAATTTTACATGCAATGTCAGGAAGTTGCCTATCGAGACACGTACCTTTTACGATTATTCCCCCAAAGTTTAGGAGGACAAGCTTTAGACTGGTTTTTCCATCTACCCAAAGGGTCGGTCACGACATTTGCAGACTTATCGGAGAAATTTGTCAAACATTTTTCTTATAACCTAGACTCAGAGATAACCATGCTTGATCTCTGCAACACTAGGCAAAGGCCAAACGAAAATTTTGCTTCCTTTTTACAACGATGGCGCGGAATTGCAAGCCGATTTCCCTGCTCAGTACCTGAGAAACAACTAGTTAGCATTTTTGTCCCTAATCTCAATGCCGAATTATCATTCCACATGCAAATGCATTGTCTAAATAGTTTTGAAGAAGTCATCGAAAAGGGGACACAAATCGAAAAAGCCCTCATTTCTAAGGGCTTACTTAAAGCACCCTTTAGAGACCAACCTTATCGAGACACTCCTCCAAACCAGGACAAATCTAAATTCTTTAACCGGAATCGAAATATCAACGATGGTGTTACTGATTCCCGCCATGTCCGAAATGTCCAAAACCATCCCACCACCACGTTAAAATCTAAACAACCAATCATTATCCCTAGAAAGGAAGTTCCTTCTCGGGATCGACGAAGAGAGTTCACTCCTCTGGGAGAAAGTCTATCTAGTGTCTTTCGTCATTTGGCAAATGCTAATATGATTACATATCCCATTGTCAGACCCTTCGAAGAAGGACAACCTAAACCAAATTGGTATAAAGACAATGAATATTGTGATTACCATCGCATAAAAGGGCACTCCACAGATCGATGCATGCAACTCCGCCATTACGTCCAAGACCTGATTGAATGTGGAGACATAGAAGTCGAAAATACTTCTGAGACAAAAACACCTAATGAAAAACTTCACATGTTCAAAAATCCATTCCCTAACCATGATAAAAATTCAAAAGATAAGGGTCAATCATCAAGCAATGTCGAGTATGACTCAGTCATCTCGACCATAGATTATGACCAAGACTTAGTGGCAACTATAAAGATCAAAAGACTGTGCAATCACCACTAGACAGAAAAAAATATGGGTCCCTACAACAAAAAAATCTGCCACTTCGTCCCCGGCATCACCTCCTAATCCACCATCTAATCCCGCCGCCAATTCCTCTTCACAACCTACGCCGTCATTTAATATTGTCAAACAATTAGAAGACTCCCACACAAATTTCAATCATGGAACTACTTAATTCTTCTCCCGCACTACAACGCATCCTTATGCAAACATTGAATAATGCTCGTGTCCCTGAGGACATCAATTCACAACAATTCCAGGCTTTAATTGCACATCTTACGGTCCCCAATCCTATTTTATCTTTTGGTCCCGATGACATGCTTAATCCCAATATCGCTAATAATCATTCTTTATACGTCGAGGGTTATGTAACTCATCGTAAAATCAAGCGCGTCTTAATCGACAACGGATCAGCATTAAATATTTGTTCTATGAAACTTTTACGTTGTCTAGGCTACACTGAAAATGATTTGCAAAACAATATCATAACCATTCGTGGGTATGATAATAGCGAAAGAAAGTCTGAAGGCACAATCACGTTGCCTCTCCAAGTTGGACCCATCACCTTAGACACGATTTGTCATGTGGTAGATGTAGAAGTTGCCTATAACATTCTTGTCGGCCGACCATGGATTCATGCCATGAAAGCCGTCCCATCAACATTCCACCAATGCATTAAGTTTCCTCATTTGGACAAGGAATTTACATTACGTGCAGATCCCCAACCTTTTGAGTATTGTAGATTCCTCGAAGGACGGTATCGACATGATCACTATTGTCCATCCACAGATAAATACGCTTCACCTCGGATAATCCCTAATGAAACACGCATTGATCCTGATACACTCCCTAACAATAATCCGAAACCATCATCTCATAACCAAAACACATTTTCCAATCCATTATCATCCGCTAGTCAACCACCTTCCACCAGTCCTCCTCCCACTAATCAATCATCTTCTTCCACTAATCAAGCTTCTTCTTCCAGCAACAATTATTCTTCCACCACACCACCTTCTTCTTCACCTAGCCAATCTTCTTCATCCAACCACACCTCCTCTATTAAGATACCTCCTCCTGTGAATAATCAACCTTCATCCTTCAATCCACCCCCTTCTTCTTATAACCCATTTTCTTCATCTTTTAAGACTACCAAACTAACTTCCCCACCACATGAGGTACCTATTGGTCCCCCATCTCACACATTTAAAATCATTGACACGGGATGCGGTGAATATCAATTTCAAAAGATGGCAGACTCTTTTTATATCACCAAATCCCCACATAGCTATGGCAAACCTAACGCTCCACATCTGAAAATCCATCCCAATTACCAAATGGGTCAGTCAGTTTGGAAAAAGTTTGGTCATCTTGACAACGAACATATTCCAAGTTCTTGAGGATCTTGGTTATATAATGACGACTTTGCTCCATGTTATGAGTCCCCTCAATTTACCAAAGCTCACCGAATAATGAAAAACATGCGATGGCAGGGTAAAGGACTCGGTCCAAATGAACAAGGTCGTTTAGACCCTATAAATTGCACACAACATCACGGTAAACATGGTCTAGGTTTCAAGGTGTTTGATGTCGCTCCCATAATAATTACGAGTGACAATGATGACACCAGTTCTGATAATGAAATTAGATCTCCATGTAGTCTTTTTGAAGACCTCGCTGAAACACATCTTGCCTTTGAACATTTTTCTATTAATGTCATCAATTTTGAGCCTACACATCCGAGTCTCATAGACCATGGCCAACCACATCACGCATCCATGGACATGTTCCAAAATGATGAAGCCATCGAAGAATTCCTTGGAACTCGTGACCAAATACCTACTTCAGACCATAGAAAAGGATTTGAAATCAATCTAAATGAATCGGCCTATTTTGGCGAAGAGATAAAATATTCAGATCCTTCACCGTTAGAAAATTTGGATCAAAAGCGCAAACAGAGGATTTCCCATAGTCAAAACCTCACCACCACCTTATCCAATAAACATGTCGAAAAATTCCAACAAAAACTTGACACTGATGACCTACATCAACCATTAGCATCGTTCTCTGAAAAGGATACATCTAAAATGCTTGTAGAAGAAACAAAAGACATAAACATTGGCACCACTGAACAACCAAAAATTTTACAACTTGGCATTAGTCTATCTGACCAAGAATGCATGGAATTCACAACACTCCTTATTGAATTCCAAGATATATTTGCATGGACGTATAAGGACATGCCAGGCCTGGACCCATCTCTTGTAGTACACCATCTTGTGGTACATCCGGATCTGAAAAACATAAAAAAGCAAAAACTACGCAAAATGCATCCCCAAGTTGCATTGCTTGTCAAAGCCGAACTCGAGAAACTTTTGGAAGCTGACTTTATCAAACCTATTGATTATTCGGCATGGATATCTAACATAGTTCCCGTTGCCAAGAAAACTCCTGGCATCAGAATATGCCAGACTTCCGTGACATCAACAAGGCTTGTCCCAAAGATGACTTTCCCTTGCCAAATATAGACATGATTGTTGATTTTACGGCGGGCCATGAAATGCTCTCCTTAATGGATGGATTCTCTGGTTCTGATCAAATACGTATTCTTTGAAGGAGATCAACATAAAACAGCATTTACTACACCATGGGGCACCTTACATTTATAAGGTCATGCCTTTTGGCTTGAAAAATCTTTGGTGCCACCTATCAATCGAGCAATGATTGTTATCTTCCATGACATGTTACATGATATCATGGAAGATTATGTTGATGATATATTAGCAAAATCAAAAACACGAATAGGGCATCCAGTGTGTGTTGAGGCGCATTTTCGATAGATTACGTGAGTATAAGGTTCGTCTTAACCCAAAGAAATGTGTGTTTGGAGTAACCTCTGGTAAATTATTAGGGTTTATTGTCTCACGAAGAGGCATAGAAGTGGATCCTGCCAAAGTCAAAGCCATTATGGAAATGCCTCCTCCTCAAAACCTAAAAGAATTACGCAGTCTTCAGGGAAAGATACAATCTATTCGGCGTTTCATATCACAGTTGGCTGACAAGTGCCATCACTTTAATCAGTTGCTCAAGAAAGATGCACACTTTCACTGGAACCACGATTGCCAAGACTCTTTTGCTAAGTTAAAAGAATACCTCTCTAGTCCACTTGTTCTTATGTCACCGGTTCTTGAGATAAACCTATGTTGCTTTATACATCTGCCACTGAACATGCCATAGGAGCTCTACTAGCACAACATAACGATCAAGGAAAAGAACAGGCTGTATATTACCTTAGTCGAACACTTATTGAGCACGAAATACGTTATTCCCAAATCGAAAAAGTATGCTTAGCGGTTGCCTTTGCATTCCATAAGTTACGTCATTACTTGCTTAATCACACAACTAAGTTGATTGCCAAAATTGATCCTCTCAAGTATTTGTTGTCCAGACCCATTCTCACGGGAAGAATGTCTAGTTGGGTCGTATTACTTAGTGAATTCGATGTCGAGTTTGTTCCACAAAAAGCAATTAAAGGACAAGCCCTTGCCGACCAACTTGCTTGGCACACCCCTTCTGGCACAGAACCACTTCAGTTTTCTTTTCCTGATGAAGATATTCTACACATAGACATCGCGCCAGCTTGGACTCTATTTTTTGATGGATCTTGTAATCTCCATGGCTCAGGGGCTGGTATTTTGCTTATCACACCCAGCGGACATGTTATCCCCAAATCATTTCGCTTAGCATTCCCATGTACCAACAATATCGCAGAATATGAAGCTCTCATCGCAGGGTTAAAACTGGCTATATCTTGGAATCTTACAGAATTAGCTGTATTTGGTGATTCCTTACTTATCATCAAGCAAGTTACTGATGAATACCAGGTCAAGGATGAAAAACTTATCCCATATAAACGCATGGTGGATAGTCTTCGAAGCTATTTTCGATTAATTAGCTTTGATCAAATTCCCAGAATTCGTAATAAATCTGCCGATGCTATGGCAACCATCGGATCCCTATTAGAAATCGCATCTAGTCAACCCCAGGCACATTTTCTCGTTGAACATCTCTTAATGCCTGCCTATGATCTTCCTGAAAACACTATGGTATGTGAGATCGTGGGTCCGAATAACCCTTGGTACCACGATCTTTATACCTTCATTCATGATAAAACGTTTCCTGCCGACATGAAACCAATGCATAAACGTGCTTTAGCACAACGTGCTTCTCGTTACACCATTTTAGCAGAAACTCTTTATAAACGAGGATATGATGGCACCCTACTCCGATGTCTTAATCAGGAAGAATCCTCGAGTGTATTAGCTGAAATCCATTCTGGTATCTGTGGAGCACACATGAATGGTATCGCCTTAGCCAAGAAAATCTTACGAGTTGGATACTATTGGCCCACCATGGAAAGTGACGCATGTCATTTTGTCAAACGTTGTCAAGCATGTCAAAAGCATGGAAATCTTATCCACGCACCTTCCCAGGCATTACAATCAATAACCACACCATGGCCCTTCTCTCAATGGGGACTTGACCTCATTGGTAAAATCAGACCAACATCTTCCGATGGACATAAGTTCATCATTACATTATCGATTACTTCACTAAATGGGTAGAGGCTATGCCTCTCACTTATGTTACCGGTAGCCAAATATCGAAATTTATTTTCAATAATCTCATATGTCGATTTGGTATTCCATCCGCTCTGGTTGCAGATAATGGCAAATCATTTAAAAACCAGGATGTAAAAGACCTAGCCAAACGTTTTCACATCAAACTTAAATGGTCTACTCCATACTACCCTCAGGGCAACGGTCAAGCGGAAGCAACCAATAAGACCTTAAAATCCATCATGGAAAAGATTGTCAACACCCATGGACGTAATTGGCATACTCAAATTTACCCCGCTCTTTGGGCTTACCGTACATCTTACCGCACACCTACCGGAGCCACCCCATTTTCCCTTGTTTATGGTTGTGAAGCCATTTTACCTATTGAGATAGAACTCCCATCCTTGAGGATCTCCCTTAAAGATGTAATTAATGAGGATGAATACCGACAGTCACGGCTTCAGAGCTTGAGCTTCTCGATGAAAAACGACTTAATGCTCTCAATCATCTTCAAGTCTATCAAAACCAACTGCAACGCAATTATCATAAAAAGGTAAGACCCAGAGAATTCGAAATTGGTGACCTCGTTTTAAAAGAAAATCAAAAGAATACCACTAAAGAACGAGAAAAACAAGGAAAATTTGAGCCTAATTGGTTAGGACCCTATGTAATCATAGCTAAATTTGGCTCTGGAGCCTATAAATTGGCCACTGAAGATGGTCAAGATTTGGATGAACCAATGAATGCAGTTCATTTAAAGAAATTTTATCCTTAAGATGTTCACTATTCCAGGATACAATGTGTACATTGTTCCTTTTGTCTTACTTATTTCCGAATAATTTAAATTCATTCATTTCCATTGGCAGATATTTTCTTTATCAAAATCACATCTTCATATTTATCATCATGAGACAAGTGCTAATATAAATCCTATTAAGTTTGTGAGCGTCATACTTCTTCCACTTTCAGTCGCTTTCCTCTATGGTCATACCTAGAAGCTTACTGATGGTAATATATCCC
The DNA here is from genome assembly GCA_018340775.1 of Taxus wallichiana var. yunnanensis. Lineage (NCBI taxonomy): Eukaryota > Viridiplantae > Streptophyta > Pinopsida > Cupressales > Taxaceae > Taxus > Taxus wallichiana. The sequence goes on from CM031240.1 coordinate 239,916,214, forward strand.
CTTCTAATACATTCTCTCTTTCATAACAAAGCTCTAAACTTCGTTACCCAGTTCGTTTGGTCGTCCATCTCAGTCTTCGGTGTTGAACCCTCGCGTCCTACTAGTCGTGTGGGGCTGAGATTGGGGGCAAATGTTTCTTCCCAAATACAAAGCACTATTGTAAAAAAATCCATCAATTCAATAACTTATGAATAATTCATTGTCACATCTTTCGTCCTTCATAGTCTTTGGTGTTGAGCCCACACTTCTTACTAGTAGTGTGAGACTAGGAATGGAGGAAGATGCCCTTACTCGTCTACGTCTTGTCTTCGGTGATAAACCCTTGCCTCTTACAAGTGGCATGGGGCAAAGCGTAGAGGGTCATTCTCATACAAGCATAAAAACATTGCAAAATATTCCAAAAAAAAAAAAAAAAACAAAGCAACAAAAAAAAAAAAAAAAAAAAAGACAAAAAGGAATTCACTCACCTATACTTTGCCTTTGGTGATGAGCCCTTGCTTCTCACTAGTAGCATGGGGCAAGGCATAGGTAGTCATTTCAAAAATACAAAATCTTATAGTGCTTACAAATTATAGAATCCCCAAACACGTAATTTAGATGCCTAAGTGAAGAGAGAACTATCCCTTAACCTCATATCTTATCAATCAGTAGGCCACATAACTGTCTAAGTCTAGCATGTGACTCATAAAGTGAAAGCCATTTTTGAAACCGGTTCAGTACCATTATGAAGAATGGAGTCACAATTTCCCAAAGGGATTGTTGTTAGCATTTGTCTCTATATTCATTATCTACCTCCTACGTCCTTCTTGATTCTTGGTGATGAGCCCACACATCTTACTAGTTGTGTGGAGTCAAGAATGGAGTTGGAATTCTTTTCATCATATCATCACCACCATATCCTGCCAATGGAAAGTGAATTTATGTTATTTTGAGCATAAGTTACAATGATGGAACACGGTACATCGTCTCTCAAAAATAAGTCTGCACTCTGGTCCATATTGTCAAAAATGCAAAAAACATTTGAAAATCAAAAAAATCAATGTAAAAATCAAAAAAAACATTTGAAAATCCAAAAACATAAAAAATCCAAAAACAAAAACATGTAAAATCCAAAAATCAAAAACATTTGAAAATCATCAAAAATCCAAAAACATTTGAAAATCGTAAAAATCTAAAAATCTTGAAAATCAAAAAAATCCAAAAACATTTGTCAAAAATCCAAAAATCCAAAAAAAAACATTTGAAAATCATCAAAAATCCAAAAATCAAAAATCCAAAAATCCAAAAACATTTGAAAATCGTCAAAAATCCAAACACATGTAAATCATCCTTCAAAAATTTAGAAAATCCAAAAAAATATAAAATTCAAAACAAACATTAGAAAATCAAAAAATCCAAAAACAAAAACATTAGAAAATATCCAAAATACAAAAACATTTGTAAAATTTTCAAAAGACCAAAAACATCCACAAATTGTAAAAACTCAATAAGTAACAGTTTCATCCTTTGAACTATTATCCCAAACGAATGGTCCCACCACCTTATGACTACCAATTTGAACCACTTCTCCTCGCGTGAATCCTCGCTTGGGGAAAATCCGGCTCTCATTGTTTCCTTGTTTGAGGAGACTGACCCAATCCTTTGTACCTCTGCTTGGGGGCACATCTAATCAATCATCACTGTGGAACACGTTAGGGACATGTTTACTAGTTCTTGTGTTGCATTATTAGTGGCAAATTATTAATTGCTTTCTTGTATCTTGATATATTACAGGGGGCATCTTGATTTTATATATCCTGGTGTTCTCTGTAATATTCTTATGTTATCTGATTGCATGTCGTACTGGGGCATCATACTTTCTTGATGGCCTCTGTCTATGCTCTCTTCCATTTGCATATCGTCTTTGGGGCATCAAACTTTTTGATGGCCCCATGCTATCTTATCATGCATATTACAGTCTAGTCATCCTGATCTTTTATATCACGATGCATCCTGTTATGTGCTATATTAAAATTAAGATGCTTTTCGTCACGTGAGTATCTTCCTGCATGATCAACATCTTACTTTGCACCCCATCCATTCACCCATACTAATGCATTCTCCAGTTTGCGAATCCTACTTGATCACCGTTGCAGTTTGCGAATCCTACTTGACGATCTTTCTCAAGTAGCATTCACTATCCAGCAGCTCCTTCTCCCCCACCATGATCACCATGTATTTGATCCATTCATTCTCACTTCTCATTTTTACTCCTCTACCGCTTATACCCATATTACCCTTCTCACCATTCCTGTCCCCTCTCACCCATTGGTATTCTTTCCTTTCACCCTTTTTCTTCCCACTTGACAATCTTACTTAATAACCCCTTACATATGGAATCCTCGGTGGAGGTTTACCCTCTCCCTAAGATCTTCCCATTGTAGAAGCTTCTTCACCACATGCCCTCTCATCAAATAACCATCACCACCAAACACATCTTCCAACTCCACCTCTTCTACTTCCCATTCCTGCATCATTACTCTCACCACGTGGGCATCCCAATTAAGGATTCCCCTCACACTCTCCACCCTCCACTACATATATTCCTTCATCCATTCATGTTATACTCCTTTGTGTCCTTTATTTCTTATTATCACCTCATCTCATATCATATACCACTTCGGCATACCTCACTCACTCTTTTCTCATCCTTCCCCAAATCCACCTTATGCCTAGGTCATCCTACTTACACGCTCTCGTAGTATGGAAAATTCACTTGAGGGTTCCCCTTCAGTCCATTTTGTCATACCCTATTCCCACCAACTCTAACATCATCCTTCTTCCTCAGCTTGGCGATCTTACTTAACCATCCCAGCCGCATGGCAATCTTACTTAAGACTTCTACTTAAGGTTGATCTGTCCTGTGGCCTTCCCCCATCCCATCATATTTCGCCCATCTTATTTCTCCCACCTCTCATCGTGATCATCTTCTTCACCCTACCATTCCACCCCTATTCCCAATATCATTTTGTCTTTCTCTTTGCATATCATCCCTGCCGGTTGGGTGACCCTACGAAACTTCTCCAGCAGTATGACGATCTTACTTAAGAGATTCTCTTAAGCATGACATGTCATCTTACACTCGCCCATCACTCTCCAATCTCACCACCATATTTCCTCTTCATTCCCCATCATCACATCTTTTTACCACCACTATCACCCTCCTCTGCTTGGCAATCTTACTTAACCACTCACCCAGCATGGCGATCTCACTTAAGAGTCCCTCTTAAGGATGATCTGTCTCCTTGCCTTTCCCCATCACTACCCACCCTTCACCCTTCATTTTTCTCGGCATTCCCCATTATCACATCCTTTCACCTCCTTTTCGATTCTCATGAAACACCACTTCTCGCTTGACCATTTGTCATCTCCGGTTTTGCTCACATGGCAATCTTACTTAACCACTTCCGTCACATGACAATCTTATGTTAGGGTCCTCCCTACACTTAACTTGTCATCGTGAACTTCTCCCCGCCTCATTCTTAGTTCACTTTATCGATCGTTTCTTCCACTGGTATCTCCTATTACCCACTTTTTCCTCCTACTATTATCCTTTCTCCACACATCTTCTTCTGACATACACTCATCTCTTCCACCTCTGATCACATTCTTTTCCCCCATTTTCCCCTCCTTGATCCATCATCCTTCATACCATTTCTTCCCATTCTTTTCATGTCTTGGTTCTTCATCCTCACCTCGTTCATCCTCATCACCCCCATCCTCTCCTCGCTTTCACTTCGTCCAACTCCTCCCTCCCATCTTCTTCACTCTTTCCCCTTCATCTTCTCACATTCCCCCTACATTTCTACCCACACACATATTCGCCATTACTGTTAATACTCCTATATCATTCTTTCATCATCATCTTCTCTTCCCGCACTCATAATTGTCAACGGGTTTTCCCTAAAAATTATCACTCCTCATTCCGCACGACCTCATTCACTCCCTTGGACCTTCTAGAGTTTCCCTTCATTCCTTCCATCTTCTACGCCCACCACTCATTGGCAACGGGTTTTCCCTAACGTCCCTTTGTTGGCGTTACCCTTTCCAGTCCTCGTTCGCTTTCTCTTTTTTTCATTTTTTCTTTCACCCTTCCCCACCACTCATTTTCAAGAGGATTTCCCTAACATCCTTTCATTGGCATTGCCTCTTCTATCCCCCATTCTCTTTTCTCTCCTATTCTTTTCCCTCACTCCCACCCTTTCTTGTCGCTTCTTACCCATCTCTCCATCTCCTCTTTGCCCTCTTCACTATCTTTATTGTCTTCATCATACATCCTTTTTCTATTTTCCCATCATCCTAGTATCCTCATTTCATGCATCTCCATATCTTTTCCAATCGATGTCATTCTTCCCCTCTTTCTTCTTTCAACATTCCTTCTACCATTTCCTTTCCACTTATTACCCCCTTTCTGTATTCCCTTCCTTCTCCATCATTTTCTTTGTTATCCTCTTCTCTCTCCCACCCCTCGTCTTATTTTACTTCCCCTATATCATCTTCTTCCCCTTTTTCCATCACGTTTCCTCCTTACATCCCCATCGATAACCTGGTTGTTCAGCGTTGTCCTGTCTTTTTTATCATCCCACTCTCCACATGCATCTCCATACGGTCTGTTCCATATTCTTTGCCTTGGTCTTCCTCGCAATGACGTGATTCCTTCAATCTTCTCCTTGTATTCGTTCTATCTTCCTTTCCTCTCCCCTAATTTTCACGTTTCTTCTGACCACTTCCCCTTTTCTCTACCACCCCTACCTTTTTGTTCATTCTGTATATGTTTCTCTTCCTTTCTCTCCTCTTTTTCACACTTTCCTCGCCCCTCATAGTTTCTTTTTTTTTCTCCGTTCTACTTCTTCTTTTGTCCTCTTTCCATTTCCCTCCATTTCACCCCCTACTCCCACCTCGTTTTCTCCTTCTTATTTATCCTTTCCCATTTCCTACTTTTCTTCACTCTCTCATTTATTTCACTTCCACGTATCCCTCTTTACTATCTCTGTTGCTTCCTTCATTTTGCACATCTCTCTATTTCATCCCTTCACCCTCTACTCTGTCATTTTCCTCTTTTTTCCTTGTTTGTCCTTCATCATTCCCTTCTTCCCATATCATCCCTCTCTCTTATTTCTACCTCTTTCATTCCTTTTTTTCCCCTCCCTATCTCCCTTACTCTTCTCATAATCAACCCCCAACCCTATCCATTCCCTTTTCTCTTTCCCACACCCTCACACCTAGCATTCAAGGTCGATTGAATCCTTCCTCCATTTGCATCATGCGGTCATTCCAGTCTCTTCCACTCCATTATCGTCCTCTTCTCCACCAAATCCATTTCCTTCTTTTGAGAGTTTTGTCGTATATTTCATTCTCGTCGATCCTCTCGAGGGCATCACCACATCTATCCATAATCACATCTTCTCATGACATTTTTGTCTTGGAGGATACTTATGACATCCGTCACTCACCACTTTCTATTCTCCCCACAAACATTCACTCTACCTTTTAAAAGTAGATTGAATTCTTCCCCCATCTGAATCTACTTTCTTTGAAAGGACACTACTTTCATAGTACCCTTCCAAAGAGGGGCAAATGTAGACACCCCAATTTCACATCTATCCTAAATCAATTAATTTCCCTTCCTCATTTCCCACAAAAATACACTTCGAATTAATCAAATATAATTTGATTAATTATCCATTTCAAAATCTAAAAATAATCTAATCCTCACCACATGTCATTATTCTCCATGTTTTTCCACTATTGAATTAAAAATTCAAATTCAAATCCTCACCCACCATTCGTGGTCCCCACTCACCTAAAATCCTCCACTTATGAATTAAAAATATAATTCAAATCCTCACCCATTCTTCGTGGCCCCCACTCACCTAATATTGCCCACATTTTCAAACCATCCACCTAATCTTGCCCACATTTTCAAACCATCCACCTAATCTTGCCCACATTTTCAAACCACCCACTTAATCTTGCCCACATTTTCAAACCATGATTACTTAAATTAATTTAAGCTAATCACTCCCTCAGGCTATAAATACAACCTTACCCCTCCCCTCTAAACACACGGAGAATAAGCTTTCATGCCATATCTAAGTTCTTGCATCCTTTGAGCAAAGAACATCATTTTGCCTTGTCCTAATGCCAAAATAGCCTCATAATCCTTTTTCCCATCCGGTCTGAAAGTAAGAGGATCATTGTTGCGGGAAGGTCTTGCTCCGTCTTGAAGAAAAGCACCTACATATCACAAAATCGGGCTCAATCCAAGTCCTAGCCCATTTCTAGCCCATTGATTATTGGTATTTTACTTCCTTGTTAGGTGTTTTTTCTAGCTTACGGATGTATGTATGATTTGCATAGAGAGGTGTGAGGTATGATTATTGTAGTTATGTTGTGGGTTTTAATGTGTGCATGACTTATGGAGCCATTATTGTATGATTAATCTTGTTATAGTCATTTAGAGAGAGGGTTGGGCAATCAAATAATAACCACTCTACTTGGGGGCCATATATCTATGGGTGTTTCACCAGTGCTCCCTTCACCATAGGCCCTTCTATAGATAGGACCCCACCAACTCAAGGGGATCCTCCCCGACATTCTGGATGAGATTCATTGTCCCATCCTACCGCTCCCTACTATTACTATCTATATGTTGCTCTTTTGGCCAGGCGCCATACCATATAGGTATGGATGATGGATGCCCGGGGGACCCAGAGAGATAAGATCTATAGGGTCCCATATCCTATAGACCGGAAGGGACTACCACAATATCTATATGATACGTCGGCTTGTTGTCGCTATATATCTTTTCCCTATTTTATCGGACCCTATCTAGTAAATCTACTATGGGGTGGGGGCCCCTATTCATATAGATGGTGTTGGTGTGCTCGATCGAATTCAGTTCATTCAATAGGTCGAGGCACTCAATCACTTTCCCTTAGGTTAGCCGAAAGATGGGATATCGGTTAAAGGTCACAAAGCTACCCCACTTTTTGGGGTAAGAAGTGGTAGAGAAAATGCCTTGAACCAATGTCTGAATACCATTGTTATGTCACTGAACTTGTTTCAGGATGATGCTTAAGTACCCACGTCATACTCCCAGGAAAATATCGAACGACCTTCAACAAACAAGTACATGTACCTGAAACCGAAACAGTAGGTAGGTAGAGAATACGTAGGGGCGCGAGATAACTCTCTCTAAGGAACTCAAAAAAATAGATTTGTAACTTCGAGAGAAGGGGTGCCTCCAAGGAGGTTGCGTAGTGACCGTGCCTAGCTGGCGATGATTACCAAAAACATAGGTCTCCAAAAAGTTGTAATACCATGTATGGGAGCTGACACCTACCTAGTGCTGAAAGGTTAAGGAAATTAATGACCTGATGATAGGTAAGCTAGCGACCAAAGCCCTGGTGAATGGAGGTCATAACTATGATGGTCCTAAGGTAGAAAAATTCATTGTCGAGTAAGTTCCGACCCTCACAAAAGGTGTAACTATCTGGGCATTGTCTCGGAGAGACACTCGATGAAATAGACATGTCTGTGAAGATGCGGACTACCCGCACCTCCTGATCAATAAAATCAACCAATGTCAACCAAAAACCATACCAATTTTAATTATAATAAACTCTAAGATTTTGAAAAGATTTCATCTTTTCTTTTAGATCCAAATAGTAATGTTGACGCATATTCATTCGAAAATCATTAAATATATAAACGTTCATAACCAACTTAATCCATGAAAAAAATGTGCAGGAAACAAAAATATAAATATAAAGAGGTTTATCATACTCCCGAACATTTATTATATATTTCCCTATATCAAATGATAATGACGTATCCTTTCCCCTTAATACTATTTGATTAATTGGTTCCTTCCAATCCAAAAGATTCCAAGAGGATAAGAATAAACTCCATTTCGGGATAAATTTAACTCTAAATTCACATTTTATTATGGGGGTAACACCACGAACTCTAAATATTGTGCCCCCCGCCACTCTATATCTGATCTATCTGGGAAGGAGACCAGGGACTCTCGGGCGGCCCCTATCTGAACTATCTACCCCTCCCCTATATAGATATGGGCCCGAACTATCTAATCCAGGGGGGGCACTCCAGAGTTCTGTCTGGGGGGCGGCCCAGCCCAGCCCACTATACTGGTGTGACCAGATCGATCCGCTGAGTTCGGGTTGTCCCAAACCCTACCCGCGGGTTGGGGACTATACCGGCGCCGAAGATAGTATATGCGGGAGGGCCCTATCTATCTATCTATGGGGGGGTAGAGCCGTCCGATCTATCGCATAGAAATCAATAGGCACCTTGATTGATCAAATCTATCGAGAGAATGAATAGTTAGTCAAGATATAAATAGAGAAGAGATTGAAGAGAGAGAGAGAGAGAGATCTAGATGGAGATAAAGAGATAGAGGGATCAATCCCATATCAATTTATAGAGATATATCCGGTAGGAGGAGGCTCTCTATTCTCTATAGTCACTGGACCTATACTATAGATTTGTCGAGCCCTACCTAGGTTCACGTGCCCCCCGTGTCCTAAATGGTTCAATCGATAGGCTAGGTGGTGGTCGAGATGGTGGTGAATCAATAGGTTTCAGGCCCCCGATCTCATCTCTATCTAGTCATCAGTCATATAGAATAGAATGGAATGGATAGCTTGGTTGATTCACAGGGGAGCCGCTAGGGTTAGGAGGTTGGTTAATGCTTAGGACTTCATGGATAGTACTCAATAAATGGTTGGTTAGTTCAGTTTACTGGCTATGGTCGGTAACAGTACCAGCATTAAGCATTTGTTGAATGGGTCGCCCAAACCCCTTGGAATCAACAGTAAGTGACTGGTGACTAAACTAAGATATGGGAGAGGAACCAGGGAGATTGGGAGATTGGGTTCCTCAAGATAAGATAAGAATCTATCTCTCTGATAAGATAAAAATCTATCTCTCTGACCAACCCAGTCTAGGGAAAGGCCAGGAAGGACCAAGATGAACCACTAAGCCTAGCAGGACCAACCCAACTAGCCAGTCTAGCTAGCTTGCTGCCAAGCCTAGTGGCCAAACCTAACCAAACCTCTCGCGATTGCCCCATAGGCTAGCCTTTCACAAATCCAGAGCCAAAAAAGGGGGTTAGTGCCGGATCCGGAAAACCCGATCCAGCCCCTTTCTCTAACCCCTCCAATTCAAGCTCCAAATACAACTAGATTGAGGCTCTTTTCTCAGAGTTTCTAGAGATACAAGGTTCTTTCATCAAAAGAGCCCTCCCCGAGCTCTAACAAAGACTCTTTCTCTAGAAAAGATCTAAAACACTTTTAGGATTTTTCCTCTAAAAGAGATTATAGCCGTGGGTCCCATCTATCCGTATACCCCTCCTCTCTAATCATCCCCATATATGGCTATAGACTAGACTACAAGCGGTCAAATGCGAGTTCGATATATATATATATATATATATATATATATATCATATAATATAGATATAGACTTACTATATAGATAGATAGTGGTTGAACGGCTCATGTTAAAATTCTATATAGACTCAAGAGATCGAGTAGGGGCCCAACATCACATCTATATGCTCTTTTCGAGAGGATCTATATCTATATAGCTGGGGATCCCGACCCCTATCCTATTGATAGAATCTATCTAGATAGGGCGGGGGTGGGTTGAAGTATGGACATTTCTGTAGATTGAGGCACCAACACCTCACCCCACCTAGAGTTCTGGTTCTTCCTATATCTATATGGAGGCACCCAGATAGATCAAAAATGGGTCGGGGGCATATATAGAATAGAACTTCATAATCAGGATCCCTATCCCCCCTCCCCCTCTTTACTCTAGATAATTAAAATTGTCAGTCGACCCTTCAATGCCATATCTATATGGTACCGTTCACCCCAACTAACTATCTATATAGAGTCGATAGTCGGTGGTCGATAGTGGTGAGTCAACCTGGGGTAAAATAAGATGTAAACTTCTGTTAAAACCTCATCATATCGGTGATGTAATTAAACCTTCACCACTATTTATCTAGGGGTATCATATCATGTATTGTATTTTAACCACCCCAGGTCCTAAACCCATCATGGTACATGTTCACCCCAACTAACTATCTATATCATCTTTCATATAATATAAGATCTAGATCTAGTTTATGCATTGTGGGTTGTTTGCTATTAGTTATGAATCTGAATATGGTTGAACATCATCATGCTAACATTCTGTATAAGCAACTCTAAAGAGGAACCTGGTGCCATTACATGCTTCGGGTGAGAGCTCATTAGGACAGTTCAAATATACTGAGTGATGTGTCAAAGACGCCTAGGTTATTCACAGTGAATTCTAGGTTGCATCAATGCACATCATGTCGAGGTCACATGGGTTCATCCTAGACACCACAGAGGTGGTATTAACCGTATTTATTGGAGACTTGACTCCCACCTAAAAAAAATTGTCTTGGAGGCTTGTAATTTAGTTCTTTCTTAATATTAGATAGGTGGTATAAGCAACAGTGATAAGGAATTAACGACTATAAAAAAACTAAATAGTCTTACATACGTAGGTTGTTTGGCTTTAATTGCATGCTTGACCATATAGGAATAATGAGGAATCCAAAATGAATATCCAACAAATTACTTATATCAATGAATGACCTCTAATATTTAAATTTTAGGAAGGCGATGATATTTTTCTTATACCGTAATTAATTGTTTCATTTTCTGAATCATCCAAACCGTAAGCACGTCGCTTTGAACAATGAACTCAAACATACCAAGGTTTGACTTGAGACCACACAACTAGAGTCGAGAGGGTGGTAATGGGAGGGGAATTACAAGCTCGGTCCACAATATCCAAGACTATCAAAAATGAATTTAATCCTTCATCACCATGAGTGACTCTATCCATAGACTATTTTAGAGAGGACATTCATCGATCATTTTATCGAGAAAAGACAAGAAACGAAAATCCTTGTTGCTAGTGTTTACCAAGTATAATCAATCCGTATGCAAAGCATAAGACAATGTCACCCAAAAGTTGCATCTCATCTCACTTTCATCCTTTTCTCATATTCTAGGTACATATTATTTTTAATTTCCTCGAGATCATCTACAAACTGATTTTCTGAAACCTTCTATAGGCTTAATTTAAGGATGTATGAATTTCATCTAATTCTCACTAATCCTCTCACCAAAAAGTGGAGAAGGATTACACCATCAACTAATTACTTAGAAAATAGCTCGACCATATCAATTGTCAATTTCTCCTCAAGAACACATTATTATGATGCCAGCAAGGTTCCAAGGCCTCTTCAAAAAATCCAAATTGTGTTTTATTTGTTAAGAAGTGGACAATCTTCTGACCCTAACAAAGGAGAAAAGATAAAAGATAAGAATAAAGGTATTATCATAGTAGGACATAAAGTGTTTAAATTTACTAAAAAAATTGTTGATGGACCATACTAATTCAATTTTTGGTTCTCGTGAAATGGAAGAAAGACATATGTGGTTAGAATAAGATGTAAAATGTTAAACCTCATCTCCACAGTAGCTGAAATAATGATAAGAGGAATAACGATGGTACAAAATTCTATACTCTTACATCTGTACGGATATAATCCTCCCCCCACAATAAGTAAATACCTATCAATGTAATTAATAAGTGGTTAAAATCTCTTCATTACTGAGCCATTTAGGATCAAAAAATTGCTTCTAGATTTATCAATGGGAATCCCCCATCGAATTAAATTATTGGCCAACTTTCAGAGCCTCTCTATAGAAATGACTACGACCATTTATCTAGAAAAGGACAAGCCCCACTTTTATAAGAAATAAAATACCAACCTTGTACATTATTTAATAAATATGAATATAAAGTGATAAAAATAAATTGGTGGTTGTATTTTATCACAATAACAAATCCGATTTACCTTTGCCAAATTTATCTCCCAACTAATCTATTAAATATGTGAGGATACCTAAAATCCCACATGGCTGTAGTCCTAAACCCACATGACTACTCTCCAACCCAATAAAACATATCCACATGTGACCATTCCACTCCACTCTGTTTCAACAAACCCTAAACCCATGACACTTTAGCCCAACTTTTTTTTTTGTGTGTCTTAAGTTCAACATTTTCTTTATTTTTTTGTCATCGTGTATGGTCAATCCTTGACACTTTAGCAACAAAAATCCTTGCTTGCTAATGTTTACCAAGTATGATCAATCCAAAATATGCAAAGCCTAAGACAATGTCACCCAAAAGTTGCATCTCATCTCACATTCACCCCGTTCTGTTCTCTCATATTCTCGCCATCTAATTCTCACTAATCCTCTCACCAAAAAGTGGAGAAGGATAACACCACCAACTACTTACTTAGAAAATAGCCCGACCATGTCAATTGTCACTCTCTCCTCAAGAACACATTATTATGATGCCACAAAGGTTCCAAGGTCTCTATAGAAAATCCAAATTGTGTTTTATTCACTAAGAAATGGATGGTCTTCTGACCCTAAAAAAGGAGAAAAGATAAAAGATAAGAATGAAAGTCTTATCATAGTAGGACATAAACTCTTCAAATTTACTACTGATGGGTCATATTAATTCAATTTGTGGTTTGCGTGAAATGAAATAAACACAGATGTAGTCAGAATAAAATGTACAATGTTAAACCTCATCTCCACAGTGATTGAAACAATGATAAGGAGAATCAACAACTATAAAAAAACTAAATAGTCTTACATATATATGGTTATGTCACTAACCATTGATTTGCAGCTCAATCCTCCATGTAAGTAAATGCCTATTGATATAATTAATAAATGGTTAAATCTATTGACCACCTTTTATCTAGAAAAGGAGAAGCCCCACTTTTAAAAGATATAAAATAGTGACCAACTTTACCAACTGTGTACATTATTTAATAAATATGAATATAAAGTGATAGAAATAGATTGGGGGTTGTATTTTTGACAATAACATATACGATTTACCACACCCAAACCCACATGACCACTTCACGATGGTACCCCTGTTTCAACAAACGGTAGACCCAAGATTTTCGCTAGATTTTCTTTGGTTTTTTCATCGTCGTGTAATATAGAAAGGGGACATTTGAGTGACTAAATGTAGGTCCACAAAGCCGTAGCATCAATAATTAAGTAGTGAATTTTTATGGTGTCAATGTCCTCACAAATTCCAATCCCCACAAATTCCAATTTTTATGGTGTCAATGTCATCACAAATTCCAATCCCCACTAATTCCAATTTTTATGGTGTCGGTAATAAGTTAATTAACGATGGTGGTTTATTTAGAATTCTCCTATGGTTCTTTTTCATTCAATTTTTAACACCTTATCCATATCGAGACGATGGGAAATGGGAATCTATTGTCATGATTGATGGCGCCTAAGGAGTAGGGTCCACTGAAAGCGGCTTCTCATTATTAAATCTAAAAGGTGCCACGGTTCGAGTGTCATACTCCTTTTCTCTACTATATACCTAGGTAATGTCATTTTTGATAATTACTTCAATTTTTTTTAAAGGGTTGCATTTACAGTTATTACGGCGAAGGTGTTTCACAATGGTGTTTCTTTCCCCACTCACGTTTTTTTCCTCCTTTCCTTTATTCTCTTTCAAATTTGCTCACTGTCCCATCAATATATCAATTACTTTACGGGTTTCCATGCGCAGTATCTCCACTAGTTTCCATAAAGCCGGGCCGTACCAAAATTGAAGCTTTGTGAAAAGTGAATTAACCCATTGTACTTTGCATATAATAAACTTAATCAGTGAGTCTGTTCCACGAATAATCTGTCGTAGTCTGTGTCTAAATTAAATCAATGTTTCCCATCTCTTATCTGCTTTCATTTCTTTCCCCCATATTATGTCATCCATCACACCTGGAGTAACTCCTCACATTTCTTTCCCTCGACAGAATTTACTTGACCCACTTTGCTTATTCTACTTTTCCTAGTTATATGTTCTTTCAATTTTTCATTATTGCCTGGCGCTGCTGGATTTGAGCTCTAGAATGGCTGGAACAATGCTGCTACCTTCACTTTTCTGTATTCTCTTTCTCCACCAGTTTCTCATTACTCACTCGTCCCATTCTTTACATCCCCACACAGACAATACTTCGGATGAGCAGGCTCTGTTGAAATTCAAGTCTGCAATCCAATACGATCAAAACAATTCATTCATCACATGGACTTCCAACGTCTCATTCTGCAACTGGAATGGCGTCACCTGTTCTCACCGCCGACAAAGGGTCGTCTCTCTCAATCTCTCCGGTGCGGGCTTGGAAGGTACCATCTCTCCCTTTCTCGCCAATCTCTCATTTCTTAGGATTCTTGACCTGAGTAGAAACCACCTTCATGGTCGCATCCCCTATCAATTAGGAACCCTTTCTCGCTTAAGGTATCTATATTTATCCTTTAATCAACTTGTGGGTTCAATTCCCACCGCTCTGAGTGCCTGCTATAATTTAAGAAAAATCTTCTTTTATCAAAACCATTTGACTGGAAATATTCCTTCAGAACTTGGTTTTCTCCCAAATTTAGAGTTGATTAATCTTGGTCGCAACAATTTGAGCGGTAACATTCCCCACACCATTGGAAACATATCCTCTTTGAACTATTTAGATTTGGGCGAGAACAATCTGGAAGGCAATGTTCCTTGGGATTTGGGTATGCTATCTCAACTCACTCAACTCTCCTCAATCGGGTCAAACCATCTCTCTGGACACATTCCTTCCTCCTTGACAAACTGCACTAGTCTGCAAAGCTTGGATATAGGTGGCAATTACTTATCTGGAGAGATTCCAGGGAATTGTGCGCCAAGAATACCCGCTTGACAGAATTGTATCTGGGTGTTAATAGACTTAGAGGCAGAATTCCTGTTACACTCTTCAATTGTTCGCAACTCCAAATACTTGACTTTGGAGGTAACCAGCTGAGTGGAATAATACCCACAGAGTTTGGAAAGTTGCATGCATTAACTTGGCTTAGTCTGGGGGGTAACTATTTTGTTGGCGGCATCTTGCCCATTCTTACTGCTCTTACCAATTGTTCTCTTCTCAATTATCTAGATCTATCGCTATAACCAACTGGCAGGTGTCATGCCCTCTTCTGTGGGACAACTTTCTACAAAACTTGAAAATTATACTTGGGTTCCAACCAAATAAGAGGGAATATTCCTCCACAAATTGGAAACCTCACTGGCTTAACTGTACTAGCTTTAGGGGGAAATAATTTGACAGGGAAAATTCCTGGCACAGTCAGTATGCTTCAAAGGCTGGAGGAATTATACTTGGGCTGGAATAATTTACAAGGACACATCCCGTTGGAGATCGGAAAGCTCAAAAGCCTAGGGCTTCTAGCTCTTCCATGCAATAAGCTTTCAGGAAATATTCCCGACTCCCTGGCCCACCTCCAACAGATTAGAAAACTCTTCCTTAGTCACAACCAACTAACAGGTGAGATTCCTGCAAGTCTAGGTGAATGCTCCAAGTTGGAAGTGCTCGACCTCTCATACAACAGGTTCTATGGACACATACCTCCACAGGTGGCGGGCCTCCCAAATTTAGCTTTCTTCTTCAACCTTTCAAATAATTTATTGCAAGGTCCCCTGCCTTTAGAACTCAGCAAGATGAATAAAGTTCTGGCCATAGATATTTCCGGAAATCATTTAACAAGCCATATTCCAAAAGCAATTGGAGACTGTATTGCTCTTGAGTATCTCAATCTTTCTTCTAACAAACTCCAAGGTCCAATCCCAGATTCTCTTGGTAAACTTCTAAATCTCCAAGATTTAGATCTATCCTCCAACAATTTGTCCGGCACAATCCCAATGTCTTTGGGAAAATTGAAAGTGTTACAGCATTTGAACTTTTCTTTAAACAAGTTGTCAGGGAAAGTCCCAAAAGATGGGGTTTTTAAAAATCTCAACACAACATCATTTACTGGAAATCTTGGCCTGTGTGGACTTTGGGTACATTTGCCACCATGCTCTGCTCCCAAAGACAAAAGTCTTCAACATCTTAAAAGGGTATTCATACCTATTGGGACTGCTACATTTGTCACATGTTGTGTATTGATGGGATTCTTATGGAGGCACTATTGCAAGAGACACCCTATGACCTCACAACCCTTTGAAGTGGGTCCTGAAAGAATTTCATTTCAAGAGCTTCTTAGTGCAACTGATGGATTTAATGAGGCCAACTTGTTGGGAGTTGGCAGTTTTGGAAAAGTGTACAAAGGGGTTTTGAGGGATGGCACAATGGTTGCTATCAAAGTTCTTAACTTGGAGAATGAGGATGTAGGCAAAAGATTTGAGAGAGAGTGCAATGTTTTGAGAAGAGTACGACATAGAAATCTACTTAGAATCATATCCTCTTATTCAGATCCAAACTTCAAGGCCTTAATATTTCCTCTTGTGCCAAATGGGAGCCTCGACAAGTTCTTATATCCTATGGGTGGACAAAGTTCTCATGGGCAAGTGTGTAGTTTGGATTTGATTCAAAGGTTGAGTATAGCAATTGACATTGCACAAGGCATGGAGTACCTTCATCACCATTGTTTTGTGCAAGTCATCCATTGTGATTTAAAGCCCGCCAATGTGCTTCTTGGTGAGGATATGACAACTTATTTAACAGACTTTGGCATTTCAAAAGTATGTTTGGAAACTCTATGGATTCATGCACTTCTACATGTACACTAAAAGGATCCATTGGCTATATTGCTCCAGGTATGAGTTCAATTAGTTATCATGAAAAAATGTCATATTTTTTTATTTTGTTTGTTATTGAAAATTGTGAATATAAATCCTTATGTTTAGTTCTCATGAATGCAGAATATGGAGTAAGCAGAGGTGTTACTACAAAAGGAGATGTCTACAGCTATGGAATATTGTTGTTAGAGATGCTTGACAAGAAAGAAGCCAACCAATAGCATGTTTGTAGATGGAATGAACTTGCAAAAGTGGGTCAGAAGAGGTTATCCAGATAAAATAGAAGAAGTTGTTGACAGTCATTTGCTAAGTGTTGCTACAAACAATGAAGATGAAGTGTTCAATTGCCTTAGACAACTCATATGTGTGGGTTTTCTTTGTACAAAAGAATCTCCAGAAGAACGACCAAGTATGATTGACATTGTGAAAATATTGTATGATATCAAAAACACTTTTCTTGGAGCTGCTTCAACTCCAACATTCCATCAGATTTATCACATCTCCTTGAAAGTACAAGTGTTGTTTGCAGAAACGATGAAAGCCAAAGTTCGTCTTCATTCTAAAACAAAACAAAAAAATTCCAAAGAAACAATATTGTGACACCTTTCAATATTTGCATACCATGATATTGGTTTTGTGTTTGACTCGGGGCAAGTCTTCTCTCTTAAAAATTTCAATATAGGTGGGTTATTATTTAGGATCCTTGTATAAATGTAAGTACTTCATTATTGACCATCACTTTAATAATATGCAACAAGATGTGTTACTTGGTTTATTTTTAAATGACAATAATAATTTGTAATAAGGTTTTTACCAAAGTTGTCATTCTTCATTTTGAAAAACATTTGGTAAGCATCAACAAATTATTTCTATAGAGAACAAGTTTTTGGCTATTAATAAATACACCATATAGTATGTTATTATATTGCTTTTAATAGTTTCTCATCTTATGTATAAGAAACTTTATATTACTTTTTTTTTTTTAGTATTCCTCTTAAGTTATACATAATTGATGTAATAATTTTTAGTTTGATACCCTATCAAATATAGACTATGTAACTAAAGAATATTTGGTAGTAGACAACAAAAGGAGTTATGAGTAGAAACATGATGATTTTTTAGTGTTGCCTTTATTTTTATGGGAATGACAAGTAAAATGAACTAGGAGTAAAGCATGATTTTAAACTCTCAGGTTAAGAATATTAGAATGGAACCTTTTATAGATGGTCTAAATAAAATAGGATGGTTACATATGTTAAAGGTAGAAATCCCAAGAGATATAAAAAATAGGGATGAGGTTGAGTTCTCTTTAGCAAATTTGGTAGAATTGATATCCTCAATAATTGATACTAAGTTGAAGAAGATAATTATTCTTGTACATCTAATATCAAAAATGCTAAAAGTCTCCAAACAATTGTTTCATTCAACCTTTAAGAAAAAACACAAGTTTGAGGCATTAAGAGTGATGTGTCAAAATATTATTAATGAAAACAAATTAAGGTTTAGACAGAGTACAATTGTAAGAAGTGGAGGTGAGAAAATATAATTTATATAACATTTTTAAGTTCGTAGTATAGAAATTATTATTATATTTATATAATTTTAAATTAGGTACACAATATTGATCTAGGTGGCGAGTTTGAGAGAGATGGTCTTTTGGCATAATACCAAAAAAACTAGTATATCACTAGTGTATCACTATGTTGAGGTCATATAACTTATACTAGAATAAAATTGTAAGGCATAATATATGTTTTGGAAATATGCTTAGAATGAGCAGCACCTTTTGCAAGGGTGTATGACTTAGAAAGTTCTATATTTGACCCTTGAAAACAGCTCCAAAGGTCCTAAAACATAAATACAAAATGATGGAAAAACCTATTAAAATTATATTTTTTGAGTTTTGAGTTGTGACAAAACCATTCCACTTCTTGGGGAATGCTTCTCACAAAAATCTTCACATTCTAAGTCAAATAACTTCATATTCTATTTTTAGACTACTAATTTCTTGTTAGAAATAGTTATAAAGGAAATGTCATACAAATTATGGAATGGATTATATGAAGACTAGAGTCTTGTAACTTTGCATCTCTTAGTAGATATTTCTACCATTAATAATATGTATAATAGAGAGTGGTAGCATCACATCTCCTCTTATATTACTACCTTTATTTGTAACATAAGGGGTGTCACTTGAAAAAAAAATCTAGACACTTGTGATCATGTGATTCTATATATCACACATTATTTTTATAGGATTTACCACTACATAATCTCTTATTATTGGACCCCCTTTTACACCTCTACCCCAAATTATTCTGATATACTTGGTGAAAAAAAAAAAAATTCCCTGTATGATCACACATGTTATATACCACCTTACCAAGTGACCCCCACCCATTATTTGTAATTTCATGGAGAAATAACTCATATATAAATAGCAAATCACGTGTCTCCATAGAGATATGATTTCCCATTTCTTCTTAGAGATAGGTGTATACCTCACACATCAATGAAATAGTAAATCTATTTCTTCAAAAATTGTTCTCTATGTATATTCAATTTTCAATAATCCATTGTTTGTTTTTCTACGAATTTGTAATATTATTTTATACTACAATCATTTTAAGTTAAATCGATCTTTGGCTATAACACATTAATTTTGTCAATTTAGTGTGTTTTCCATCGATTTTCAATTTAATATGGATCAAATATTCATCCACTTTAATAAAGTTGAGTTGGGTGGAGAAGGGATAAACTATTAGTTTTTTGGAAGAGGTGTTTCAACATTTTTATAGAAAGTGTAATGTTCTTTTTAAATGTAATGAAATCATTATAGGAAAACATCTCAATTTTAGAAATTAATCTCATATTTATGAGGGATTTATTAAAGTACATATAACTTATGGAGTTGAAAATTTGATAAGGATGAGCATGAATCAATGAATTGAAGGGTAAGGTGTGTGTAAGCCATGGTTTCTACCCCAACCTTCCCCTCTACTTTTTTCTTCTAAGTATGGGTACATGTGAGGTAATAGGTGGTACTAGCATGGAGGAAATAAGGTGATACCATGATAGAAGAGTGTTTGTGAATTTTTAAGGATTTGTGTTTGTTTGCAAATAGTCTTTAGTGTCTATCTACTACTATGATAAGAATAATACTATGTGAGTATAATGGGTAGTTATTGATGCAGTAAAAACGAAATCTTAGATTTATACCACAAAGGATCTATTGTGGCTCTTTAAATTTCTTATTTTATACTCAATTTGGTATTGATCTCTTTGTTTCCCATTTTCTATTTTTTCTAGGTTTTTGAGAGGCTTCCCTTGGGTAGATTTTTTTTGGCCTTTAGTTTTTCTTAGCAAAGGTTTGAAAAAGATGTGATATTTGGAATTAAGGGTTTACTCTTGTAGCCTATTTTGAATTTTAAGGTATATTTTTGAATATTTGCATCTTGTTGTGGCCTATTGATTTCAAATTGGAATAGTGAAATCTTGTTTATGAAATAGGAATCAATATATTAACTTTTTAAGGCATTAATATTGATTATTATTGGGAAAAAAAACTTTTGAGGTTTCAAAAACATTTAAAGAGACAATGATGTAGTCATTGGTTAGGGCTTTAAGTGAATGAAAACCTCGGAATACATCTAGATCCTTACCTCTAAAAAAATCATGTACATGTAGTAAAGGTACTTCAAAAATCTGAATTTTTAATTTTCTTAATGGGAAACTACAAAAGTTACATATAAACATTATGATTCTCGGCTTTCTTATTAACTCGTAACCATACAAAGATATAATACTAGTCTCGCCAATGAACAAGGCTTTTTATCCTACAACTCTATGTGTCAACCTTTATACAATCCTAGTAAGTCATTCTTGCAAGATAGTCATACTTGTACTTCAAGAAGAGTAACATTATATTCCAATCTCAAAATACTCACTATCACCAATCCATATAAAAAATAACTCATTTTTTACCTTTATCAAATCATAAAGAAATTTTATGAAAGGAAAACAACTTCATCTTCCATACAAGAGATGTGTCAATTGCATGTTGTAACACTTTAATTTCTTCTTGTCAGTTACGTTGATCAAATTGTTTGGGGTGTTAACATCCACCTTATATGGAAACACGAAATTATGTTAATATTTCATATATGGAATGTGACAAATATCTATATGGGAAATGTAATTCACAGTAGTTAGCCTTAATCCTACTCCTTCCATTCATTCTACATCCTTATAATCTTCTCTATTGTGCAATTTGTGTCAAACCTCCTTATTTCACTTAGGATTTCATTGTGTACTTTAATAGGACATATTGATATTTATAGAAGAAGGTTTTTTATAAGTCCCTAGTTTCTCATAGACAAATTTTTATTATATTAGGTAGATTTTTTCTACCAAGATTAGTGCACATATGTTTACAAATATTTACATACAATCAAGGAAACAAGAGGTTCACTCCCATGTGTGAATTATAATAATTTAGATCCTTGAAAAAAATAAAACCTATGTGTTGGTACCAAGATTTAATCCTTCTTCAAGAACCTAGCAACATTAAGAAAAGAACAAGACACTCAGAGGCAGATAAACAATTGTGTGTTGTTTTATAGCCGGGGAAGCAATTTATCTGACTTTTTAGCAATCATGCTTTGAAGAAGTGGGTAGCACCTTAAAAGGATGTGATCTTATCCTAAATATTTTTGGTTGTGCCTTTCAACCAAGGTAAGAGAACCTACTTTGTAACCTCTGTTAGTGAATAATGCCGGTAAATCCTTCTTTTGCACAAATTTTATGAGGAAAACCTTGGAAAAAATATGATCAACACACTAAATCTGACTCTCACGAGTTGTCACTTCCAGAATATGGAGATATTTTCAATACAAGGCTAAGGTTACTAAAGGCATTATGGAATCCTGATTTGTTCTGCATACTTTAGCAAATGGATTTTGTTCTTTTGTGGATATACAAGGCAAAAAAGGGGTAGTTCAGGGTAGGATTGGTTATTTGAATGATTTTTGGTGGGAGATCAACAAGACAAATTGGACTTTGTCAGATCCTTGAGGAACTTCACAACAATGGAGAACTCAACAACAGAAAGCTTCAAAATAGTTAAAACATTCCTTCAACTAAAAGGTGTGCATCAATGGAGGCCTAGATTTGCACTTTTTCACACAATATTTGAGATTCTAGCATGAAGGCTTGAGTTAGAAGACCCAATAAAACATCAAAATCTAAGATCAATCACGCCTGAGGTACACCCAGAGGCTTACAAACAATCTCTGTCAACAGATGAAAGAAAAGTGATTTTAAATCGTTTATTTCATTCCCAGATGAAAGCTCTTCTAAAAATGAAATTGTAGATGCCACTAAACTATCACAAGGATTGAGATCTATGTGATTGAGATAGATTTTGATACAAGATTGCAATAGGAACAAGAAAAACTACTTGCAGACATTCTAAAGTGAAATAAACACAAAATTGCCAGAGATTTAACACAAATTAACTCAAAATTTATAAGATTCATCAGCAGGGGATACTTATTCAAACAATCTCATAGATTTTTGATGGCTATACACTTGTAACCAACTCAACATGAATGAAAATCTAACAAAAAAGAAGTTAATCAGGGTTCTCAGAAAGGTTTCTCAGAGGATGAGCTTTTCTCCAAAAAAAATTGTGAAAATGAACTCCCGACCATTTGCATATCTCCAATATGCATTATATATCTTTTGTTTACATCCAACCTTCTTTTCCAAGAAAAGAATATCGCATCAATTTTGTTACAAAATTTCACCATGATTCGTAGAAAGGGACGTTTATAAGAAAAACATTTCAAAAGTTGCCAGGTGCCTCAAAAAGGTGAATTATTGCAAAAATTCACATCATTACTTCAATAGGGGGCATGTTTTTCATCCTTTGCGCATGCAGACCCATTTCCTTTCATCATTTCATCTTTTCCCTTTCCAAATTTGCCTCTGCAATTTTTGGATCTGGCTTTTCACATTTTTACACTAGCCCGAGAAAAATCCATTTCAAATATACCTCAAATTACAAATTGAATCTCCAAATCAATTCCATTGATCTTTGTAGACCAAAACGACATGATTTTGCCAAAAATTTGATGAAGATTGATGCAAAAATCACATATCCAAACTTCCTGGAGCTCCAATGGTGGCCAAATTAGTGAAATGCACATTTACCGTTGATCTTCCTTCATTTTTTAATTTAAGCCCTCCACAGAAAAATGTGATTGAAAACAGGCCTGGGAGCGCTTTTTGACATTTTATCACTTTTGGAAAAATGTAAAAAGTTAACATTTTTCTCCGCCCCTCCGCCCTTTGAATATGGGCTTGACACATGTCCCAATGTGGGTCCCAACAGGATCGCAGCTCAATTATGCTACTTTTCCTCTTTTTTGGAAAAAATAAAATTTTCCAAACTTTCCCCGCATCTCCACCTTTAGCATCTGATATGGGTCCTAGCGGACCTGTGCTTCAATTTTTCCCCTTATACCTTTACTTCTCAAAAAACCAAAAATTCCAAGTTTTCTCCGTGGGCCGCACTTCCGCCTCGACCTTGCCACGTGTTCTTTTGATTCGTCTGCGGGGCCATGCTTTAATTTACAACCTTAACTCATTTTGGTAAAAAGGCAAAATTTTCATTTTTCCTCCATGAGCCTGGGTGACATGTCCTTCTCTGAATGGCCACGGGGACACAATTTAATTTTATACTTCATATTTTTTACCCAAAAAGGCAAAAAACTTCAAAGTTCTTCACCGGCCTTCCTTTCCACTTTTGATGAAAACACGACACGTGTCTCTCTTTGATTCGGTGCGGAGCTATGTTTCATTTTAGAACTTTAAAACTTTATAAAGCCAAAAATATTCAAAGTATTCTGACCAATCCGCCATTCTTCCTTTGACTATTCAAACATGCCACATGTCCACTTCGATTCACTCAGAGGGTTGCGGTTTGTTTTGTAACTTTAATCTTTTACCAAATAAAGTCAAAAACTTCAAAATAGTCCGACAACCTACAATTCCCTCTTTGATTATGAAGCCCCCACGTGCTCCCTTCTGATTCGTTGCGGGCGATAGGCATTTTCTTTGCATTTTAACTCTTTTTCCAAAATGCCTTAGAGCACAAAAAAGACCCTCCTTTCCATAATCACTCAACATGTGACACGTGTACATCCTCAGGAAAAATTAAGAAATTTTCTCCACCACTTGAATTCAGCCAATCAACACTTGGCGGGGCCACGAGATGATTTAAAACTTTTAGCCAAAATAGCCAAAAAGAACAAGTTCTCAAAATAGATTCGTCGCTCCTCATCCAATCAGAAGGTGCCACGTAAGCATCTAAAGAACCAATTAGAAAGAAGCGGAGCCATGGGACCAAAATTGCCTTTTGCCAAAAAAGTAAAAAAGTGATAAGTTAAAACATTTTCCCGCCATCCCTAGACCAATTAGAAGAAGCCACGTAGCTGCAGAATGCTCAGGAAAAATTTGACGGGTAAAATACGCCCGTCAAACTATCAAAAACACAAAATTTCCAGTCATGCCCAGAATCCGATTTTTTCGCTAAGGATGGAAAATTTTTGAAATAGAACCAAGTGAAACATGATTCCAAGCATTTTTTGACCATGGGGATGGATTTTCAAAGGCATACAAGTATAAATCAATCATTTTCGAGCTTCCACGATCGGGAAAAACAGAAAAAATGGTAGAGCCATGGATTTGAAAAATTAGGGAAAAATAGGCACACTTGGAGACTTCTTCAAAATGGGGCATGAAAAATGATTTGCAAATGAATCAAGGTACTCAAATGGAGATAAAAGCTTCACATCGTCCATTTCAAGAGGTAAAACGTTTTAGAACATGCAAAGTGAAGGAAAATTAGGGCAAAATGGTGTAAGATCAAAATGGACACCAACATCGGCTCCTTCTCGGGGATGGGAACTCCCAGTGAGTGCCACAAGAAAAAAGTAGACCAAGTGCCAAAAACATCCATTGGGCAGCGGAGTCAATATATGCAAGCGAAAAAAAACTAGAACCAACTTCCAAAAATGAACCGAGAAACCAGCAAAACCAAGTCACCACGGACCAAAATGAGCAAAAACACAAAAAACAGAAATAAACCAAAGAACTATACACTATACAAATGATGCATACCTCGATTCTAGGAAATCAATCAAGGAAATGTTTCAAATGTCCTTTCATTAACAGGAAATTTGAGCAATTCCCCATCTAAGTCTTTCAAGAAGAAGGGATGTTCACTAATTCGAATGTCAATGGAGTAAGGGCCCATCCACAATGCATCAAATTTACCATGCTTGCCCTTATCTTCATGCCTGCTATCCCACAATAGCACAAGATCTCCAACATTAAAATCCCTTGAGTTACCTTCTTATCAAATAAATTCTTCAACTTTTCTCTGAACTTTACATGCCTTTGGTGGGATGCCCTTCTTTCTTCATCTAGCTCAACAATCTGATTGATTAGAGCTTCATATGGGCTGACTTCTTGATCTTCAAGTTGTTGAACAAACTAAAATGAAGACAATTACAAATGAAGGGGGAGCAAATCTTGAGTTCCATATACTAACTCAAATGGGATTTTACAAGTAACTCTTTTGGTAGTGATCCTATCAGCCCAAACAACAAATTTCAATTGCTCACCCCACTTCTTCTTGTTCAGCTCCAAGGTTCTCCTAATGATCTTCAATAAGTTTTTATTGTTGGACTCATCTTGTCCATTTCCTTGGGGATTGTAGTTAGAAGCATATGTCAGATTGATTCCATACTCTTTGCACATTTCCATTAAAGGTTTAGCTCTAAACACATGGCATTATCATCAACAATCTTGATTGGCACTCCAAATCTATAAATGATATGATTCAACATGAAGTCCATGAAAACTTGGTGTGTTGCTTTCTTAGTGGGGATTGCTTCCACCCACTTAGTGAAGTAGTCAGTGGCTACAAGAATCCACTTATGGCCAACACTAGAAGGGTCTGAAATCTCACCAATGAAGTCCATTCCCCATTGTTTGAAAGGAGCTTCAATTGATATAGATGCAAAGGAAGGGAGCCTGAAGCTTTCATTCTTCCATAAAAACGCTAGCAACTTTCACATCTTCTTACCAATAGAGTTGTATCTTTGAAGAGAGTTGGCCACCAATAACCAACCCTCAAGATCTTGTGTGTTGTAACTCTTCTAGCAAAATGTCCCCCACAAACTCCTCCATGGAGATCAACAATTATCTTTGGGGCTTCATCTTCAATTATGCATCTCAAGAGCACTCCCTCCGGGTTCTTCCAAACTAACCCAAAATCTGTTATGACATACTTTTGAGAGGCTAGCTTAAGAGCTCTTTTCTTATTTTTATTCAAATGATCAGGGCAGCATAGATCTCTAGATAAAATATTATATCTTTGTACCACTCAGAACTTACCAACTTTTCAAGCACATGCACCATTTCTTCTTCTACTTCATTCACTTCAATATTTTGCAAGTTGCTCTCACCTATAAGCTTAGCTAGGCCCAAACCTCTTACCAACTTTGTGGTTTGGATGTCCATGTCATACTCTTGCAATTTGTTCACCCATCTACATCTTTTACTTGAGACCTCCATCTCTAATAAGATGTCTTTCACCATGGTGTGGGGAACATAAGCAACAACTTTGGAACTCAAGATGTAAGGTCTAAAACCTTTGTTGCTTTCACCAAGGAAAACACTTTTTTTCCATGATGGTGTACTTTAACTCAGCTGCTTGCAATGCCTTACTAAAAAAGGCAATTGGTCTCTCATCCCCTTCATCATCCTTCTGCAATAAAACATAGATGTAATGGTGTTTTTGAGGCAAAGAGAACATTTGAAAAGGATTCTTGTAATTTGGAGCTGCAAAAATAGGTGCATGCTTTAGTGCTTCTTTGATTCCATCAAAATCCTGAATAGTAGCCTCTTCCCACTTGATAATCTATTCTTTCTTCATCATGCAAGTAATGGGGAGAGTCAACTCAACAAATTTAGACACAAATATTCTAATGAAATTGATCTACCAAAAGAAGGATTGGATACCCTTCTTGGTTCTTGGAATTGGCACCTTGCTAATGTCCTCTACCCTCTGGATCAATCATGACACCATCCTTTGATAAAATGTGACCAAGCAACTTGGCCTTTTGCACTCCAAAATGGCACTTCTTTGGATTCAAAGAAATACCAAATTCTCTAGCATCTAATCAACATCTTTTCCAAGTGCTACAAGTGATCATTTCTTTCCTAGAAAACAAAGTCACATCATCTTGATAAACAACGATGAATTCATTAATGTAACCAGCAAAAGCCACATCCATTTCCCTTTGAAATGTTGCTCCAACATTCATTAGACCAAAAGGCATCCTAACATAAACATATGTGCCCCAAGGAGTGGTAAAGGCAGTCTTTATTCTTTCTGATTCCTTCACAACAACTTGATTGTAGCCAGAGAAACCATCCAAGGTAGACAACAATTCAGATCCAATCACTAATTGCAACATGTTTTCCATGTTTGGAAAAGGATAATTATCCTTCATTGATGCTCTATTTGATTTCTAAAATCCACACACAGTCCTGATATCACCATTCTTTTTTCTAACTGGCACTAAGTTTGCAACCCAAGAAGAATACCTTGTTGGCTGAATGATCCCTCCATCCCTTAGCTTCTTCAATTCATCTTGCATTTTCATGGAGAGGAGTGGATTAATCGGCCTCTACTTTTTTTTGAACGGTTTGGCATTTGTTTCAAGAGGAATTTCATGCTAAAACAAATCCTCTCTGTATGCTTTCATCTCAGAATAAGACCAAGCCAAACAGTCCTGATATTTCTTCAACAATTAAGCGTAGGAATATTTTTCTTCCTTATTTAGATTGCTTCCCAACCAGATCTTCCTTGGTTTCTCTTTCATGCCAAGGTCATGCTCTTCAACATCCCTTGAGGCTTTATATGTCTGTTAATAATGCAATCAACATTATCAAAGTTTGATTCAAGAGCAACCAGCCCTCTAGGAATGGTATTAGTTTTCAATTGGATGATATCTTTTCCAAACAAAGTTTCTTTTCCTTCTGCACACACACCATTGGCTCCCAATCAATACACTGATCAGAAACTCTCCTTTGTTCTGTAGAAATCTTTTGACTTGAGCATCATCATCAAACACTTGCCAATTTTTTACGTTGTCAGGGACAGATGGCCTTGTTAGTACTTCAACATTATATTCACAATTCTGGAGACATTGAACAAACTTCAAAATGAGATCCCAATACTAAAATCTGGTCTGCAACAACATTGAACTTTCTATCATGATGCACAATATTGAATGAGTCAAAAATTTCAATCAAATCCCAAACTACATGCTTGTATTATTTCATTCTCTGATTTTTAGTAGCATACAGTTTTCTAATTTGCTTGACAATCAGTTCTAAATCTCCTTTGACAATGATGTCCTTAATATAATACTTCCATGAAATTCTTAAACCTAATAATAATGCTTCATACTCAACAATGTTATTAGTGCATTCAAAGTTAAGTTTGAAAGAGAAAACAAACTCTTCCATGCTTGGAGAAATCAGAACTACACCAGCACCATTTCCAAATTTGGAACAAGCCCCATCAAATAACAAGGTCCAAGGAGAACCTACCTTTTCAAGACACTTACATTGATCCATCTTGTTCTCCTTCCCATCAGCGAATCGACAAAATTATCAGCATCAACATCAGTATACAATACTTCATAAGAGGCATTGTTGGGATCTTCAATAAGATGCAACATCTTCTTTTCTCCATACAATTTGACAAGGCTGCCCTCTATTGTAATGGTGGCATAGGACATATCCATTTGAACACTTCCACCAACACTTGCAGCCCACTTTCTTGATAACAACATGCCCCATTTGGCTAGGCAATCAACAATGACAACATCAAGTTTCAAGTTCTTACTCGGATAGGCTGCAAGTTGTACCACCAAACCTTTAACACATCCAACAACTAGGACCTCTCTATAGTCCATGGCAATACACCTTCCATATGTTGTTGTCACTTTGATATCCATCTCATTCATGACCTCAAGAGGCATGACATTGCATGATGCTCCAGAATCAAACATACAATTGTGCAGCAGTCTGTCCTTAATGATCAAAGTTGTAAAAAATGGATCAACATTTAATTGGGATTCAACCAAAGATGTCCCCAAGTAAACCTCAGGTGCTTCTCCAAGATCTTCCAATACTGGTGGTGTTTCAAGGTCTGCAATGGTTGGAGGAGGAGTTTCTACAATGTTTACATTTCTGCCTGGGTTTTCTTCTCTTCTTTCAATCCCAAGTACTCAAATGCTCTCTTCTTGTGCTCAGAATCCTAAGCAGCTCAACAATTGGAACACTAACCTTGATTTGACTCAAAACTAGGTCAATGTCATATGGATTATTCTTTGGAAAAGAAGCATTGGAAGGGAGACTGACACACTCATCAGATGGCATGGAATTCTTGGCAGTTTGGGCATGAGGAGGACTGTAATTTTTTTGGGACAACAAGGCCTTTGGC
This sequence comes from Taxus wallichiana var. yunnanensis, assembly GCA_018340775.1. Lineage (NCBI taxonomy): Eukaryota > Viridiplantae > Streptophyta > Pinopsida > Cupressales > Taxaceae > Taxus > Taxus wallichiana. The sequence goes on from CM031240.1 coordinate 239,945,576, forward strand.
AGATGTATCTTTCCTAGGAGCCTCCTAGGAATACTAGTAAGCAATGGAGTTTTAGGTTTGGCTTGAGGCCCTTCTCCTTTGAGAACTCTACTCCTAGTATTATAATCCTTTTCTTGAGCAACAACAATGTTCATCAATAACTGCCTATCTTCCTCCGAAGGGATTCCTCCATCATACTTCTTTATCATTAAAGCTCTTAAATACTCAAAGTCATTATTAGGTATTTCAAAATCTTGTACTACATCTATTTCAAAAGTATGAGAAGGAGGGAGAAGTGGTACCTGGTGAATGCAGTCCCAAAAAGTTGCAGCAGTTCTGAACTGATTAGTTCAGTTGAAGTTGCTCCATATTGTGAGCTTGTAAAACATCCCAACATGCATACATCATCATAAGTTCCATCATCAACTTCCTCAACCTTTTGATCTTCTTCACATGGAGGATGGGGCAAAAAATAATTTGTCACACCAATCAATTTCATTGGCTTCATCAATAAGCAAGAACCCCGTAGTCGAGAGGATCAGGCACCATTCTACTTTCATGTGCTTGGGGATGTCTATTTACAGATCCCATGGGTCCTTTACCTCTGTCATCTGACCTCTAATCACCCCTAGGATGATTTCTAAATATGTCATGATTTTGTACCTTTTTCTGACCTTGTGAAGTCTACCCAATTCCTTCTCAGCTCGGGCCAACTTGTAAGAGATTTCTTTGATAGCCCCTACCAAAGTTTTAACAACTTCCTCAAGATCCACACTCTTACTTGCTTGAGGCTTCTCTGGGTTTATCAGTTTAACACCCTCCCTCTTAGGAGGTTTTCCAATGGCCTTAATGTTATTCTCAATTTGCAGAGCCATGGTAAAGGTCTACCTTAAAGTGCCAGGGTTTTTATTCCTCAAATAGTATGCAGCCTTTTTGTCAAATGCATCATCATATTTTATAAGACAAGATTCATCACATGGCCTCAAATTCATAAGCAATATTATTAATGTCTTATTAAATCTTGTATTAAAATCATGCACTAATTCATTGGGATTCTTTTTAATATTCTCAAATTCTGACAAAAGAAACCTAGGGTCTATTTTTGTCACCATACTGCAATCTAAATGCATTCTCATTTCAGTCCAAGAATCAATAGAATTATCAGCAAAGATTTATACCAGTTCCTTGCATCCTCATCTAATGTATGAATAAATAATTTGATATATACATCCTCAAATTCAATCTCAAAATCCTCCATCATGTTAACAAAAAGTTTAAGGTGTTGATCACCAGTTATAACATTATTTCCTTAAAACTTTGGCAATCTATTTCTTACATCTTGAGGGACATCATTTGAATAACCATCCATTCCTCTAAAATTGATAGGACCAAAGGTGTTGACAACAAATGGAGGTCTGGGTGGGGCTGAGCCATATTTTTTTGATGAGGTGATCTTGGAGGAGAAACAAAATGATGAGGAGTGAGAGGTCTTTGGGGAATAGAAATGTAATTATCAAAATGGATATCCCCTATAGGATCAACTTCTTGATAAACTCTAGCAAATTTGGAAAATATTGGGACAGAATGAGAAGAAATATTTTCAAAGATAAATGAAGATCCCTCACCAGATGGAGAATTCAATTCAACATACAGACTACTTGATTCAGATGCACTTGAGGAAGAACTGCAATCTTAAATGACAGGTGATCACTTTCAAGTTCAACAATGGAGATTTCTTTTCTTGGTGCTTGATCTCCAACAACTTTCCAAACTCTTCTACCTTCTGAATTTGTTCTTTCCAATTCTAGAAGCAACCTTCTAGCAAGGTCCTTCTTGAAGACAGATCTTCTTCCTTCCAGCTTTGCAGAAATTAATGACAGATCTCACTTGATATAAGTTAGGACACTAGTATGAATTAAGAATTTAAACAACACGGAGTCACCACTAAGGATTTTCACCTTAGTTTGTGCAAATTAACTATGAAAAACCTATCAAGTGTCATTCAATACCAAATTCATATAAAGCTCAATAGATCTGATCTTCTCCTACCCAAATTTATCAATTATAATGCAAACAAAGTGCAACAACTATTGAAAATTGGGAAAATTGTTGATAGAGCTTATAACTTCACTTAATCCTTACAAATCTGATTATAGAATGGTGCTTCAACAATGTATTTACATGCAACATTTGTAAGAAACATTACCAGGTCTGATATGCATCCAAATATTTGAAATATTTTCAACAAGTCCCCGGTAGTAGTGGTGCCAGAAGCATGTTGGTACCTAGATTTAATCCTTCTTCAAGAACCAAGCAACATCAAAAAAAACAACAAGACACTCGTGAGGAAATAAACAATTGTGTGTCGTTTTGTAGCCGAGGAAGCAGTTTATCTGACTTTTTAGCACTCAAGCTTTGAAAGAAGTGGGTAGCACCTTAAAAGGATGTGATCTTATCCTAACTATTTTTGGTTGTGCCTTTCAACCAAGGTAAGAGAACCTACTTTGTAACCTTTGTTAGTGAAGAATGCTAGGTAAATCCTTCTTTTGCACAAATTTTATGAGGAAAACCTTGGAAAAATATGATCAACACACCAAATCTGACTCTCACAAGTTGTCACTTCCAGAATATGGAGATATTTTCAACACAAGGCTAAGGTTACTAAAGACATTTGGAATCCTGATCTGTTCTGCATACTTTAGCAAATGGATTTTGTTCTTTTGTGGATATACAGGGAAAAACAGGGGTAGTTCAGGGTAGGATTGGTTATTTGAATAATTTTTGGTGGGAGATCAACAAGACAAATTGGACTTTTCCAGATCCTTGAGAAACTTCACAACAATGGAGAAATCAACAACAAAAAGCTTCAAAATAGTTAAAACATTCCTTCAACCAGAAGGTGTGCATCAATGGAGGCCTAGATTTGCACTTTTTCACACAATATTTGAGATTCTAGCACAAAGGATCGAGTTAGAAGACCCAATAAAACATCAAAATCTAAGATCAATCATGCCTGAGGTACACCCAAAGGCTTACAAACAATCTCTGTCAATAGATGAAAGAAAAGTGATTTTAAATCGTTTATTTCATTCCTAGATGAAAGCTCTTCTAAAAATGAAATTGTAGATGCCACTAAACTATCACAAGGATTGAGATCTATGTGATTCAGATAGATTTTGATACAAGATTGCAATAGGAACAAGAAAAACTACTTGCAGACATTCTAAAAGTGAAATAAACACAAAATTGCCAGAGATTTAACACAAATTAACTCAAAATTTATCAGATTCATCAGCAGGGGAGATTTATTCAAACAATCTCAGAGTTTTTCATGGCTATACACTTGTAACCAACTCAACATGAATGAAAATATAACACAGAAGAAGTTAATCAGGTTTCTCATAAAGGTTTCTTAGAGGATGAGCTTTTCTCCAAAAAAATCATGAAAATGAACTCCCGAACCATTTGCATATCTCCAATATGCATTATATATATTTAGTTTACATCCAAACCTTCTTTTCCAAGAAAAGAATATGCCAAACATTAAGTTTGTTACAAAATTTCACCATGATTCGCAAAAAGGGACGTTTAACAGAAAAACATTTCAAAAGTTGTCAGGTGCCTCAAAAAGGTGAATTATTGCAAAAATTCACATCATTACTTCAATAGGGGGCACATTTTTCATCCTTGGCGCATGCAGACCCCTTTCCTTTCATCATTTCATCTTTTCCCTTTATAAATTTGCCTCTGCATTTTTTGGATTTGGCTTTTCACATTTTTACACGAGCCTGAGAAAAAATCCATTTCAAATATACCTCATATACAAATTGAATCTCCAAATCGATTCCATTTATCTTTGCAGACCAAAACGACATGATTTTGCCAAAATTTGATGAAGATTGATGCAAAAATCACATCTCCAAACTTCCTGGAGCTCCAATGGCGGCCAAATTAGTGAAATGCACAATTACCGTTGATCTTCCTTCATCTTTTAATCTGAACCCTCCACGTGGCAAAATGTGATTGAAAATAGGCCTGGGAGTGCTTTTTGACATTTTATCACTTTTGGAAAAATGTAAAAATTTGACATTTTTCTCCGCCCTCTCCCCCTTGAATATGGGCTTGACACGTGTCCCAATGTGGGTCCCAGTGGGATCACGGCTGAATTTTGCTACTTTTCCTCTTTTTTGGAAAAAAGAAACTTTTCCAAACTTTCCCCGCATCTCCGCCTTTAGCATCTAATATGGGTCCTAGCGAACCTGCGCTTCAATTTTTCACCTTATACCTTTACTTCTCAAAAACCAAAAAATTCCAAGTTTTCTCCGCGGGCCCGCACTTCCGCCTCTGACCTTGCCACGTGTTCTTCTGTGATTTGCTGCGGGGCCACGCTTTAATTTACAACCTTAACTCATTTTGGTAAAAAGGCAAAATTTTCATTTTTCCTCCACGAGCCTGGGTGACGTGTCCTTCTCTAAATGCGCGCTTTAATTTTATACTTCATTTTTTTTACACAAAAAGGCAAAAAACTTCAAAGTTCTCTTTCGGCCTTCCTTTCTTCTTTTGATGAAAACACGACACGTGTCTCTCTCTGATTCGATGCAGAGCTATGTTTCATTTTAGAACTTTACAACTTTATAAAGCCAAAAATATTCAAAGTATTCCGCCAATCCATCCATTCTTCCCTTTGACTATTCAAACCTTCCACGTGTCCACTTCTAATTCACTGATGGGGTTGCGGTTTGTTTTGTAACTTTAATCTTTTTACTAAATAAAGTCAAAAAACTTCAAAATAGTCCGACAACCCACAATTCCCTCTTTGATTCTAAAGTCGCCACATGTTTCTTTCTGATTCGTTGCAGGCCTTAGGCATTTTCTTTGCATTTTAACTCTTTTTCCAAAATGCCTTAGAGCACAAAAAAGACCCACCTTTCCACAATTTCTCAACATGTGACACGTGTACATCCTCGGGAAAAATTAAGAAATTTTCTCCGCCACTTGAATCCAGCCAATCAGAACTTGGTGGGGCCATGGGGTGATTTAAAACTTTTAGCCAAAATAGCCAAAAAGAACAAGTTCTCAAAACAGATCCACCGCTCCTCATCCAATCAAAAGGCACCACATAAGCATATAAAGAACCAATTAGAAAGAAGCGGAGCCATGGGACCAAAATTGCCTTTTTCCAAAAAAGCAAAAAGTGATAAGTTAAAACATCTACCTGCCATCCCTAGACCAATTAGAAGAAGCCACATAGTTGCTGAATGCTCAAGAAAAATTTGACGGGTAAAATACGCCCATCAAATCAAAAAAACAAAAATTGCCAAATATGCCCCGAATCCGATTTTTTCGCTAAGGATGGAAATTTTTTGAAACAAAACCAAGTGAAACATGATTCCAAGCATTTTTCAATCATGGGGATGGATTTTCAAAGGCATATAAGTATAAATCGATCATTTTCGAGCTTCCATGATCGGGAAAAATAGGAAAAATGACAAAGCCCGCGGATTTGAAAAATTTGGGGCAAAAATAGGGAACACTTGTAGACTTCTTCAAAATGGGGCACAACAAATGATTTGCAAATGAATCAAGGCACTCAAATGGAGATAAAAGCTTCACATCATCCATTTCAAGAGGTAAAACATTTCATAACACACAAAGTGAAGGAAAATTAGGGCAAAATGGTGTAAGATCAAAGTAGACACCAACACTATGAACACACATTATTTCTATTTCGTTTTGGTTGATTCATAGGTGTTTGCAAACTTGGATTCTCTTGCATCATACGCCATAGGTAAGTGAAATTAACCATAAAATTTTTGTTATGAACATATCGCACAATCTTTTATGGTTTTTCTATGTCTTGAAATATTGAATGAACTCATCTAAGCTGTGAATTTTATTTCTATTTCTATTTCACAAAATAGTCCATGTACTTGTCTCCTCCGGTGTTCTTGACGATTTGGGGTTATATCAACATCTTCATCTCTTCTTGCACTCTCTTTGAAAAATTTAGTATCAAGTCCACAATTTAAAGTGTTTTAACCCACATTCTCATCACTTATTTATTTGTCATACTATGGGTGCTATTGGCAAGATATATTTTGTTGTATATATTCTTTATTTGCATAGAGGAAGTACTAGAAAATACACAATAGTTAGGGAAAGTCACTTATCAACAGGTGATGTTCCTCCATGTTTGAGGGGCGGTTCCTCATATGATGTGATTTTTTTATTTTTGGCATTTTTAATATGAAAACACAAAAGGAAACAAAATTGGGAAGAAAACATAAAGATACGATAAATGGAGGAGGTAAGAAATCTACAACAAAATAGAATCGAGAATTGTTGAGATATCTCAAACATAAAAATAGAACCTTTCTCCTTCCCACATGATCAATAGTAGAATACAATGATGAATGCAAATTACAAAGCACAAATCTCTAAAAGCTTTTAACTATAGAAATATGACACAAAGTCCATGTACCTTGATAATCAACAACAAAGTCTAAATATCATAACATCAAATACAATATACATGAAAAATAATATCAATGGAATCATTCAATCATAAGTAGAAAGACACATTTTACTTGAATTAAGGAGCATCAATACTGCACCGAGAAAAATATTATATTCATAAAACAAAAAGAAGGATAGTGTACATAAAGTTACAACAATCATTCTCCAACATTCCAAGATGAGAAGAGGGGAGATACTTCCCCTTTTAAAACTACTTTTCACCGAACCCACTTCTACTCTCAAGTTGACTCCACATGAGTTTCACACCATAGTTTATATGAATAGCAATCACATGGTGGAGCATGTGATGTGGACGCCGTAAGGGATCCGAGCATGTATTGCTGCATAATGTGGTTCATATTTGCATCGGGAGTGGAAAACAACCCTGGTAGGAAATGTAGTAGTAAGTTTATGTCGATGGATTAGGGCTTGATTAGTGAGGAACATGTATGGATGACTGTATGAATGTACCAAAATGAATATTTTTTAAGTGATGGTTACGAATATGTACAGGAGAAGTACTTCATTTAAAACCAATAGTTATGAAATTCATGAAGTAAATTATACGTTGCCTTTTTTCGATTTAAATTGTTAACTATTTGCTTTGTCAATCAAAGTAACATGGTATGTACATAGTCGATCCTATATTATTTTGAATTTGCCCATACTTTCATATGAAAGTTAATTTACAAAATGGAAAATTCAAAAATAGTAGATAAATGTCTTTTTTATAAGGTCTTGAAGTCACTTCTCCATAGCCTATAGTGTTTCTGTTACTCGATCAAAACCTGCAGTCATGATTGCAAAAAGTGTGAAGTTAAGTATGATGTAATTTATTGTTTTTTTCATTTGAAATTGTCACCAATTTTGTTTCTTTGAAAGAATACTTATGTGCATGAGAGCGGAGATGAAGAGGAATGGGGAATGGCATTGTGAATGAATATGGTGGGAGGAGGGGGTAAAAGGGTAGGGGTGGTTTATGTTACAAAGAGGTGAACTGAAGATTTTGTAGTCGTGTTTCCTCTTCCTTTATTTTGAGGAGGTGTCGGGAAAGGGACATTTTGGAGTAGCGTTTGAAAGAGAAGGGAGGTGATATGTGCAGGTCGTTTAAGGAGGGGACTCTAGACATTGTTGTGAATGTAAGTCTTGGTCGTTTTGAAGAACCTGTAACACCCGCTAAAAGCTCCCACTAGAGACCCAAGAACAACCTAGGTTTAGTTAGAAAAATTATGGAATAATTTTTTTTTGAAGAACCAAAACAAAATTTCAGAGTCCCTTACAACAAATATCACATCACATTACAAAACACTAAGAGAGTAAAGTTAACCCAAGCACAGTTAAATTTCCCTTAGGTGATAATTTAATAATTAAACTTAGATTATCACAAGCTAGACATTTCTTAATTAAACTCTGAGAGTAATAAGGGCTAAAACAATTAATAAGGTCTAATTAAAAGGGGGAAGAGTACACATTTAAATTAACACGGTAAATTCTCACTTACCCACTCCCAAAACTCACTTAAAGGAGTCAACTTGATTTTTCTCCTAATTAATACACTTAAAACTTTTGAAACCACTCCCATTAGATAGGAAATTTCCTCACCTTTCCAGTGATATAAAGAAGTCCTCCTAACTCCTCATATTTCTCAAGTTATGAGCCGGCGGGCCTTGGGATGAAAATTTTCCCAAGAGCAGCCCTGCGGGCCTAGGGAAGAAATTTTTCCCAAGGGTGGTCTTGCGGGGCCATGGAAGAAGTTTCACCCAGAGGTGAAAATGTGGACTGGCGGAGTGGGGAAGTAAACTTTTCCCAGATGCTGGCCGGCGGAGCGGGAAGGAATTTAGCGCTTTTCCTTTTTAGGACAAAGCGCAATATTCCTGCGTGCGCCCGTGAGCCCATAAGGGGACATGTGGCGCGTTTCTAGCCAAATGCGGGAAGGCACGTCGTCGGAGGAAACTTGATTTCCTATCATTTTTATGGAAAAAGCACTAAGGGATAAAAGGGATCCGCGCCTCCGAACACACCCAATGATGCCACGTGTCAAGCCCGGATTCGAGTGGGGAAAAAGGACTTGCGGGAAACTTAAGAATTTAAGAATTTTGTGTTAAAAAGTGCAAAGGTTAAAATTAACCCGCGCCTCTGCCGACGTTGAACGATGCCACGTGTCAAGATCTCATTGGCTGCAGGTCGGCAGGCCATCAGAGCGACTTAGAAAATTTAGATTTAAAGAGAAAAAGGATTAAAGGTTTAAAATGCTCCGTGCCTCCGCCTATGCCTAATGCTTGCCACTTGTCAGCCAACCATTGGTTGCAGGTGGCGGGCGGTGGAGAAACTTTAGAATTTTCACCCAATTTTTTTAAACAAGTTAAGTTTTAGAAAACAACCGCTCCTCCATCGTCACCTCGTGATGCCACGTGTCAGCCAATCATTGGTTGCGGGGTGGTGGGCCAACGGGGAAACTTAGGAAATTTCACCAAATGTTTTTAAAAGCTAAGTTTGATAGCGTGAGCTCGTGCGCCCGCAAAAGACCTTTTCCAAACGAAGGGCGGGGGTGCGGGGCCGGAGAAACTTAAGAAATTTTCCCAAAAGAAAATTTTGAAGTGCTAAGTTTTAAGGCAGGCAATCCACTACTCCGCTAATGCCTCAAGACGCCACATGGCGTACTCTCATTAGCTGCGGGTCATGCAGGGCTGCATGAGAATACTTGAAAAAAATTTCCCATTTTTTTTTTTTTTTTTGAACTTAGATCATTTTTAGACAAACATGAGGTTTTTCGGGTTAGCGGAGTAGCGGGAGACTTCATGCCTTTAGCTGATTTTTGGGTAAAAATACAAAGGGAAATATTTAGCCCGCGGGTCCGCCCAAGAATATTTTATCCATTTAAATTTAACAATTAGATTATTTTTTGAAGCCAAGTGAAGTAAAAACTTTAGAAGGCCATAACTTTTGATTGGGAACTCAGTGTTTGGAAAAGGAGGACTTTTGGAAAGGTCTCGATGCCCTCTTTTCACAACAACCTTAAGATTTTGATTTTGATAAAGTTTAAAGGGTCAATTTTGAGGAAATGTATTTATCTCAATTAAAATGTAAACTAAACTTTTTTAACTTGCACAATTTGTTCAAATTTGTCATTAATTCTTTCTCAACATGCCAAAAAGCATGGAGGATTTCACTTGGAAGAATTAGGGATAGAAAGCAAAGGTCAATTTGTTTGATTGATTTGCAATTCAAATATCCCAATTTTACACAGCAAAATGTCTATTATTTTGCCTTTGCCCGATTTGAAAGGCTCTATAAAAATTCCTTAAGTATTTTTGTTTTCTTGGGATCATTTTGATCACATTAAGTTCAATTGATTATTTCATTTGTTTTCTATAGTCTCGCATAGTCATTTTGTTCTTTTTGATAAAAAGTTTGTCAAGTTTATAAAGTGAAGTAAAAATGAAGTTTATACACTTCAAAAACAGAGATTAAACTACCTCTTTTGCCATACTATAAAAAATTGAATTCATTCCATGCTAGTATGCTTTATATTCCATCTTTCCTTAAATCCAAAAGGTAGAAACAAGAATACTACTTCTATTTTTCAAATCATGCATTTCAACAAACAAAATAATACATTTTCTTCATAAGTATTTCTTTCTTTCAAACGGGATTTCTCAACATGCATTTCAATAATCAGATTTCAAATGAAAACAATATCCTTTGAGCAAGGTAACAACTTCCATTGAATTTGAAAAGATTTCTTTTACAACTTCTCTTTTTCATTCCTCGAATACAACATACGAATACAATTTCTTTCAAAAGAAGAAAATAGAGTATATCCCTTTCACATTCAAATTACAAATTTCATAGCCAATACAGGACATCTTTCCATCACAAAAATGTATAATGTCATCCACTTAAAAGTGGGAAAAGGTTACAATAAGATTACATCTCAACAAGGATCACAAACTATCTTTTTCCTCTCGCTCTCCGTAACAACAACATGAAGCTCCATTGTTTTTTTATTTCAATTTGATCACAACAGAATAGGGGAAAGGCAACGCTCTCCACCCAACCAAGACATCTAATGAAAAGTAGAAGACGCCCTCTTCATTAGCCCCCGATCCCCAACCACAATGCAATAGAAGATGTGTTTTCAACTCATGGCAACAATAGGATTCCACAACACAAAAGTAGATTTCACATTTCAACCCACAATCCAAAACCAAAACTGTAGTTTGCAACTACATATAAACACAACATAAAAAACTCAGGGTTCATCATGCAAGCCAAAGGAGCAAGAAACTATGGGGGATGTTGCTTATGCCTCCCAAAGGGGAAATGGGTATCACCACCTGAGAACAAACCGCCAAAATATAACATTTCAAAACTCTGACAAGCCCTTATGCCTCCCTCAAGTACCCCTTATTCCTCACATTTCCTTATGCCTCCCCAACCTCTTATGGCACCCCATAACGAGTAAAGAAATGCAAGTTATTTCTTTGCAAGGTGGAACCCAAATCCCAACTCCTCCACACTTATACCTCCCCAAAACACTTATGCCTCCCACAAAATGCCCCATAGTCTTCTCCTACACCTTCACTAGGCAGTCTACCCCAACCAGCCAACAAGCAATAACAAACAAACAAACAACCATTCACATATTCATAAAAAGGAAAGAAGAGTATTTCCAAGAGCTAAGCTCTTACCTCTCCATGATGGAGTTGTTCCAAGTTCCAAAAATAAGATATTCCAATGCAAGCACTCCAAATATTTAAAAAAACAAGCATACAACAATCTTCAATCTTCTCCAAAAGCAAGAGCTTAAAAAGTAAAAAAATTCACCCCAAATGAAGTATCTAAAAGTGAAGCAACCAAAAACAAGCCAAGGAAATTTTAATATATAGAAGAAGGAAGAGAAGAGGATGAGGTGGATCCATGTAGGATGCCACTTCACACATCCTCAACTCCAACACAAAATTCAACTTCAATCTCCAATGCATAATAAATAGGTGGGTGAATAATATGACATATTACTTACACACTCAAAAACAAGCCCACACCCCATAAGGACTAAAATTAAAAATATGTAAGAAAGTGCAATTACAACTTACAACTTGACTTACAAAATGCATAATGAAGGCTAATTTTAACTCTCCAACCATAGGTAAGGTTGGTATGCAAATTTAAGAGGTATGGGACAAGTTTAACTTGTCCCACAAGCCTCCAAGGACAAATTTAAATTTTCAAAGAAGGTGGAGTGTTTCATACTCCAAAATTAACTTACACATTTCCTTCACATCACTTACACATTACTTACAACACTTTAACCAAGAGCCAACAACTCTATTAATTACTTTCTTATGTCCCAATTTGATTTATTTAATCTTAACAATATGATTACTCATAAAATCTTCACACAATTTAATAAATAATGAAAGGGGTAAATGCACCACAAAATAAACACATACAAACATCAATAAAAAGGAACCACATAAATAAATGCACATAACCCCTTGGTCACATTTAAAGGTAATTCCCCCATGGGAATCCCTAACAAAATACAAACACACACAAACAATACATGTTGCCATGGTGACCTTGTTGAATTCATCTAGAATTCCAATGTGGTTGGTCTCCAATCCCGATGTTTGTTGTGATATTTTAACCTGTAAAACACAAATACCTCCTTCGGCCTCATGGCCACATCAAAACATCTAAAATAAATATAAATATAATTTCAAATCATCTATATATATGAATCACAACAACATCAAGGCAACCAACAATATCATTTACAATTTTATCAACAACTATATGATCATCAATTAATTCAATTTTCTAGGTCTACTCAATATATCAAAATATCACATGTCCGAACAACATCCATAAATATAACCATGTCGAACAATATATCAACATCAATATATAAAATGTCTCTAATAATCATCATACATCATATACGAATCAAATTCAACAAAATCCATGATCTAACATCTAACATCATACTAAAATCAAAACTATAATAATGTCCATAATATAGTCGGCAGTATCATGATCAATATCAAAAGGTGTCAAAGGGAAGTGGGCACTACATTCCCCTCCCCTTAGACTCGACTTCCTCCTAGAAGTCACTGGAACAAATTAGGGAACTAAACTCGTAACACAGTAGCATCCTCCCAAGTAGCCGTATTATCATCATATCTATCCTATTGCACTCGCACCTAATCAATCTCTCTGCCTCGAAGGCCCAAGGTCCTGCGATCTATAATGCGAATGAGCTCCACCATCACCTTCCCCTGATCCTACACCTGCAAAGAGGTCCAATCCAGCACATGAGAAGGATCTGTAATATATCTCCTAAGCACTGAAACATGAAACACATCATGTACATGAGACAAGCTAGGTGGCAAAGCTAGACGGTATGCCAAAGGGCCGATACGCTCCAAGATCTCAAAAGGACCAAAAATCTAGGAGCTAACTTAGAATATTTTCCATAATGGATAAGGCTCTTATGTGGCCTAACACGAAGGAACACCTTCATGCCCGCATCAAAACTACGGTCGATCCTTTGCTGATCTGTGTACTTCTTCTTCATGTCTTGTGCATCCTGCAGTCTCTGCCTAATCATCACCACTTGTTGCTCCATGTCCTGTAATAGAGAGCTGGTCCAAGAGATACCTTGTCCTCTAACTTGTCTCAACTAAGAGGTGTCATGTGCTCTCTACCATACAAAGCCTGAAAAGGATCCATGCCTATAGAACTTTGAAAACTATTATTGTAGGAAAACTCCACCAAGTACAAGTACTCCTCCCATCTCATCTGTTTATCCATAACATACATCCTAAGCATGTCCTCTAGAATCTTATTCACCCGCTCAATTTTTCCATCTATCTCGGGGTGATATGATGTGCTGAAATTGATCCTTGTCCCGAGGGCATGCTGCATGGTATTCTAAAAATCGGACGTATACAAAGGATCGAGGTCACAAATAATCTTCCGCGGAATCTCGTGCAACCTGACAATCTCATCCAGATAGACTCGTGCCACTGCACTAGTTGTATAAGTGGTCTTCACCGAGAAAAATGAGCCACTTTTGTCAACTTATCCACCGTTACCATGATGGCATCATGGTGGTATCTCAACATCGGTAGCCCAAAAATGAAGTCCATGGAAATGGTGTCCCACTTCCACTCCTGTATAGCATGAGGAAAGAGAATGACAGTTGGATTTGTTATCTCATTTTAGTGATTGCAGCTAAAATTAGGATAACCATAGAATTTTTTTGGAAAAATCTCTTTAAATGCCCTTTGAAGGAGATTTTCGGGTTTTCGGGTTTCCACAACATGGAAACATATTTCTTACATGCTTCATGTCAATTGATTCCCGAAACCTGAAACCCGATTCTAAGCCAGTGTGTCGGGTTTTCAAAACTTAGAAGCATCTGAACATGCCTTGTAAAAAAATATGCTACATGTCACTTGACTCCCGAAACCCGAAAACATAAAACAATCCTTTGTGTCGGGTTTTGGAACCTTGGAGCATCCAAACATGTCATGCTTTGTGTCACTTGTTTCCCGAAACCTGAAACCTAATTGATAGTAAATCCTTTGTGTCGGGTTTTCGGCACTCCAAGCATGATGACATGGCATTAATGCCGAGTTGTTGGGTGGTTGGCACACGTGTCAGGTGAAGTGTAATAAATGCGAAGGCTTTATAAATAGTTTGATTTTACACGTCATTTTTACCTGTTGTACTTTTGCTCACGTGGATTTTTCGTGCTTATGCCTGCGACCTCCAAACCCGATTGAGCTTCCTAATCAATTTTGTGTTCCGTTTTCGATTATTTTTCGAGATTACTGAAGGTATTTTCTCTTCTTTCCGCTTTGAGGCCTTTTAGATTTATTTTTGAGGTGTTCTTTTGGGGGTTTTCCTTTCTTTTCTATTTTCCCTCTAGGTTTAGGGTTTTGGGTTGTTTTCTTCATTTTAGGTTGTATTCCAATAAAAATTATTGTTTGGAATTCACCCTTAGGGTGTTTTCTTATTTTATCCCATGGAATATACCCTTATGTATTTTGAAAAAATCTCAAAATCCTAACTGATGAAATGGCGGGAATTTTGCATGTCCTGACATCTCATAAACCTGATTCCTTTGTTTCGGTTTTGCAGGGTGTTCAACAGCTTCTTGCTTCTACAATGTATCAGGTTCTCTCAAGTGCTTAACAGTCTCTGACTTCCGCATGTATCGGGTTTCATTGAGTGTTGGACATCTAACAACCTCCGACATACACTTTGTAGTGTATCGAGTTTTTCCAGAGTGATCAACATTTTCCGACGTCCGCTAGTGTTTCAAGTTTCTACAAGTGTTCAACACCTACTAAGTTCCAACACATTCAGCAGTCTGTCAGGTTTTGTGAAGTGTCTCGACAAGGCCTAACTTCCGACACACTCCATAGTTTATCGGGACTGAGGGGTTGCTCAACAAGCTTTCCAACCTGAGTGTTCAACCAGAAGTTATCAAGGCATTCCTTCTCCAAGACTCCTCATGTTGGACCCTGGACAATCTAAGGACAAGTCAGACAGTCCAGAAAAAATGAAGTACAAGTACAAGAAGATGGAGTCCCCTTCCTACATTGATTGCAACTATGACATCCGGGACACTGAACTCGGTAATATAGACATGGAGGACTTCTTGGAACAGAATCAAGGATTCTTTCCAGACTCCCTGGATGAAGTCAATATTTGGCAGTGGCCTCCCTCTCACAGAAGGACTCCCAATGTCTACTCAATGTCCCAAATTCATCTTAGCCTAGTGCTTCAAATTATGACTCTGCTTCCCGCTCAGTGAGAAGTCAGGCTGGAGAGGTCATAGTGAAGTTGGACGGAGGTTACTTTGATGACATCCTAAGATTGCCCAACTTTGAGGAGTATGTTGATTTGAATCTTCAATCAACACAATGATCAAGAAGGCCTAGGGAGTATGTTGATGACATCCTAAGAAGGCCTAGGATAATGATCAAGAAAATTACATCAAACATGTGAATAAGAAATTCTTGATCAAGGCCAAGCCGGCCATCTCTAGGTTTCCAAAGTTTGTTCCTAGGAGTGATTTCATTCATGAGATCAATGATATCATCACCTTGCTAAGTCGAGTGTTTGGACTCCCCGAGTCAAGTGTTTTCCAAGGATGGATGTACCAATTCATGGTCATCATAAAAAATAATGAATAGGGGATTGATTGGGGTAGTCTTATAAGTGATGATATAGACTCCCAGATGAAAACAGTCTTATCCACTGGGAAGTTTTATATGTCCTCATATGTTACCTATGCAGCAGCTTGGCATGAGGAATTATCCAGGGTTGGATACAAAAGGAAACTGGCAAAAGCAGAGCACATCTTTCGGCACTTTCCTCAGCTGACAATGAAGGGGTCCGAGGATCAATTCAGAAGAGTGAATGATGCTTTCTTTTATGAAAACATCTGCAGAATGAACCCTGAGCTGAGAAAAAGAAGAGTCTCTGATGAGGCATGGGCCGAAGTGTCAAAGTGGGGTTGTGTTTTCTTACAATTCAAGAAGTTCACATATCTTCGGGTGGTCATGTACCAGGTGATCCTTTCCATTTGCCCAGGTATCCAGGGGATAAGCTGATCCTGATGGAGTTGGTTAGACAATTGTTGGATTTCCACAAATTCCAACAGAGTAAGCACAAGGCTGTTGTATCCTTCCCCATTTCCATCGGAAGGTACACATGCTCAATAGTAGTTAAAGTAGAATGTGGTGCACGAGTTAAAAGAAAATTGAAGAAGCACATGAAGCACAGGGATGGATTTGACTTCCAAGGAGTACTTAATTCATACGGGACCTTGTATCTACATGTGCCTAGCATAGAGGACATCTGGGTTAATCTTCGGGATGAAGTTGCCATCCGAAGAAAGGACCATAGCAGATTGACACTTGAGGAGATTCAAACGCTAGAGCTTGCTGACATCCCAAAAGGCACTATAGACAACAAAAAGTGTCTTGACGCCTCGTATGATGGGTTGAATGAAGACCAACATGTGTTTCCAGCTATTGATTGGTCTATTGCCGAAAAAGCTTCCATTGCAGAAAGATCTACTCCAATTCTTACATGCACTAAGGCATGGCTCGTTTCATGGGGAATGAATTACAAAGAAAAGAGTTTCTCAAAGTTTGTCACTTTGGAAGTAGGGCCCTCCAAGAAAGAAAAGGAAAAAGATAAGAGCTCTTCCAAGAGGCCTATAAAAGTCAAGTTTGTCAAGAGGGGAGAAGAGCAAGCAACCATTTCATCTGCCACTCCTACTAAAATAGTGAATATATCAAATTCACCTACCCCACCAGAAATAGGAGAAATCTCTTTGGAAGTAGAGGTTACCCAACCTCTAATTTCACCTTTTGCCGATTTCCCATCAGACGTAAGTTTGTCTCTTGCTTCTCAAGCTCTGGCTTCAGGATTTGCACCTCCTCCTTTTAAACCACTCCCACCTCCTATTTCTTCACCAAGTCTATCAGCCATGGCCAGCATCTTCTCCGACCTCTCACCTCTCTCTGCTGGAACCAAAATGTCCATAGATATGCCTCCTCCTTCTACACCTCTATTCATTGAATCCATTACCACACTTGCAGTTGTTACCACTCCATAAGTAAATCTCCCTCCACCTGCAAGTGTGACTCATAACGCCTCCAATAGGAGTAACTTCTTCCGCACTCTCCTCAATGGTTGATTGATCAGACTCCGAGGAAGAGGAAGGTGGTAGTTCCCCTACCAGCCTTCGATTTCAGTTCACTCAAGGTTTCTCTGCCAAATCTGCCAAGAAACCCAAAAAAGTTTCAAGGGTTTCAGTGGATGCTTCAGGACACAAATTTGTAGAGATCACCACTCCCGCAGCTGACAAAGCAAGAGAGGACATAATGGCCTTCGACTATCAGATTACAAGGGTTGATCTAGGGAAGGTGATAACAGAAGGAGCACAACAAGATGCATGGATGCTATGAATGTGTTGTGTCAAAAGTTAAAGGAGACAAAAGTAGTAGAGATGAGCTCAAGGAGAAAGTGGAGCAGTTAAAAAAGTGTTACTCAAGCTTTCAAAGCCTTCTGAGTCAACACCATCATCCTCTACCCCTACTCCTATCAGGTTTGATTTCTCATTGGTACCTAGGATCGAAAAGATTAATGAGAAGGGGAGAACGGTCGATGAATGGATCCAGAGGTTACTCCTCCAAGGGAAAGAAGTCATTGAGGTCTCATTGGAGGTTTATAAATCCTTGGTGGAAATAAAGAAGGAGGGTGAAAAATGGATGAAGATTTTTTATGAGATTGGGAACCTCGAGCTAACTTTGGAAGCTCTCAATGCATTGAAAAAAGTTCCATCTCATATCTTGGTAGAATAAGGAGTCATCCCTCACGTGGATAGACATTTCCAGCTGACCAAAGCCATAAGATTCAGGGTGAAGATTCTCAATGAGGCTTGCATAAAATTGAGAGAATCTAGAGACCAATTGGTTGATGCTACCAATGACATTGAAGAGATTTCCAGGATCTTTCCCAAGGTGTTGGATGGAAGCCCAAATATTTTACCTACTGATGAGTTCCACAAGCAACTCCAAGAGTCAATCCAGCATGAACCAACTGCCACCTTCAACCTGGAAATCATTGATAAATTTGTGAAGATTGAGCATGTCTTGGAATCACTGAGGAAACTCAGTAAAAGGTTGAAGAAACTTCCCAGCGATGCAGTGATATTCATGAAACTTGTGAAGTCTTGAGTGACCATTCCAATGCACCTGAAGAGGCTGAGATGCAAGATATAATCAGAAAATTCCAGGAGTTCCGGGATAAGCAAGCACTGTTGGAAGAAGATAAGGATGATGAAATAGAACAAGCATAAATGTTGCATGTCATTTTCCTCCAGAAATTGACATGTCTTTTTCATTTTCATTTCATCATGAAGGAAGCAAATTTTGACTTGGTCTCCTACGTGAGAGTCAAGAAAAATAGGATTCTTGTTTAAATGACTATTTCTAGGGTTTATCCTATTTTCTCTCCGCTCTTTCTATTATAAATATAGAGTGCTCATGTATTTGAAAGGGGAGAGATTTTTTATTAAGAAAGCTATTGTGAAAAGAAGAAAAACTTTGTATTTTCTTTTAATCATTGAAGAATAGAAATAAGTGTTATTTTGCAAACTTTGTGTTGTGAGATTCATTTATCTTAAGTGATTGTTCTTATGTTCAAAGATCTTAAGTTGTTCTTTGTTAGTGTTCTTGATTATTTTAATCATTTCCAAAGCATTACATACATTTGTCTAAAACTCGTATGAGTACTTCTTGATCTATGTTTTGCTCGAAGGAAAATACGTTCTTCTCATTCCCTTCACGTTTTGTTTCTTCCATAATAGTTTCTTTTCTAATCCATTTTGTTCTGCAATGGTAATATCTCCACTTCATGTTGATATGAACTTTGGGATTATATCCCAACCCCAATGGTTAGAATAGTGTGAATATTGTATATATTCTTTCTATTGTGTTTTAGATTAGTAATAAACAAGCAGCCTCACCTATCTTTGAGGAGGGATTTTATCCCATGCACTGTGGTTGAACCTCATATTTTGACTTGACAAAATATCCAACCAACATTTTTTTGTGACTCCGCTGGGGAATACGGATTGATAAGACTAATCTTATCCTATTGGTGTCTGGCGACTCCATATTTGCCTTATTTTCGGGAGATCCATTTTCTGGTTCAAGTTGGCCAGAAGATCTTCACTCTGGTCAAGCCGAGCCAGGGGTGAAATTGATCCATTCTTTGATTTGCTTCAACAACACAATTTCAGTCTTTCCCCCAACAGTGTTATATCTAGCCGAGCAAGAAGTTCTTCACCTATTCAAGAACTTGGGTTCCTCAAGAACAAGAAGCATCTACAACCTACCATGCATTATTCTTGTCTCGATACATGAATCCTCTATATGCACTCCATTAAGAAGAATGGCACAACCTGTGCCTTGGGGCGCGGTATTGGTCCTCTTTCTCTAACTCCACCATTGCATGAGTTACCTCATGGATCACGTAAGAATATTCCTAAATTCAATGGCGATGGGAAGCAACATCCTGATGAACACATTGCTTCATTCTTTGTAGCATGCGGTTTCTTGGAGTAGCTCATGAAGATGTCTCTGTTTGACTCTTCATTGAAATGTTGCATGGTGTGGTAACTGAATGGTTTTACCATCTTCCAAATGCATGCATTACAAATTGGGCTACCATGAGAAGCGTGTTCGAAGCAAGGTTCAAACCAACAAAAGATTCTCATGCCTTGTTAGCACAACTCACACACATGAAGAAAGAGTCTCATGAACCCATGCGAGACTTCATGTTGCAAAATTCAACAAGTTGATCCGAAAGATTCCAGCACTAGGTTGTTCCCACTCTTGAAAATCAAAAGTGCTTCTTCATCAACGCTCAACCCCTTGATGTGAGCTTCTTATTAAGAAGGTCTGCTATCCCTAATTTGGCTACTACTCAATCTACGCCATTGAAATAGAAGATGATCTCATTCTAGCGGGAAGGATCAGAAAGGATTCATCTAAGCCTAAAAATCAGAGTTCTTCTCAAAGTACTACTAACCCTGTGATTCAGAAGATGGCTAATGATTTGATTGCTTTGAAGAAGAAATGTCTCAATAGGTGAGCAACGTTCCTTATCGGGATATTCCTAGATGAAATTTCAATAATACCAATGGTGCTCCCATAAGAGATAGACCACGGTTGACTGGCTTTGCTCAACCAAGGCTAGCCATTGAAGCTCCTCCTGTTAATGCAACAATAGAGATAGTCGAGGAAGATGAAGAACTAGAAGATCAAGATTCTCATGAAGCTTTTGAAGCTTCGGGATATGCTGATGAGTCCTATGATGATTCAGTTGGTGACTCCAACATTGGGTACTTGGAATATGAGGAAGATGAATGTGACGAGCATGATGGTCAGTCATTTGCAGTCTTCACTTGATCTCAATCTCAGAATCCCAGAAAACCGGTTGAAGGCTCTAAGGAAAAAAGTAAAGAAGCTCATGTGGTTATGGCTAAGAGAGGCTCTCCTATCTCAACACAAACTGAAAAGGAGATAACTAAAAAGGTAACAACTTCTTCTTATTCTCCTTCTCCTACTCCCAAGACCAGTACCTCAGCTCAAACCAATATAACTAGAACTGAGCCTACCATCATTCCTTCATATACTACTTTTGACATTATTGACCATGCAAAAAGAACTAAGATCCAAATGTCAGAAGCAAAATATCTTCAGTCAAATCCTGAGCAATTTGAAAAGCTTGCCAAATTCATTAGAAGCAAGGCTGTTGTTCCTTCATCTTCAAAAGGCATTTTGTCTAGTCCTACTCAGCCTTCACCTCGAAAATATGACCTTTGTTTCTTCTTCAGGAAGATTGAACCATTTTATTTGTCCTTACTTATAAACGGGTTCAAACTCAACAATTGTATAATTGACTTAAGAGCCTCTGATAACGTGATGCCCACAAAAGTAGCCCATGCCCTTGGACTTACTTTGACTAAATCATATGGATGGTGTTACTCCATGGAAACCAAGCAAGTTCCCTTGATTGGCCAAATCAAAGATGCACAATTTGCATTTGTTGCATTCCCGAGAAGAGAGTAAAAATGACCATTTTGGTTGCTGATATCCCACTTCTTATGGTATTCTCTTAGGAAGAGGTTTTTGTAAAGATGTCGGAGGAGAGATCAATATGGACTAGACCAAGGCTAAAATTCTAGTCAATGGAGTTCCTCGTATCCTCCATCATGAGCCTCAAGCAAAGTATTTGGTCACTAAATCAGATGACCCCAAGGCTCAAATTCTTTTCGAAGATGTTGGCTTGGGAAATTACTTCATGACATCAGAGGTACCAGCTGTAGATGTCAAGGAAGAGGATTCTAATGCTATTTGGACCCTCGAGTTTGATGGGAGTTGTTCAACTACTTGGATCAGGCGCTGGTGTGGTTCTTATATCTCTAGATTTTGAGATCTTTCCCTCCCTTCAAGTTGTAGTTTGATAATACTAATAATACATGGCTGAATATGAAGCTTTGTTATTAGGATTAGAAATGGCAAGACAAAAGGGAATCTGAAATCTCAAAGTGCAGGGAGATGCGAGCTCATTGTAAATCAAGTAAAGGGATCTATCAAGTGAAAAATGATCACCTAAGGCATTACAGGAACAAGGTATGGGACAACATAGAATGCTTTGATGCTTTTTCTATCAAGCGTTTTGAGGGATTACAACGACAAAGTTGATTCTTTAGTCATGTCTACGTCTCTTCTCCTTCCTCATCCATAGTTCAAACAGACACGTACACCATTGAGATTGTGTATCATCCAAGTGTTCCAGATAATGCAACACATTGGAAAGTGTTCAACGATGATCAACAGGTATTGTCTTTTCTTGAGAAAGCTGATAATTTTAGTGAATTGTATTTTGAAGGATCAAAATCAGCTTTCCGCGAGTCTGTCAAATTCATATCAAGAGATTGATGGTGAGTTCATCTAGCTCAAAGGCAAAAAGATTCCCAAGGGATTGGTTTCTCTGGAAGGTTTGTTTGACAAGCATGACCATTTTATCTAGAATAAAAGGCAAACTAAAGGTACTTCTTCCTCGTCAGAAGTAGACCAAGTTAATCTGGGCTCTTCTGACCAACCACGGATGGTAAACATCCAGAAAATGTTGTTCCCCTAGGAAAAATCAAAATTCACTTCACTCTGAAAAGATATATGGATGTCTTGGCATGGTCCTATGTGGATCTAAAGTCTTTCAAGCCCAAGGATGTGCAACATAGTATTCCTTTGAAGTCTGATGTAAAACCCTACAGGCAGAAACAAAGGCATTACAATCCAAAGATCTTAGGGACCATTCTTGTAAATCTAAAAGATGTTAGATGCTAGGATTATCTTCCCAATCCATCATTCTACTTGGGTTACTAACATCATTCCTGATTAGAAGAAGAATGGTGAAATCTGGATTTGTGTTGATTTCCGGAACCTGAATCAGTCTTCATTGAAAGACAACTACCTCTTGCCTATCATGGATCAGGTGTTGCAGGACTTCACTACTAGATCAGAGATGTTATCCATGCTTGATGGATTTTTGAGGTTATAATCAGGTTGAGGTAGCTATCGAGTATCAGCATAAAATGACATTCACTACCCCATGGGGACCTTTGCTTATAGGAGGATGCCTTTTGGTTTGATCAACACCGAGCCACATTTCAAAGAGCTATGGACTTAGCTTTCAGGGATCTGATGGGTAAAGTCATAGTCATATATTTGGATGACTTGATTGTTTTCTCTAAGAAGTGAGTGATCATTATGATCATCTAGAGTAGGTACTCTTAAGGTGCGGTGACATCATGGGATTTCATTAAATCCTAAAAAATCTATGTTCGGAGTAATAAAGGAAAATTGTTGGGTCACATCGTGACTAGAGAAGGAACCAAAATTGACCCATAATGGGTGAAGGCCATCCAAGGCCTTACCTTACCTACAAGAAAAACTGGAGTACATTCCTTTTTGGAAAAGTCAATTTCCTAAGGAGGTTTGTACCTGACTTTGCTGATAAAACCAAGGATATCCTTGGGATGATGAAAGGTAAAACTCCATTTCATGGAGCACTGAAGGGAAGTTTCTTTTTGAAAGAAGTCAAAAAGGTAATTGCACATGCTCCTATTCTAGTATGTCTAGACTTCAAGAAAGATTTCATCATGTACAACTATGCTTCCGCTCATACAGTATCAACCATCCTGATGAGAGAATGAAGAAGGAATTGAAGCTCCCATCACTTTCATGAGCTTCCCATTAAAAGAACATGAATTGAAGATGTCACAGATTGAAAATCATGCTTATGTAGTGGTAAGAGTAGTGAAACATTTCAGATATTATGTGTTGAGTTCTCATACTCTCATTCTCATTCCTGATACTACTGTAGTTAAATCCATCTTGACTCAACAAGAGTTGGGTAGTCAATGGGGTAACTGGATAGCTAAAGTCCAAGAGTATGACTTGGACATCAGACCTACCAAGTTGGTACGAGGAAGAGGCCTATGCCAATTGATCGCAAAAAATAATGTTGAGACAGAATGCGAAGAAACTAAAGATACCTCTTCGAGAATTGCCCATGGTGCTTTTTGTGAGCACAACCAATGAATGGTACATAGATATTGCTTTATTTTTTAACTTATGGTGAATGCCCCCACATTTAAGCCAAAAGGAGAAGAGGATAGTTAAGTTAAGATCTATAAGATACATTATGTGGGATAATGGAATATATAAGAAAGGTATTGATGGTGTATTCCTGCACTGTGTTGATAAGTCTCAGCAGGTAAGGTTGCTAGAATCCTTCCACAATCTAGCATGTGGAGGAAATTTCTCTTCCTCTATGATAGCTTATAAGATCCTACGGGCCAGGTACTATTGGCCTACTCTCTTTTGAGACTCAGCAGAATGGGTGTCCAAATGTGAAGCTTGTCAACATTTTGTTGGTCACCCTAAGTTATCAGCTCTTCCCTTGAAGCCTGTGGTGATTGAAGAACCTTTTCACCAGTGGGGAATTGATTTCATTGGAGTATTAAATCCTACCTCTAGTGCTGGACACAATTATGTGCTCACTACCATGGACTATTTCACCAAGTGGGTGGAAGTTGCACCCATCAAGCAGGCAACCTCTGAAGCCATGTGTAATTTCCTCAAAGAAAATATAATTGTTAGATTCGGTGTGCCTCACAAGATCATTGCTAACAATGCTTCTAATTTCTCATCACATGAGTTGACAATTTTTTATGGATTTGGGATCACGTTGGCTCATTCATCTGACTATTACCCCCAAGGCAATGGTTAGGCTGAATCAAGCAACAAGAACCTGTTACTATAATCAGAAAGTTGGTTGATGAGAATCAAAGGACATGGCACAAAGCATTGTATGATGCGTTATGGGCAGATCGGATTACTCAAAATGAGCTATTAGAATGTCTCCATTCCAGGTGTTGTATGGGATTGATGTTGAGATCCCTATCTCCATAGAATTGCCAGCCTTACGGTTGGCCAAAGCAATTGAAGATGAAACTTTTCAAAGTTCTATTGAGAAAGGGATATGTACCTAGCTAGGCTAGAAGAGGAAAGGAGCAAGGTGGTTGATCACATTGCAGATCATCAGAGAAAGTAAAGAAGATATTTGATAAGAAATCAAAGCAACGTGACTTCCAAATTGAGATCTAGTACTTCTCTGGGATAAGAGAAGGGAGCAGAAAGGGATGCATGGAAAGTTTGATTCTTTATGGAAAGGACCTTTCAAGATTCATCAGCTGAATGGTGAAAATAGCTTTTGTCTATCATATCTTGATGGAGAGTTGCTCCCTCTACCTTTTAGTGGTCAACATCTAAAGTTGTTCCATCAGTAATGCAAGATGCTCTCTTGCATTGTACATAATTTGTTTTTTGTCATGTGTTTGCTTTTTGTTTTCTTTCTTTCTTTGTTTGTTTTTGGTTTTCTTCTTTTTCGACTCCATAGCCCAATGGATAAAACCAAATATTTTGAGTTCTCTTCCTTTGATGTCACAAAGAAAGTCCCCAACTGGAGCCAATTGTTATCTCATTTTAGTGATTCCAGCTAAAATTAAGATAACCATAGAAATTTTTGGAAAAATCTCCTAAAATGCCCTTTTGAGGAGATTTTGGGTTTTGGGTTTCAACAACATGAAAACATATTTTCTACATGCTTCATGTCAATTGATTCCCGAAACTTGAAAACATCCATGATTCAAGCCATTGTGTCGAGGTTTTCGAACTCCAGAACATCGAACATGACTTGCAAAATAAAAATGCCATGCTACATGTCACTTGACTTCCAAAACCCGAAACCCGATATGTTCCTTTGTGTCAAGTTTTCAGAACCTTGGAACATCTAAACATGTCATGCTTCATGTCACCTGTTTCCTGAAACCTGAAACCCGAATTGATAGCAAATCCTTTGTGTCGGGTTTTGGGCACTCCAAGCATGATGACATGGCATTAATGTCGAGTTGTCGAGTAGTTGGCACACATGTCGGTGAAGTGTAATAAATGCAGGGGATTTATAAATAGTTTGATTTTACACGTCATTTTTACTGTTGTACTTTTTGTTGCGTGGATTTTTCGTACATGCTCTTGCGACCTCCAAACCCGACTGAATCTTGATCATTTTTGTGATCCATTTTCGATTATTTTTCAAGATTACTGAAGGTATTTTTCTCTACCTTTCCACTTTGAGGTATTTTGGATTTATTTTTGAGGTGTTCTTTTGGGGTTTTCCTTTCTTTTCCCATTTTCCCTCTAGGTTTAGGGTTTTGGGTTGTTTTCTTCATTTTAGGTTGTATTCCAATAAAAATTATTGTTTAGAATTCACCCTTAGGGTGTTTTTCTTATTTTATCCCATGGAATATACCCTTTTGTATTTTGAAAAATCTAAAATCCTAACTAATGAAATGGCAGGAAATTTTACATGTCTAACACATCTCAAAACCCGATTCCTTTGTTTTGGTTTTACAGGGTGTTCAACACTTCTTGCTTCCACAAGCAGTGTATCGGGTTCTCTCAAGTGCTTAAAAATCTCCAAGTTCTACATCTATCGGGTTTTCCAGGTTGGACATCTATCAACCTCCACATACACTTTGTAGTGTATCGGTTTTTAAGTGATTCAACATCTTCGACGTCCGCCTCCATTTTGTCGGTTTCTACAAAGTGTTCAACACCTACTAAGTTCCACACATTTAGTGTCCATCGGGTTTTGTGAAGTGTCTCTGAAGTTAAAGTGTCACACTCAACAATTTGCCACAACATTCTAGTGTTTTGTTTCATCAAGTGCTTTGACAAGTTCTAAAGTTCTGGTAGTGTGGGTTTCATGGAGTTGCTCAATAAGCTTTCAAACCTGAGTGTTCAAAACGAAGTGATTATCGGGCATTCCTCCTTTGAGACTCCTCATGTCGGATCTGGACAATCTAAGGATAAGTCAGACAGGTCCAAAAGATGAAGTAAATATTTCAGAAGATGGAGTCCCCTTCCTACATTGATTGCAATTATGACATCCGGGACATAGAACTCGGTAATATAGACATGGAGGACTTTTGGAATAGAATCAAGGATTCTTCCCAAACTCCTTGGATGAAATCAATAGCTGGCAGTGGCCTCCCTCTCATAGTAGGATTCCCATGTCTACTCAATGCCCCAAGTTCATCTTGGCCTATGCTTCAAATTATGACTCTACTTCCCGCTCAGTGAGAAATCAATAGAGAGGTCATAGTGAAGTTGGACGAGGTTACTTTGATGACCTCCTAAGATTTCCTAACTTTGAGGAGTATGTTGATTTGAATCTTCAATCAGCTTAGAAGGCCTGGGATAATGACCAAGAAGATTGCATCAAACATGTGAATAAGAAATTCTTGATCAAGGCCAAGCCGGCCATCTCTAGGTTTCCAAAATTTGTTCCTAGGAGTGATTTCATTCATGAGATCAATGATATCATCACCTTGCTAAGTCGAGTGTTTGGACTCCCTGAGTCGAGTGTTTTCCAAGGATGGATGTACCAATTCATGGTCATCATAAAGAAGAATGAACAAGGGATTGATTGGGGTAGTCTTATAAGTGATGAAATAGACTCCCAGATGAAAACAGTCTTATCCACTTGTAAGTTCTATATGTCATCCTATGTCACCTATGCAATAGCTGGCATGAGGAATTACCCAGGGTTGGATACAAAGGAATACCGGATAGTAGAGCATCTTTCATAACTTTCCTTAGCTGAAAATAAAGGGGTTCGAGGATCAATTCAGAAGAGTGAATGATGCCTTATTTTACAAGAACATCTAGAAATGAACCCTGAGTTGAGGAAAAAAGAGTCTCTGATGAGGCATGGGCTAAAGTGTCGAAGTGGGGTTATGTCTTCTTATAATTCAATAAGTTCACATATCTTCAGGTGGTCATGTACCCGAGTGATCCTTTCCATTTTCCTAGATACCCAGTGATAAGATGATCTTGATGGAGTTGGTTAGACAATTGTTGGATTTCCACAAATTCCAACAAAGTAAGCACAAGGCCGCCGTATCCTTCCCAATTTCCATCGGAAGATACACATGCTCAATGGTGGTGAAAGCCAAGAATGTGTTGCATGAACTTCAGAGAAAGTTGAAGAAGCACATGAAGCATAGGGATGGGTTTGACTTTTGAGGAGTTCTTAAGTCATACGGGACCTTGTATCTACATGTGCCTAAGCATAGAGGATATATGGTTGATCTTCGGATGAAGTTGTCATCCGAAGAAAGGACCATAACAGATTAACACTTGAAGAGATTCAGACACTAGAGCTTGCTAACATCCCAGAGGGCACTATAGATAATGAAAGTGTCTGGATGCCTCGTATGATGGGTTGAATGAAGACCAACATGTGTTCCTAGCTATTGATTGGTCTATTGTGAAAAATCTTCTATTGCGGAAAGATCTACTCCATTCTTGCACGCACTAAGGCATGGCTCGTTTCATGGGGAATGAGTTACAAAGAAAAGAGTTTCTCAAAGTTAGTCACTTTGGAAGCGGGGCCCTCCAAGAAAGAAAAGGAAAAGAGCTCTTCTAAGAGGCCTATAAAATTCAAGTTTGTCAAGAAGGGAGAAGAGCAAGCAGCCACTTCATCTACCACTCCTGCTGAAATAGTGAATATACCAGATTCACCTACCCCACTAGAAATAGGAGAAATTTCTTTGGAAGTAGAGGTTAGCCAACCTCTAATTTCACCTTTTGTTGATTTCCCATCGAAGTAAGTTTGTCTCTTGCTTCTCAAGCTCTGGCTTTAGGATCTGTGCCTCCTCCTTTTCAACCACTCCCACCTCCTATTTCTTCACCAAGTCTATCAGCCATGGCCAACATCTTCTCTGACCTCTCACCTCTCTCTCTGGAACCAAAATGTCCATAGATATGCCTCCTCCTTCTACACCTCTATTCACTGAATCCATTACCACACTTGCAGTTATTTACCACTCCACAAGTAAATCTCCCTCCACCTACAAATGTGACCACAACACCTCCAATAGGAGTAACTTCTTGGCACTCCTCAATGGTTGATTGATCAAACTCTAGAGGAAGAGGAAGGTGGTAGTTCCCCTACCAGCCTTCGATTTTAGTTCACTCAAGGTTTCTCCTACTAAATCTGCCAAGAAACCCAAAATAGTTTCAAGGGTTTTAGTGGATGCTTCAGGACACAAATTTGTAGAGATCACCTCTCCCACAGATGAAAAACTAGAGAGATACATAATGGCCACCGAACTATCGAGATCACAAGGTCGATCTAGGAAGGTGACAATGGAAGGAGCACAACAAGATGCACAGGATGCTATGAATGTGTTGTGTCAAAAGTTAAAGGAGACAAAAGAAAGCAGAGATGAGCTCAAAGAGAAAGTGGAGCAGTTAAATAAGTGTTACTCAAACTTTCCAAGCCTTCTTGAATCAACACCATCATCCTCTACCCCTACTCCCATCAGGTTCGATTTCTCATCGGTACCTAGGATCAAAAAGATTAATGAGAAGGGGAGAACATTCGATGAATGGATTCAGAGGTTACTCCTCCAGGGAAAGAAGTCATTGAGACCTCATTGAGGTTTATAAGTCCTTGGTGAACATACAAAAGGAGGGTGAAAAGATGGATGAGGATTTTTCAGATGAGATTGGGAACCTCGAGCTAACCTTGGAAGCTCTCAATGCATTGAAGTAGGTTCCATCTCATATCTTGGTCAAGAAGGAGTCATCCCTCACGTGGATAGACATTTCCAGCTGACCAAAGCCATAAGATTTAGGGTGAAGATTCTCAATGAGGCTTGCAGAAAATTAAGAGAATCTAGAGATCAATTGGTCGATGCTACCAATGACATTGAAGAAGAGCTTTCCAGGATTTTTCCCAAGGTGTTGGATGGGAGTTCAAATATTTTATCTGGGGATGAGTTCCACAAGAAAATCCAAGAATCAATCTAGCATGAATCAACTACCACCTTCAACCTAGAAATCATTGATAAATTTGTGAAGATTGAGCACATGTCTTGGAATCACTAAGGAAACTTAGTAAAAGGTTGAAGAAACTTCCAGGCGATGCAAATGATATTCATGAAACTTGTGAAGTCTTGAATGATCATTCCAGTGCACCTAAAGAAGCTGAAATGCAAGATATAATTAAAAATTCTAGGAGTTCCGGATAAGCAAAGCACTTGTTGGAAGGAAGATAAGGATGACGAAATGAACAAGCATAGATGTTACATGTCATTTTCCTCCAAAATTGACATGTCTTTTTCATTTTCGTTTCACCATGAAGGAAGCAAATTTTGACTTGGTCTCCTACGTGAGAGTCAAGCAAAATAGGATTCTTGATAAAATGACTATTTCTAGGGGTTTATCCTATTTTCTCTCTACTCTTTCTATTATAAATATAGAGCACATATGTATTTCAAAGGGAGAGATTTTTTATTAAGAAAGCTATTGTGAAAAGAAGAGAAACTTTGTATTTTCTTTTATCCATTTGAAGAATAGAAATGAATGTTATTTTGTAGACTTTGTGTTGTGAGATTCATTTCCCTTAAGTGATTGTTCTTATGTTCAAAGATCTTAAGCTTATTCTTTGTTAGCATTCTTGATTATTTTAATCATTTCCAAGCATTACATATATTTGTCTAAAACTCGTGTGAGTACTTCGTGATCTATGTTTGCTCGAAGGAAAATACGTTCTTCTCATTCCCTTCACATTTTGTTTCTTCCATAATAGTTTCTTTTCTAATCCATTTTGTTCCCACAACGGTAATATCTCCACTTCATGTTGATATGAACTTCGGGATTATATCCCAACCCCAATGGTTAGAATAGTGTGTATATTGTAAATATTCTTTTTGTTGTGTTTTAGATTAGTAATAAATGAATAGGGTGCACAATGTGCCTCTATCATAATATCTTGTCTCAAGCCTCCGTGTCTGGGAACATAAATCCGGCCTCTGCCTGAGAAGGCCATCTTCCTCTAAAGAAAAACCACCAAACTTCCCCTCAAGGGGTCTCGAGACTCGATCTCTGCTCTAGCCGCAACGTAGAAACTGTCAAGAGGAAGCTATTGAAGAATCCTACTCCGTAAATCTATGCCCACCGAAGGCCATAACCACATGTATTCGTTTTGAGAGCATCTATAACCACATTCTACTTCCCTTTCACATTCTCTATCTCCATGTCATACTCACAAAGCAACTCCATCAAACGCCACCGAGCGTTGAGATTGGGGTGTGAGATGAGGTGGCAAAGACTCAAGTGATCTATCTTGAGTGTGAATCTCAGACCAAGAATAAAGTGTCTCCATCAAACCAAAGCATGAGCAACTACCGCAAGCTCAAGATCATGAGTCAGATAATTGAGCTCATAATCTTTGAGTTTGTGAGACTCAAAGGCCAATACTCTGCCCTTCGCATCAACACACCTCCAACTCCCGCCAAATAAGCATCCATGCATATGAAGAACTTACCCTATGGATTCGGCACTACAAGAATGGGTGATGTCGTGAGGCACTCCTTCATTGTCTCAAGGCATGCTCGCATCTATCTTACCAATCAAACTTCTTCCCTTTCCATTGAAAGGAAGTGATGGGATGCAAAACCTAAGAGAAGTCCTGAAAAGATCTCCTGTAATAACCTGCTAATCCCATGAAGGTGTGCACCTCTGTCATAGTAGTGGGTGCTTGCAAATTCATAATAGCTCTAATCTTGGAAGGATCTGTTGGTGTCCATTTTGATCTTGCACCATTTTGCCCTAGTTTTCCCTTTGATCTATGTTTTATTAAACGTATTTTGCCTCTCGATTTGATGAAGTGAAGCTTTTATCTCCTTTTGAATGCCTTGAATTGTTGCAAAAGTATTTGTCATGCCCTATTTTGAAGAAATCCCCAAGTTTTCCCTGTTTTTACCCTAAATTTTTCAAATCCATGGGCTCTACCATTTTTTCAATTTTCTCGATCGTGTATTCTCAAAAATGATCAATTTATACTTTTATGCCTTTGAAAATCCATTCCCATGGTCGAGAAATGCTTGGAACCTTGTTTTGTTTCCAAATTTTTCCATCCTTAGCGAAAAAATCAGATTCTAGGCATGACTGGTAAATTTCTATGTTTTTGACGGTCTGACGGGCATATTTTACCCGTCAATTTCTTCCTCGGCATTCGGAAGCTATGTGGATTCTTCTAATTGGTCGAGGGATGGCGGGAAAATGTTTTAAACTTAGCACTTTTGGCTTTTCTGGCAAAAGGGTTAATTTGGTCCCATGGCTCCGTCGGTTGTTGATTGGTTCTTTGGGTGCTTACGTGGCTTCTTTTGATTGGATGAGGCACGGAAGATTTATTTTGAGAACTTGTTCTTTTTGGCTACTTTGGCAAAAAGTTTTAAAACGCCCCATGGCCCCACCAAGATCTGATAAACAAAATTCAAGTGGCGGAGAAAATTTCTTATTTTTTCCCGAAAATGTACACATGTCACATGTTGAGCAATTGTGGAGTTGCGGGTCTTTTTTGTGCTCTAAGTCATTTTGGAGAAAAGATTTAAAGTGAGAAAAATTTCCTAAGGCCCGCGGGAGGACACGTGGCGGCTTCTAAATCAAAGATGGAATTGTGGGTGGTCGGGTTACTTTAAAGTTTTTTGGCTTTGTTTTGTGAAAAAGATTAAAGTTACAAAACAAACCGCAACCCGCATGAGAATCGAAGTGGGCACGTGGCGTGCTTGAATATTCAAAGCAAAATATGCGAGAAATAGATCGGGATTCCAAATGTCTTCATAACCTTAGCCTTGTGTTGAAAATATCTCCTTATTCTTGAAGTGACAACTCGTGAGAGTCGATTTGGTGTGTTGATCATATTTTCCCAACGTATTTCTATATAAAATTTGTGCAAAAGAAGGATTTACCAACATTCTTCACTAAACAGAGGTTACAAAATAGGTTCTCTTACCTTGGTTGAAAGGCACAACCTCAAATAGTTAAGATAAGATCACATCCTTTAAAGGTGCTACCCACTTCTTTCAAAGTCGGAGTGCTAAAAAGTCAGATAAATTGCTTCCTTGGCTAAAAACGACACACATTCATTTATCTGTCTCTCAATGTCTCATTCAAATTTTGATGTTGCTCAATTCTTGAAGAAGGATTAAATCTAGGTACCAACACGCTTCTCGCGCCGCTACCAAGGACTTGTTGAAAAAGTTTAAATATTTGGATACATATCAAACCTTGGTAATGTTTCTTGCAGTTATGTGTGTGAATACATTGTTGAAACGTCATTCTCAGATCAGATCTATTGAGCTTTGTATGAATCTAGTATTGACTGACACTTGATAGGTTTTTCATAGTGAATTTTCACAAACTAAGGTGAAAATCCTTAGTGGTGACTCCATGTTGTTTAAATTCTTAATAGATATCAGTGTCCTAACCTATATCAAGTGAGATTTGTCATTAATTTCTGCAAAGATGGAAGGAAGAAGATATTTCTTCAAGAAAGACCCTAGCAGAAAGTTGTTTCCAGATTTGGGAAAATCAAATTCGAGGAAGAATAATTTGGAAAGTTGTTGGAGATCAAGCACCAAGAAAAGAGATCTCCATTGTTGAACTTGAAAGTGATCAACCTGTCATTGAAGATTGCAGTTCTTCCTCAAGTGCATCTGAATCAGGTAGTCTTTTGAGAGAATTCCATCTGGTGAGGGCTCTTCATTTGTCTTTGAAAATTTTGCTTCTCATTCTTCCCATGTATTTTCCAAGTCTGCTAGAGTTTTCCAAGAAGCTTATCCTATAGGGGATATTCATTTTGAAGACTATATTTCTATTCCCACAGACCCTCAGTCCTCATCATCTTGCATCTCCTACAAATTCACCTCCACAAAACAATATGGCTCAACCCCCACCCAGACCTCCATTTTTGTTAATACCTTTGGTCCTATCAATTTTAGAGGAATGGATGGTTATCCAAATGTTGTTCCACAAGATGTAAGGAATAGATTACCCAAGTTCCAAGGAAATAATGCTATAACTGGTGATCAACCTAAAACTTTTTGTTAACATGATGGAGGACTTTGAGATTGAGTATGAGGATGTATATATCAAATTGTTTATTCATACATTAGAAGAGGATGCAAGGGATTGGTATAAATATTTGCCTGATAACTCTATTGATTCTTGGACTAAAATGAAGAATGCATTTAGATTGTAGTATGGTGACAAAACAGACCCTAGGTTTCTTTTGTCAGAATTTGAGAATATTAAAAATAATCCTAATGAATCAGTGCATGATTTTAATACAAGATTCAATAAGACATTGAGAAGATTGCCTTGTGAATTTGAGGCCATGTGATGAATCTTGTCTTATAAAGTATGTTGATGCATTTGAAAAGAAGGTTGCATACTATTTGAGGGATAAAAACCATGGCACTTTAAGGCAGGCCTTTACCATGGCTCTGCAAATTGAGAACAACATCAAGGCCATTGGAAAACCTCCTAAGAGGGAGGGTGTTAAATTGATAAACCCTAAAAAAGCCTCAAGCAAGTAAGGTGTGATTTGAAGAAGTTGTAAAAACTTTGGCAGGGGTTGTCAAAGAAATCTCATACAAGTTGGCCCGAGATGAGAAAGGAATTGGAAAAACTTCCCAAGGTCAACACAAGTATCAAGGGCAAGAAATAGATTTGCAAACCATCCTAGAAATGAGCAAAGAGATCTGATGACAAGAGGTAAAGGGCCCATGGGATCTACAAATAGACATCCCCAAGTTAGGGAAAATAGAATGGTGCCTGATCCTCTAACAGTTAGGGTTGTTGTTGTTGATGAAGCTAATGAAATTGATTGGTGTGACAAGTGTTTCTTGCCCCATCCGCCATGTGAAGAAGATCAAAAGTGAAGGAAGTTGATGATGAAAATGATGATGATGTATGCATGTTGGGGTGTTCTACAAGCTCACAAGATGGAGCAACTTCAACTAAACTAATTAGTGCTAGAACTACTGTAACTTTTTGGGATTGCATTCACTAGGTACTACCTCTTCCTCCCTCTCATACTTTAGAAATAGATGTGGTACAAGCTTTTGAACTTCCTAATAATGATTTTGAGTACCTAAGAGCTTTAATGATTAAGAATTATGATGGAGGAATACCTTCAGAAGAGGATAGACAATTGTTAATGAATGTTGTTGTTGCCCAAGAAAAGGAGTATAATACAAGAAGTAAAGTTGTCAAAGGAGTAGGGCCTCAAGCCAAACCTAAAACTCCATTGCTTACAAGTATTCCTAAAGAGTCTCCTAAGAAAGATGCATCTTCCAAAGGCCTTGTTGTCCCAAACAAAAATTATACTTCTCCTCATGCCCAAACTGTCAAAAATCCCATGCCATCTGATGAGTTTGTCAATCCTCCTTCTAATGTTGCTTTTCCCAAGTATGTTCCATATGACATTGCCCAAGTTTTGAGTCAAATCAAAGTTAGTGTTCCAATTGTTGAGTTGCTTAGGATTCCTGAGCACAAGAAGAGAGCATTTGAGTACTTGGGATTGAAAGAAGAAAAGAGTACCCTAGGCAGAAATGTAAACATTATAGAAACTCCTCCTCTAACCATTATAGACCTTGAAACACCACCAACATTGGAAGAGCTTGGAGAAGCACCTGAGGTTTACTTGGGGACATCTTTGGTTGAATCTCAATTAAATGTTGATCCATTTTTTACAACTTTGATCATTAAGGACAAATTTATACACAATTGTATGTTTGATTCCGGAGCATCATGCAATGTCATGCCTCTTGAGGTCATGAATGAACTAGATATCAAAGTGACAAGCATATGGAAGGTGTACTACCATGGACTCTAGAGAGGTCCTAGTTTTTGGATGTGTTAAAGGTTTGGTGGTACAACTTGCAGCATATCCGGTAAGAACTTAAAACTTGATGTTGTTATTGTTGATTGCCCAGCCAAATGGGGCATGTTGTTATCAAGAAAGTGGGCTGCAAGTGTTGGTGGAAGTGTTCAAATGGATATGTCTTTTGCCACCATTCCAATTGAGGGCAGCCTTGTCAAATTTGTATGGAGAAAAGAAGATGTTGCACCTCATTGAAGACCCCAACAATGCCTCTTATGAAGTGTTGTATACTGATGTTGATGCTGATAATTTTGTTGGATTCACTGATGGGAAGGAGAATAAGATGGATCAATGTAAGTATCTTGAACAGGTAGGTTCTCCTTGGACCTTGTTATTTGATGGGGCTTGTTCCAAATTTGGAAATGGTGCTGGTGTAGTTCTGATTTCTCCAAGCTTGGAAGAGTTTGTTTTTTCTTTCAAACTTAACTTTGAGTGTACTAATAACATTGTTGAGTATGAAGCATTGTTGTTAGGTTTGAGAATTTCTTGGAAGTATTATATTAAGACATCATTGTCAAAGGAGATTCAGAACTAATTGTCAAACAAATTAGAAAATTGTATGCTACTAAAAATTAGAGAATGAAACAATACAAGCATGTAGTTTGGGATTTGATTGAAATGTTTGACTCATTTAATATTGTGCATCATGATAGGAAGTTCAATGTTATGGCAGACAATCTTGTAGTCTTGGGATCTTGGTTTGATAATTGTGCAATGTCCCCATTTTGTGAGTATGATGTTGAAGTACTAACAAGGCCATCTGTCCCTGACAAATGTTAAAAATTGGCAAGTGTTTGATGATGATGCTTAGGTCAAAAGATTTCTATAGAACAAAGGAGAGTTTGTTTATCAATGTATTGATTGGGAGCCAATGGTGTGTGCAAGTAGAAGGAAAAGAAACTTTGTTTGGAAAGATATCATTCAATTGAAAACTAATACCATTCCTAGAGGGTTAGTTTCTCTTGAATCAAACTTTGATAATGTTGATTGCATTATTAACATAGACATATAGCAGCCTCAAGGGATGTTAAAGAGCATGACCTTGGCACAAAGGAGAAACCAAGGAAGATCTGGTTGGGAAGCAATCTAAACAAGGAAGAAAAACAGTCCTATGTCCAATTGTTGAAGAAATATCAGGATTGTTTGGCTTGGTCTTATTCTGAACTAAAAGCATACAGAGAGGATTTGTTTCAGCATGAAATTCCTTTGGAATCTAATGCAAAACCATTCAAGAAAAAGCAGAGGCCAATTAATCCACTCCTCTCCATGAAGATGCAAGATGAATTGAAGAAGCTAAGGGATGGAGGGATCATTCAGCCAACAAGGTATTCTTCTTGGGTTGCAAACTTAGTGCCAATTAGAAAAAGAATGGTGATATCAGGCTATGTGTGGATTTTAGAAATCTGAACAGAGCATCAATGAAGGATAATTATCCTTTGCCAAACATGGAAAACATGCTGCAATTAGTGAATGGATCTGAATTGTTGTCTACCTTGGATGGTTTCTCTGGATATAACCAAGTTGTTGTGAAGGAATCACAAAGAATTAAGACTACCTTTACCACTCCTTGGGAACATATGTTTATGTTAGAATGCCCTTTGGTCTAATGAATGCTAGAGCAACATTTCAAAGGGAAATGGATGTGGATTTTTCTGGTTACATTAATGAATTCATTGTTGTTTATCAAGATGATGTGACTGTGTTTTCCAGGAAGAGAAGTGATCACTTGCAGCACTTGGAAAAGATGTTGATTAGATGCAGAGAATTTGGTATCTCTTTGAATCCAAAGAAGTGCCATTTTGGAGTGCAAAAGGCCAAGTTTCTTGGTCACATTGTATCAAAGGATGGTGTCATGATTGATCCCGAGAGGGTAGAGGCCATCAACAAGGTTCCAATTCCAAGAACCAAGAAGGGAATCCAATCCTTCTTTGGGAAGATCAATTTCATTAGAAGATTTGTGTCTAACTTTGTTGAGTTGACTCTCCCCATCACTAGCATGCTCAAGAAAGACCATATTATCAAGTGGGAAGAGGATGTTATTCAAGATTTTGATGGGATCAAAGAAGCACTAAAGCATGCCCTGTTTTGGCAGCTCCAAATTACAAGAAGCCTTTTCAAATGTTCTTCTTTTGCCTCAGAAAACACCATTGCATCTGTTTTGCTGCAGAAGGATGATGAAGGGGCTGAGAGACCAATTTCCTTTTTTAGTAAGGCATTGCAAGGAGCTGAGTTGAAGTACACCATTATGGAGAAACAAGCATTTTCCTTGGTGAAAGAAAAAAAGGTTTTCAGACCTTACATCTTGAGCTCTAAATTTTTTTTATGTTCCCCACACCATGGTGAAAGATATCTTATCAGAGATGGAGGTGTCAAGAAAAGATGCAGATGGGTGAACAAGTTGCAGAATATGACATGGACATCCAAACCACAAAGTTGGTAAGAGGTTTGGGTCTAGCTAAGCTTATGGCTGAGAGAAACTTGCAAACCATTGAAGTGAATGAAGTAGAAGAAGAAAGGGTGCATGTACTTGAAAATTTGGTAAGTTATGAATGGTACAAAGATATAATATTTTATCTCAGACATCTATGCTTCCCTAATCCATTTGATTAAAAATTAAAAATGACCTTTAAGTTAGCCTCTCAAAAATATGTCATTACTGATTTTGGGTTAGCTTGGAAGAACCCGTAGGAGTGCTCTTTTAGATGCATAACTGAAGATGAAGCCCCAAAGATAATTTATGATCTCCATGGAGGAGTTTGGGGGACATTTTGCTGGAAGAGTTACAACACACAAGATCTTGAGGGCTGGTTATTGGTGGCCAACTCTCTTCAAAGATACAACTCTATTGGTAAGAAGATGTGAAAGTTGCCAACATTTTTCTGGAAGAATGAAAGCTTCAGGCTCCCTTCCTTTG
Organism: Taxus wallichiana var. yunnanensis; assembly: GCA_018340775.1. NCBI lineage: Eukaryota > Viridiplantae > Streptophyta > Pinopsida > Cupressales > Taxaceae > Taxus > Taxus wallichiana. Next base: position 239,983,956 of record CM031240.1, read on the forward strand.
CAGCATATATCAATTGAAGCTCCTTTCAAACAATGGGGAATGGACTTCATTGGTGAGATTTCAGACCCTTCCAGTGTTGGCCATAAGTGGATTCTTGTAGCCACTAACTACTTCACTAAGTGGGTGGAAGCAATCCCCACTAAGAAAGCAACACACCAAGTTGTCATGGACTTCATGTTGAATCATATCATCTACAGATTTGGAGTGCCAGTCAAAATTGTTGTTGATAATGCCATGTGTTTCAGAGCTAAACCTTTGATGGAAATGTGCAAAGAGTATGGAATAAATCTGACATATGCTTCTAACTACAATCCCCAAGGAAATGGACAAGTTGAGTCCAACAATAAAAACTTATTTGAAGATCATTAGAAGAACCTTGGAGCTGAAAAAAAAGAAGTGGGGTGAGCAACTGAAATTTGTTGTTTGGGCTGATAGGATCACTACCAAAAGAGCTACTTGGTAAAAGCCCATTTGAGTTGGTATATGGAACTCAAGATTTTTGCCCCTTCATTTACAATTATCTTCATTTCAGTTTGTTCAACAACTTGAAGATCAAGAAGTTAGTCCATATGAAGCTTGAATCAATCAGATTGTTGAGCTAGATGAAGAAAGAAGGGCATCCCACCAAAGGCATGTAAAGTTCAGAGAAAATTTGAAGAAGTTGTTTGACAAGAAGGTACTCCAAGAGCTTTTAGTGTTGGAGATCTTGTGCTATTGTGGGATAGCAGAGCATGAGGATAAGGGAAAGCATGGTAAATTTGATGCATTGTGGATGGGCCCTTACTCCATTGACATTTGAATTGGTGAACATACCTTCTTCTTGAAAGACTTAGATGGGGAATTGCTTGAATTTCTTATTAATGGCAGACATCTGAAACATTTCCTTGATTGATTCCCCAGAATCGAGGTATGCACCATTGTATAGTGTATAGTTCTTTGGTTTCTTTCTATTTTTGTGCTTTTGTTCATTTTGGTCCTTGGTGACCTAGTTTTGTTGGTTTCTCGGTTCATTTTTTGAGGATGGTTCTGTTTTTCTACTCATTTTTGACTCTGTTTCCCATGGATATTTTTGGCACTTGGTCTACTTTTTTTCTTGTGGCACTCATTGGGAGTGCCCATCCCCGAGGAGCCGATGTTGGTGCCATTTTGATCTTGCACCATTTTTCCCTAGTTTTCCCTTTGATCTGCATGTTTTGAAACGTATTTTTCCTCTCAATGGATGAAGTGAAGCATTTATCTCCATTTGTATGCCTTGAATTATTGCAAAAATATTTTCATGCCCCATTTTGAAGAAATCCCCAAGTTTTCCCTTTTTTTTGCCCTAAATTTTTCAAATCCGCGGGCTCTGCCATTTTTTCCATTTTTCCCATCATGGATTCTCAAAAATGATCAATTTATACTTGTATGCCTTTGAAAATCCATTCCCATGGTCGAAAAATGCTTGGAATCATGTTTCACTTGGTTTTGTTTCAAAATTTTTCCATCCTTAGCGAAAAAATTGGATTCTGGGCATAACTGGAAAATTTATGTGTTTTTGACATTTGATTTGATGGGCATATTTTTCCGTGTCAAATTATTCCTCGGCATTCGGCTACGTGGCTTCTTCTAATTGGTCGAGGGATGGCGGGAAAATGTTTTGAACTTAGCATTTTTGGATTTTTTGGAAAAAGGGTTATTTTGGTCCCATGGCTCCGCGAGTTCTAATTGGTACTTTCGGTGCTTACGTGGCTTCTTTTGATTGGTTGAGGCGGAGGATTTATTTTGAGAACTTTTTCTTTTTGGCTATTTTTGGCAAAAAATTTTAACTCTCCCCATGGCCCCACCAATTTCTGATAAGAAAAATTCAAGTGGAGGAGAAAATTTCTTATTTTTCCCAAAATGTACACGTGTCACATGTTGAGAAATTGTGGAGTAGCGGGTCTTTTTGTGCTCTAAGGCATTTTGGAAAAAGAGTTAAAGTGAGAAAAAATTCCTAAGGCCCATGAGGGAGGACACATGGTGGCTTCTAAATCAAAGATGGAATTATGGGTTGTCGGGTTACTTTAAAGTTTTTGGCTTTGTTTTGTGAAAAGATTAAAGTTACAAAACAAACCGCAACCCGTAGCAACTCAAAGGTGGACACGTGGCTGGTTTGAATAGTCAAAGTAAAATGGCGGATTGGCGGAATACTTTGGATATTTTTGGCTTTATGTTAAAAGTTCTAAAATTTTAAAATGAAGCGCAGACCTACTAATGTGAGGATGATGGACACGTGTCATGTTTGCATCAAAGGCGGGAAGGAAGGCTAGCAGAGGACTTAGAATTTTTTTTCCTTTTTGTAAAAGGAGCAAAACATTGTTGAAAATCCCACATTTCCTGCTAGGAAAAAATATCATGCTTAGGTCAACTTTGAAAATGGAAAAATGGAGAAGCGGAGCTTCGAGGTTGTTTGAATTTTTTTTCCTTTTTGGGTAAAAAGTTAAAGTGTTGAAAAGGGTGCAAGCCCATAAAAATGAAATGCCTTTTGCTAAAATTTTGTTAAAAAATTAATGAAAAAATTGTGCCCCGAAAATGAGTTGAAGTATGCTTTTTAAAAATATCATCAAATGCGGAGGTGCGGGCCTTTTGAGAGGAAAGTTGAAACTTTTTCCTTTTTTGAAAAATGGAATAAGTTTTAAAAACAAGCGCCCCACAAAATAGTGAGTTTAAAGCCTATTTTGAAAAAAGCAAGGAGGATCGGTGGGTCATTCAAGATTTTGAAATTTTTTAACTTTTTTCCTAAAAAAAGGTTAAAGTTATAAAAATAAGCGTGCCCCGCAAAAAGGGCATTTGAAGCTTGCGCGGGAAAGCAAGTTGGACGATGGGAAAATGAAAATTTTTTTATTTTTGGGTTAAAAAGATTAAAGTTATAAAAATAAGCATGGCCCCACAAAACTAATTTAAAACCTACGTGAGAGTGAACATCATCGAGAACTTTGAGTTTTTTTTTTTTGCCTTTTTAGAAAAATAAGTTAAAATCATAAAAGAGAGTCATTGTCCCATAAATCAAATCATTGAAGAACATGTGGGTCAAGGTCAAGGGCGAAAGTGCGGGCCGCGATGAAAAATTGTGGATTTTTTTCCTTTTTGGAAAAATAGGTATAAAGTGAAGAAATGAGGCATGGGTCCGCTGGGACCCACATCAGGAGCTAAAGGTGGAAAGGCGGAGATGTGGGGAAAATTTGGAAAATTTTCTTTTTTCCAAAAAAGAATAAAATAGCATAATCGAGCCGTGATTCCACTGGGACCCACATTGGGACATGTGTCAAGCTTGTTTTCTAAGGGCGTGGAGGGGAGAGAAAAATGTCAAAATTTTACATTTTTTTCCAAAAGTTATAAAATGTCAAAAAGTGACCCCAAGCCCATTTCCAATCACATTTTTCCACGTGGAGGGCTCAAATTAAAAGTTAAAGGTTAAGATCAACGGTAGCTGTGCATTTCATCAATTTGGCCACCATTTGAGCTCCAGATGTTTGGAGATGTGATTTTTGCATCAATCTTCATCGAATTTTTGCCAAATTCATGTCGTTTTGGTCTACAAAGATCAATGGAATCAATTTGAAGACTCAATTTGTAAATCTAAGGTACTTTTGAAGTGGATTTTTGCTCGGCTCATGTAAAATGTGTGAAATGCCAGATCCAAATTTGCAGAGGTCAAAATTTGAAAGGGAAAAGATGAAATGATGAAGGGAAAGGGGTCTGCATGTGCCAAAGATGAAAAATGTGCCTCCAATAGAAGTAATGATGTGAATTTTTGCAATGATTCACCTTTTTGAGGCACTTGGCAACTTTTGAACATTTTTCTGTTAAACGTCCCTTTCTGCAAATCATGATGGAATTTTGTAACAAACTTGATGCTTAGGATATTCTTTTCTTGGGAGAGAAGGCTTGGATGTAAAAAATGATATATAATGCATATTGAGATATGTAAATGGTCGGGAGTTCATTTTCATGAGAAAATTTTGAGAAAAGCTCATCTTCTGAGAAACCTTTACCCAGTTAACTTCTTCTGTTATATTTTCATTCATGTTGAGTTGGTTACAAGTGTATAGCCATCAAAAGCTCTGAGATTTTTTAAATAACTCTCCCTACTGATGAATCTAATAAATTTTGAATTAATTTGTGTTAAATCTCTAGCAATTTTGTGTTTATTTCATTTCAAAATGTCTGCAAGTAGTTTTTCTTGTTCCTATTGCAATCTTGTATCAAAATCTCTATGAATCACACAGATCTTCATCCTTGTGATAGTTTAGTGGCATCTGCAATTTCATTTTCAAAGAGCTTTCATCTGGGAATGAAATAAACAATTTAAAATCACTTTTCTTTCATTTGTTGACAGAGATTGTTTGTAAGCCTCTGGGTGTACCTCAGGCATGATTGATCTTAGATTTTGATGTTTTATTGGGTCTTTTAACTCAAGCCTTTGTGTTAAAGTCTCAAATATTGTGTGAAAAAGTGTAAATCTGGGCCTCCATTGATGCACACCTTCTAGTTGAAGGAATGTTTTAACTATTTTGAAGTTTTTTGTTGTTGAGTTTTCCATCATTGTGAAGTTTCTCAAAGATCTGAAAAATTCCAATTTGTCTTGTTGATCTCCCACCAAAAAATTATTCAAATAACCAATCCTACCCTGAACTACCCCTGTTTTTCCTCTGTATAACAAAAAGAAAAAATCACATTCAAAAATATGCGAGAAGAGATCGAGGATTCCAAATGTCTTTAGTAACCTTAGCCTTGTGTTGAAAATATCATACGTGAGTAAACTAAAATGTCATCAAGGAAAATGAGCACAAAGTGATCTAGGAAATTCTAATACCCCATTCATCAAACTCATAAACATTGTGGGGGCATTCACAAACCAAAAGACACCACCGTGAACTCATAGTACCCATATCTTGTACAAAAGTCGGTCTTATGAATATCCGCCTCCGTAATCCTCGGTGATGATAGCTTGAATTATGATCAATCTTACAAAAATGTGGCTCCTTCATCCGATCATATAAATCATCTATGCGCGGAAGGGGATAATGATTCTTGATCGTTACCTTGTTCAACCGGTGGTAATCAATACACAACCACAAGGACCCATCCTTCTTCTTCATGAAAATCAACGCAGTGCACCCTAAGGGGATACACTAGGATGGATGAGGCCTTTCTCCGTAAAGGCCCTCTAATCGCAACTTGAGCTCGCAGAGCTTCGGGTGGTCATCCGATAAGGTGCTCGTGAGATAGGTTCTGATCCTGGAACCAGTCTATATGAAAATCTATCTCACATGGGGGTGGTAACCTGGTAGCTCCCTGAAAAACATCAAGAAACTCTCTCGAAAATGGGATGGTCATCTAGCGATGGTCCACTAGACCCATCCTCGATCGGTCACTAAATGTAACTACATACATCGACAACCCCATCACACACACCGCTTAAGCTGCATAACCGAGATGGTGCAAACAAAAACGGGTCTCCTGACCCCTAAAATCACTGACTCCACTCCTAGATCATCTAGCACAAGATATAGTCTTATGGTAACAATCCATCCTGGCCCTGTGTGCAGATAACCAATCCATACCCAAGATGACTCCATAAGAACCCAACGGAAGGATACAAAGATCCGAGGTAGTGGTGAAAGGTCTCAAATCAACTACACACTCCTTAACCAAGGAGTCTATAGAGATCTTGGCTCCAGAAGCCATCTCTATGTCCTAACTATGACCTTGCCTAACTATCATCATCTTGCATCACTCTACTAAAGATGGTGCAATAAAAGAATCAAAGAACCAGAATCAAACAGTATGGAGGTAGGAATACCACCAATGCTACTTGTAGTCTCAATAACTATACTCCGATGCTCTCGCCTAATGGTTCTTAACCATTGCATAAATCCTATGACTATGTCCCATATCACCAACAATGGGCTCTAATATTTTGGCTTACCCTTGTTAGAATTCCGAGGGCGCTCTCTTTAAAATATCCGGCAACACCACAACCAAAATAACCACCCGATCCTCTCCCATGAGTAGTTGGTCCAACTGGTGATCTCTACGAAGTCTCGTGTTGTGGATCCCGATGATCCGTCTTGTGGTATGTCATGCGCTCTCTTGGCGAGATCCTCGTTGATTGAGCTCTAGGTCCACCTCTGTGTCCCGATGGGACCCCAGAGGAGGCCCCACACTCCGACCCTCTCGTGCATCAAATCTCTGTGGAGGTCTATAAGGTGGGCAGGACTGCTGCTGTTGTTGTGGTCTAAATTATGACTGTGATGAACCCTATCCACCACGAGGAGGATGAGCTGACCCCCTCGATCTACTATCCTGCATCTATTGTATGCGGCTCCAGACTTGGTCTCTGGCATGCTAGGTCTTCCCGAGTCTCTCCTCGGTATGTACGCCTTCTTAATGGCCTCAGCCTAAAGTTTGTGGACAATGAATCCGAACCACACCTCCAATGTCTAGATTCGGGCCCTGGATGAACCTAAGGATCCGCACCTACTCATCCTGCATGTAATCAACATACTGGAGTAGATCCAAAAATCTACTCTCATACTCATTCGACTATGTCGATGACCTGCCTGAAGGTTATGAAACTCATCGATCCTCTACTATATTAATCTCCATGACAAATATCTTCTCTGAACCGCTCCTCAAAGATTTCTGGGTAACTGTCTCAGAATCAACATGGAGCTTCTACTCCTCTATCCTCCACCATACACCTGCTCCATCCCTCAGTAGATGGATCGCAACATGAGCTTTCGTGTTGCTAGAATAAAGACAGAGCTTGAAGCACCCGCTCAAGCTCACTAACCAGGCCTCTTCCTGAAATCCTCCTGTGTCACCAGAGTAATGAGATGGTCGTGGCTTCAGGATCTCCCCAATGTGATCTGCAACTGTGGTCTAACGACCCTAGCCTCTCATCTATGTATGCTCATCCCTAAGCCTAGGGCTCTGAGATCTAGCTCTATGTCCTAGAATCCGCTCACCATGTCCCCTCTGCAGTGACTCTACTCGGCCTAACTCCACATGGGATTTCTCGGCTCTACGCTCATCGTTGTGACGAGGAGATGCATGGGCATCTACGGATGTCTCTCCATCATGTCTAGTCAGTATGCCCTCCAATGGACCCTCCGCGTAAAGTGACATTAACATCCCAAGGTTCTACAAAATATGTGGTAAGATGGCTTCCACAACATGATCCGGTGGTGGAAAATATAAGTCTATGTGGAAAGGCCCCTCGCCTTTGGTCCACGCCCCCTCCATAGAGACCAAGGCAGAGTTAGTTCATTATTCTAGGTTTCTTTCCGTTTTCCATGTTTACTAACATATACAATTTTCAAACAAATTTTGTTTTCTAGATTGAAAAGTATATATGTTTAATATTGTACTAGGTTTACGTTCAAGTCTCAAGTTTATTAGTGTGTCCAAGGGTCCAAGCTTTTGAACCCACGGCTCGATACCAAGTGTAACACACACTAAAATCTCCCACTAGAGACCCAAGAACAACTTATGTTTAGTTAGAAAATTTATGGAATAATTTTTTTTTTTGAAGAACCACAACAAAATTTTAGAGTCCCTTACAACACATATCACATCACATCACAAAACACTAAGAGAGTAAAGTTAACCAAGCATAGTTAAATTTGCCTTAGGTGATAATTTAATAATTAAACTTAGATTATCACAAGATAGACATTTCTTAATTAAACTCATAGAGTAAGAGTAAGAAGGGCCAAAAAACAATTAATAAGGTCTAATTAAAAGGGAAGAGTACACATTTAAATTAATAGGGTAAATTCTCACTTACCCACTCCCAGAACTCACTTAAAGGATTCAAAATTATTTTTCTCATAATTAATACACTTAAAACTTTCCAAAACCACTCCCATTAGATAGGAAATTTCTCACCTTTCCATTGATATAAAGAAGTCCTCCTAACTCCTCATATTTCTCAAGTTATGGGCTAGCGGGCCTTGGGATGAAAATTTTCCCAAGAGCAGGGACTGCGGGCCTGCAGGAAGAAATTTTTCCGGAGGGCGGGGAAAGAATTTGGCGCTTTTCCATTTTAGGGACAAAATACAATATCCATGCGTTCACTACTCGCGAGCCCGTAGGGGACACGTGACACGTTTTAGCCAAACACGGGAAGGCGCGTCGTCGGAGAAACTTGATTTCCTAGCATTTTTATGGAAAAAGTGCTAAGGGATAAAGGGGTCCACGCCTCACACACACCCAATGATGCCACGTGTCAAGCCTTGGATTCAATCGGGGAAAATAGACTTGCGGGGAAACTTAAGAATTTAAGACTTTTGTGTTAAAAAGCGCAAAGGTTAAAATTAACCCGTGCCTCGCGCCTACGCCAAACAATGCCACGTGTAAGGCTCTCATTAGTGTGCAGTTGGCGGGTTGTTAGAGTGACTTAGAAAATTTAGATTTAAAGAGAAAAGGATTAAAGGTTTAAAATTCTTCACGCCTCCGCCTACGCCTAAGGCCGCACGTGTTAGCCAACCTTTGGTTGCGGGTGTGAGGCGGGCGGGAGAAACTTTAGAATTTTTAGCCCAAAATTTTTAAACAAGTTAAGTTTTAGAAAACAACCGCTCCTCATCGTCTCAAGTGATGCCACATGTCAGCCAATCATTGGCTGCGGGTGGCGAGAAACTTAGGAAATTTCACCAAAAATTTAAAAGCTAAGTTTAAAACAAGCCCTCTGCGTCCATGCGAAAATGAGGTTTTCCAAACAAAGGGCGAGGGTGCGGGGCCGTGGAGAAACTTAAGAAATTTTTCCAAATGAAATTTTGAAGCGGTAAGGTTTAAGGCAATCCGCTACTCCACCACCGACACCTGGCATGCCATGTGGCGAGAATCTCATTGGCTACGGGATGGCGGGGCCCGAGAAAACTTGAAAAAAATTCCCAATTTTTTTTTTTTTGAACTTAGATTATTTTTAGACAAACATGAGGTTTTTCGGGTTAGGAGCGGAATGGCGAGAGACTTCATGCCTTTAGCACTTTTTGGGAAAAAAGTGCAAAGGGAAATATTTAGCCCGCGGGTCCGCCCAAGAATATTTTATTCATTTAAATTTGACAGTTATATTATTTTTTGAAGCCAAATGAAGTAAAAACTTCAGAAGGCCATAAATTTTGATTGGGAACTCAGTTTTTGGCAAACAAGGACTTTTTGGAAAGGTCTCGATGTCCTCTTTGTACAACAACCTTAAGATTTTAATTTTGATAAATTTTAAAGGTTCAATTTTGAGGAAACGTATTTACGGCAATTAAAATGTAAAGTGAACTTTTTTAACTTATAAATTTTTTGTTCAAATTTGCCATTAATTCTTTCTTAACATGTAAAACAGGCATGGAGGATTTCACTTGGAAGAATTAGGATAGAAATCAAAGGTCAATTTGTTTGATTGATTTACAATTCAAATTTCTCAATTTTACATAGCAAAATGTCTACAATTTTGCCTTTGCCCGATTTGAAAGGCTCTATAAAATTCCTTAAGTGTTTTAGTTTACTTGGGATCATTTTGATCACATTAAGTTCAATTGAATATTTCATTTGTTTTCTATAGTTTGTAGGTTCGTTATGTTTTTTTGATAAAAAGTTTGTAAATTTTACGTGAAGTAAAAATTTAGTTTATACACTTCAAAAAAACACAGATTAAACTACCTCTTTTGCCATACTATAAAAACATTGAATTCATTCCATACTAGTATGCTTTATATTCCATCTTTCCTTCAATCAAAATGTAGAAACAAGAATGTGGATTCTATTCTTTTCAAATCATGCATTTCAACAAAACAGATTAATACATTTTCTTCATACGTATTTCTTTCTTTCAAATGAGATTTCTCAACATGCATTTCAATAATGAGATTTCAAATGAAAACAATATCCTTTGAGCAAGGTAATGCAACTTCCATTGAGTTTGAAAATATTTCTTGTACAACTTATCTTTTTCATTCCTCGAATACAACATATAGAAAACAATTTCTTTCACATTTCTTTGAAAAGCGAAAAAGAGTATATCCCTTTCACATTCAAATTACGACTTTCATAACCAAACAGGACATCTTTCCATCATAGAAAATGTACAATGTCATCCACTTCAAAGTGGGAAAAGGTTACAATAAGATTACATCTCAACAAAGGACTCATCAAACTATCTTTTCCTCTCTCCCGAACAACAACATGAAGCTCCACTATTTTTTTAATTTCATTTGATCACAATAGAAGCAGGGGAAAGACAACGCTCTCCACCCAACCAAGACATCCAATGAAAAGGATAAGTTTCCCTCTTCATTGGCCCCGAGCCCCAACCACAATGCAATAGAAAATGTGTTTTCAACTCATGGCAACAATAGGCTTACACACACACAAGTAGATTTCACATTTCAACACACGGTCTAAAACAAAAATGCAATTTGTAACTACGAGATAAACACAACACACATAACTCGGCTTCATCATGCAAGCCAAAGTAGCAAGAAACTATGGGGGATGCTTCTTTATACCTCCCAAAGGGGAAATGGGTATCACCACCTCGAGAACAAACCGCCAAAATATAACATTTCAAAACCACGACAAGCACTTATGCTTCCCCAAGTACCCTTTATCCCTCAAATTTCCTTATGCCTCCCCAACCTTTTATGGCACCCCATAACGAGTAAAGAAATGCAAGCTATTTCTTTGCAAGGTGGAACCCAAATCCCAACTCCCTCCACACTTATACCTCCCAAAACACTTATGCCTCCCCACAAAATGCCCCATAGTCTTCTCCTACACCTTCCCTAGGTAGTCTACCCAACCAGCCATCAAGAAAACAAACAAACAACCATTCACATATTCATAAAAAGGAAATAAGAGCATTTCAAGAGCTAAGCTCTTACCTCTCCAAGGTGGAGTTTTTCCAAGCACCAAACAACAAGATTTTTCCAATGCAAATAATCTAAATATCAACAAAACACAAGCATCCAACGATCTTCAATCTTCTCCAAAATCAAGAGCTCAAACAACAAAAGAATTCGCCCCAAATAAAGTATCCAAAGTGAAGCAACCAAAAACAAGCCAAGGAAATTCGAATATATAGAAGAGGGAAGAGAAGAGGATGAGGTGGATCCATGTAGGATGCCACTTCACACATCCTCAACTCCAACACAAAAGTCAACTTCAATCTCCAATGCATAATAAATAGGTGGGAGAATAATATGACAGATTACTTACACACTCCAAAACAAGCCCACACCCCATAAGGACTGAAATTAAAAATATGTAAGAAAGTACAATTACAACTTACAACTTGACTTACAAAATGCATAATGAAGGCTAATTTTAACTCTCCAACCATAGGTAAGGTTGTTATGCAAATTTAAGAGGTATGAGACAAGTTTAACTTTTCCCACAAGCCTCTAAAATCAACCTCCAAGGACAAATTTGAATTTCAAAAGAAGATGGAGTTTTTCATACTCCAAAATTAACTTACACATTTCCTTCACATCACTTACAAATTACTTACAACACTTTAACCAAAATCCAACAACTCTATTAACTAGCAATCGTACGTGAAATTTACGATGGAAACGCCGAAGGGGGCCTTTTAAAGGAGTCAAATTAGAGGTAGAGAAATAATGGGAGGGGAAGAGGGGTGAAGAAGAAGGGGTTAGAGTGTGGAGAAGTGCGAGGGTGGTGAAAAAGGAAAGGGAGATAATGTGAAATTCATGGAAAGGTGAAACAATTTGAAACTGAACCGTCCAACTACCCCAACGTCGTGTGACAATCAACCAGTATTTTGCTGCACCTTTCATCGTCCCTAGTCACAATTACATTATGTTTCACCAAATCATCACAATCATTTGCTAACGTGTTATATATTTTTCGTTTTCCAAAAGCAAAGACATTGTAAATAACGATTTAGTACCTTGACAAATACGATGTCCGCACTTTGGTATGCTCTAGAACATGTTACCGCACACATGCTCAAAACCCGCAAAAAAAATTATTTCTTGTAAACAATAAGATAACACACCTCTGTTCTCTGGTGAAGAATGGAGAAAAGAAAGAAAAGATAGATTCGGAGGAGCGGTTGTGATAACATGGGGAGATCGACATAAATCCCATGGATGTGAGGATATGCCTTCACTATTTCCCCCTAGTGTGGTTCCTTTTACCCCACCCAAATCTACTACGCTCTTTAATGCTTTCAAAACCTCGTAGCAATTCACAATCTTATCAATTGTTGTCATGGTAGTGGACACCAAGAAATTATTGATGAAAATATAAGTATTTATTTGTCGTTAAATTAGTGAGACTTAGATTATTTCTATTTTTACGATTGCTAATCTAAATGGAGCTTTGGCACATGATATGATAGTGTTCAAAAAGACTTTACGTTTTCATAAAAATATGAGCCTTAACATTTCCATTCCATGTCTCTCACGACAGTAAACTCGATAGAGATGCGCCAAAATCAATTCAAAGAGAAATGGTGGGATTGGAATTACATGACAAAATGGGGTGCAAAATTAGTTCCTGTGAATCGAAAAAAATCCTTGTTATAATAACCAATAATTAACATAAAAGTTAAAAATAAAGTAAGAAACTTTAGTTTAGTATGTCTACCACCATAATTTGCAACTCGTGTGCAATCGCTAATTAGTTTAATATGTCTTCGTGTATGTAATTGTGTTGTAACAACCAAAAGTGAGCATTACTTATCCATGCTCAAGATTTATTTAAACATATATCTCTAAATGTTTGAAAGCCGAGGCCCGACCAAATTAGTACACCTTACAATGGGATGGCCATATTAGTATTAATATATATTCAATTACTATAAATACCATTGATTACTCGGACTCAAGATTCACTTTGGCGGAACTATATCTAGTATTTGGGTCATAGAACCCCGAGCAAAACATGACTCTTGCACGCTTAGAGGCGGCGGACTTGTTTTGAGGTAGGACAGTGAGAGGTGAAATTTTTAACGAGAATAAAACCATCGTTGGGCACATCATCGGTGGAATACGGAAGCTTTGAGAAGAAACCTGGTCGGAGCGGTTGTTAGAAAAGTGGTCCTCTGTTTTCATGCATTCAAGAGATTGGAAGTGTGCCCATCTATGTATTAACATTTCGTGTTGTTGTAAAATTGGTTCCATATGTATTCGAACACCCATGTATGCAATACCATCCCTTAAGAGTTATCCAAGGGCATTGTGTAGTAGTCTTAGATAAAATGTTGTGGAGGAGTGGAGAGAAGATATGGCCTTTCCGAGATCATTGTAGTGCTCCATTGTCGCATCGATATCAAAATCGATGCCATCAACAATGACCTCTCCACTAATCTTGTCTTTGAATTAATAAGATATGTCAACACATGTTAGAGATCCATACCCATCATCTACTTATCAATATTAATGTACCACTTCATAAACGATAGTTATCTAGGATTGTTTGTCATGTGTTTTACAACACATAAACAAAGCGAGAAGTGATGAATCTTCATTTCCTAATGATGTCAAGGGTTTTGAGAGTTTCAAAAGTGGATATAATGTGGACAAACACAAAGTTGCATCCTTAGCAGCCTGCCACCAAATTTTCAATCCTACATTTGTTATAACCATTGACTCACAATGGACAAAAAGAAAAGCATGGTAATTGTGGAGATGATCTAGTGCTTGACTCGTGGATATATGTTTCTCTGGGTCAAATGTCAATCCACACGCCATTTTCACTAATACTTATTCACTATAAACCGTAAAAACATTTCTTACAATTGCTAACTTGAGCAATGGAAATGAATAGCCTCGATCTATTACATCAAGAAATTGGAACCCTTGATTTTCAACCATTCACAAGTGTCGGCAACTAAAGTCACGCTAATGTTATTTAGGAAAAAATTGCAATTGTTCAATGTTCCTCTAATATGTGGTAAATCACCAAGCGCTTTATATTCATGGAATGCATAGTAAAAATGTTGAGGAAATCCAAGACATCAAAATTGCCCAACATCAACACATCCCAAAGGTAGCTTCAAACCATCCCATTTGCACTAACAACCACCTTATCACATTTAATGAGCAGTTATCAATATAAAAATATTTTGCAATAAAAACATAATATATTAAAAAAAACATCGACATATATTATAAAGTCTCAAAAAATCAATAAGTTTAAATGTTATGTTTTTAATATTTAAACGTTTAGTTGTTGACTATTCATTAAAAAACATAAAATAATTCAAACACTAGTAATTTATTAAAAATACTAATCTTTATTTAAATTTTATAAATTAAATTCCATTTTTACTCAAACTAACATGAAATTCAAAACTTTTACCGTACTTTTAAAAACTCCAAAATATTATATACACGCAAAATTCGAACATCGAAATGTAAAGGACTCCTCTCTGTTTCTATGCCCCATCGTCCACACCCAACCCGGATCATCTTTATTATTTGTTCTAACTTTGAAGTTCTCTAGCGGAGGAAAAATTCATGAACAGGCACAAAGTTTATTTCTATAAATCTTTTCATTCGACATCTTTAAATTGTTCCCAAAGCTAAATAATTTTAATATTCCGCCGCATATGAGGGAATTCTTGTGAATTCTTCTCACAAGATAGCTACGAAGTTGAAGCAGTGGATCAAGCTGCAGATGAAAAACGTAGACAATTGAATTGAAAATGAATTTTCTTCGTCTCCTCTCCTCCGATGTACTTAATAAAGCGACATGTTTACGAGTGGGTTCACAATCGAGCCCAAAATTCATGCTTAATGATAATGGTTTTCACACATCTTGAGAGTTTGGGATGTTTGTGATGCATTTGTTCAACTACACGTCGAGAAAGGATGTGGAAGGGGACGACAGAGTATTTCCATGTTCCTAACCTTTCGTTCTAGTTTAAGTTACGGAAATCAAATTTTCTTGTGATTTTTCGCGGCGAAGGCCGGGGTGATTTTGGGTGTTGTTGTTGGTATTTAACATTAAAATAATATTACTTTCACGTGTTAGATAGACCAGGCCTAAACCGTCGAATCGTGCACCAACGACAAAAAGTAAATCAACGACAAAATAAATCGTTGCCTTCTCGTTTGTTGCCATGTGTCGAATAAACGGTCTTAGTTCACTATAAAACGCCTCCAGGCGTAATTACTTTCTTATGTCCCAATTTGATTTATTTAATCTTAACAATATGATTACTCAAAATATATTCACACAATTTAATAAATAATGAAATGGGTAAATGCACCACAAAATAAACACATACAAACATCAATAAAAGGAACCACATAACATAACCCCTTGGTCACATTTAAAGGTAATTCCCCCATGGGAATCCTAACAAAATACAAACACACACAAACAATACATGTTACCATTGTGACCTTGTTGAATTCATCTAGAATTCCAATGTGGTTGGTCTCCAATCCCCCAATGTTTGTTGTGATATTTTAACCTGCAAAACACAAATACCTCCTTTGGCCTCGTGGCCATATCAGAACATCGAAAATAAATATAAATATAATTTCAAATCATCTATATATATGGATCACAACAACATCAAGGCAACCAACAATATCATTTGCAATTTTATTAACAACTATATGATCATCAATTTAAATTCAATTTTCTAGGTCTACTCAATATATCAAAATATCACATGTCCGAACATCATCCATAAATATAACCATGTCAAACAGTATATCAACATCAACATATAAAATGTCTCTAATAATCATCATACATCATATATAAATCGAGTCAACAAAATACATGATCTAACATCTAACATCGTACTAAAATCAAAACTATAATAATGTCCATACTGATATCATGATCAATATCAAAAGGCCTGTCGAAGGGAAGTGGGCACTACGGAACCTATATCCATAGTTGCTTTATGTAAAATAAGGCCTTAATATTTGTATTTTATATTCTTGGAATACATGCAGCAAGGAAGTTATAATATTCTCACAAAAAAATAAACTTTCAAAAGGTATTACGTGAAAAAATAAATATAAGGAGAGAGTAGCTATGAAGAGAGGATTTGTGCATCAAAAAATATAGAACACGCATATGGTGGAGTTTGTAGGACATATCATGTTGTCTTCGAATTAATAATAACACATTTCAATTGGGTTTTTCTGTAGTATGTTTCCTTTTTAAGGGAAAGAGTGAAGAGGAACGCATGTCCAATGATGTGATCGAAAATATCATGTGTGGCGTCATTATCAATACATAGAAATTGCAAGTCTGCAGCTGTAATTCCCATTATCATTTCTGTAGTGTCGTTAAATGTAGTAACCCCTTTAAGCTCCCCTGAAGAATTTTTCAAATCCATACACAAATCATACTTGTAATTATAGTTTTGAACATAATTATTGCATTTTTTGCAAAACCATTTACCGTCTGGTTGTTCCTGAAATTTTTTTCTGAATTGTTTTGAATCAACCATTCTTGGGCAAGCCATGTAGAAGAAATTATCCATGTTGATGTTTGATACTTTAGCTTCAACATTCACCCACTCATTCATTTCGATATTTCCCATATCTAAAATTTGTAGCAAAGTAACATTATGAACCATAGAATGTGGAGGCCCATCTTTGTTGGTGACCGATGGGCACGTAACATGTGAATTTGGCAAAGATATCCAATCACGGCAAGCCTGCATTTTGGTAATTGGAGGGTTGATGTAGCATTTTGAAGTAGAAATGGTGTCAACAATGGTGTCATTGAAATCAAAACACGACCATATTTTATTGCCAAGACTGGAAAATCTGGAACTGAGAGTATCTCTGATAACTCTTTGCAAAGATCATGTAAATGTTGGCCCCATAAGGTCACGAGAGATATTGAATCCGGACATATCTCGCATTAGTAATGTTCTCCTTATAGCCTCAGACTTGTCTCTGCAACAAACGGTTGAGCAAGGAGAAATGGCCATCACAACACCAATTAAGTCCACCATTGAGCATGCAGGGATGGATGGTATATCTTTTATCTCTTTGAAATGGAAGTGATGGAGAGGAACATCATTTTGTAGTTCAATTGCAGGAGCGACAGTTGATGAGGGGAGAAAAAAAATTTCAAATTGGTTGTTTAAATGGTTGTAAGCACAATTTTCTTTACCCACTCGGCCATTAGATATAATTTATAGGCTTGCATTTTCTATTTGTGCATAGAATTTTTTGCAGAATTATTGAAAGAAGTGATCCTTATCTCTCTTGCACTTTGTTGTCCATGAAATCAAAGGAAAAAATGATGCCACTACCCCTTGTATTTTGATACTCTCTAAGAGTTGTTTTAGCAAGAGCCTTGCCTTCTATAGTCCACACCCTTGATGTTATAGTCAAAGCAGAAATGTATGTGCAGTTCTTTTCATTGTTTGTAATAGTGGATTTATTACGGGGGGTGTGTTTAGAGATAGATGGGTGTGTGCAGGGGGCATTGATTCGCCTACTATTTCTTTCCCTCATAAAATTTCTTCGAGGGACGGGGACAAGTGTTCCTTTCCTTGTCAGTGGAGACAATGTTGTCCATGTCATTAGCAAGAAGCTGTTCTCTGACAACACGAGAGAAAGAATAATCAACATCGAGAAATCGAAAAATAAGACTTGGCAAAACTCGAAGAATTACCAAGATGCAACCTACGGTCTTTATTACAAATTCTAAAACATATTTCCAAAATAGCACAATGGACCATTCTTGCAATATTTTCATCGAGGACATGGCTTGCAAATTTTGAGGAAGCGAGGCAGCTTGAATATGATTTCCGTTTGACAAGTCCACATGGTGTTGAACTACGAGTTCAATGATGAGCGTAATGGAGACAAGTTCAACAGATTGTAGTGTCGATCCGTTATGGGGGATCATTTAATGATACTCAATACACACCCTTCACTCAATTTTATCTCCATTGTGTGTAAGATTGTTTAACCTTTGATGAGCGTTGCAATCTGTTTGAAATTTTTTGGTTTATTCTTAGTGTTCTTTTTTATTTTATAATCGGGTCTTTCAATCTATCTATTTTGATTATTTAATATTAGTCAATGTTCATATTATTATTAGTTGGTACATATTTAATATTTTTACTTCACTATAGTTATTGATGGTCATTAATGGAATATATATCGAAAATAATTGAAGACTATCATTAAGTTAAATGCAAGTTCGAGCTTGCCTATCAATTTGAAATATGCGGGGCCAAAATTTGGTGATTGAATGGCATGAAAATGTAAATTAGATTTTCAAAGTGGAATCAATTTGAGCGTGGTACGTAAGAAGATATTGAGTAATTTACAAGCGAACCCATCGTTTTATGACCTTAGAAAGTTACCTTTTGCCAAATGCAAGCGATTTGACAATAAATGAAGTAGTGTTTGGCCCGATCAAAGATGTCTTTTTACAATCATTGTAACAAACAAATGCAATCAACATACTTTGTTAGTGTTTTCTTCTTAGGCTTTGTAATTTTTAGGAGCATTATATGTATTGAGGCGGGGAGCAATATAGACGATATAGTTAACAAGTCGACATTGTTATAAATGATTTAAAAATTAAATTACCTATATCTAAGACAATGATGTAATAGATGCGCTTCAATTACTTTTCTAGCGATTCTTTGAAACAATCCCCAATGAAACAAAAACCCACCAATTTAGTTTTTTGTCAAAAACCAAATAAATGCTGCCAAATATTAGATGGGTGTTTGTGTAAATAACATAGAAATAAATGCGAACCTAAAAAAGATCGACATTTCTATAATTCCATTGCATTCATGTTTATCATTGCTTGATGTATGCATTCAAAATAGGTATCATTCTAATCTCTTTGTATATACCTACTCATAACAAGTAATAACTCTTTATCAATAATGGTCATCAAGGACACGTTTCTTTTTAGGAATTATTTATTATTTTCAAATACTATTACTAATAACATGTTATAACCATAATAACAAGTTTACACTTTACACTTGTTCGTGGGCTTCTATAAATGTTATATGGGCTTGAGAATGCATTGTCTTGAGAAGACAACTAACCTCTACATCGTCATTGAATAGACAAAGTAGTTAGCGGATGAAGATACCAATCTCTAACACAAGACAAATACATAAAGTAATCGATTTCTACAATTCGATCAAATGCCCTATCCCTTTCCACAAAATTTTTAGGTCTCAACATTATGTATGCATTTTCAAAGAGTACAAAATTCCAGCAATAAGGACAACCATTCAAGAAATATAAAGTACATATGTGTGTTTCGAGAAAGTCATGAGCTTCCATGTACGCCTAGAAATAATTAACAAAGTAGAAATCAGAGTTACATGTTCAGTTTTCAATTTCCCACGGGTGCAAGATTTAAATCTTGGTATATTTTCCAAACACTAGGGATGTTATAAATAAGTGCCAAGAACATTACGGACTTGAAACACAAATAAATTGAATCTACCAACAATATAATTCGAAATTTGGTGCGGAAATTAAAAGCACTATTATCATCTTTACACAAATTAGATGCCTCACTACACAATTATTAGAAATTCATGATCTAAAAACGTCTTGAAATGTGATTAGAAAACTTTAAATAGAATATACAAATCTGTAGAAATGCATCGCAGCTTAAAGTTTTGATTGCTAATATTTGACATGATCTAAGAAATTGAATTTGTCCATAAAATTCTTCATGAAATCAATATTGAAATTTACATTAACAACAAAAGTTCAATTTCCAAACTCAACTATAGTTATTATGAAATCAATATCTAAATTTACATTAATGACCAAACTTCAAATTTTTTATGGATGAGTATCGATAAAATTAAAATAAACACAAAAAAACCCAAATGTAAAATCTTGAAGAATCAAAACCACTAAACACAATCGAATATTCCATAAGTACATTACCATTCGACACAGAACCCAACTAATCTCAAATGACACCTCTTCCAAAATTACAACTCTCGGTATGTGGATGAAAATGCATCGATCCGCCTGTTTGTTATAGTCACTCAAAGGAAATTAAAATGATTGTTTTGCTATCAATTACACACAAATGAAGTAAATTGAAATTAAAATGATTGTTACGTATAGACGGAAAAAATGGTTTGAAAATTTATATAGTTTATATTGGTGAGAATGATGGTGTGTCACATTTTCCCCAAGGAAAAAATACACACGAGATACTCAATACGGATGCTCTTAGTCTTGAATATGTGACAACTTAGGTGAATGATGGAAAAATTGTAGCATACTATCATGTGCATATTGATGGAGCAAAGGAAATAGCAATTATTTATGCCTCTACATGATTGAAAAGAACTGAAGTAAAGGAAGGGTTATGAGCACAACCATCCCAAAACGGTAAGATCAGTACGTTGTAAGTTCTTCAAGATATCTTCCATGCCCTCAACATTCAATGAAATCCATGTTTACAAACTCTTCTAAGGTTTTAAGTTATGAGGTATACTAAATTAGACCAATGAGAAAATCATGATAAAGATCCACCAATCTAGACCAGACCAACAATCTTACTATATAAACGACCACTAAGAATAACAAGTATATTAACCCACAAGTTGTTATCGTGACTCGCCAGTTTACAAACTACACCCCATTGAGGAAGAATGTCTTTATACTGAATTCTCAATCAAATACAACAATATGGTCTTAAACAAGAAAAACAAATATAATCATCCTCCCAAGAGACTCCCACTGGGTTAACAACCTTTCCAAACCCCCTTGCTCACTCTTTGTCCCTCAATACTGGCAGGAGCAAAAATACTATACTGATTTGCGGAATGATATTGTTATTATAGCCGACAGATTTGTTTGATAGATTCATAAAATGAAAACGCCTAAGCCTTTTGCTAAACACAACCCTTCTCATCTTCACTCAATCAGGGAAGGTGTTTGGATGTAAGACATTATAAATTTAAGTTTTAGCTTCTACTAACGAATATTCTATTACTTGACTTAATGGCTCAAAAAAACATGGAAGCATGTATAAGAAGATGGTTTCGTAGATTTTTATGGCATGGGGAGCCACAACTCGGCATACACTTGCTCCCAAATTCCTCATAGCCTCCACACAAGATTCAACCCAAGGATAGAAATGAGCAAGAGATAATACGGTTTTTTAAATCCCAATGTATCCTCCAACAGCTGCCACATCCGTCTGTGTTCATAGATGATATGTGATTAGCATACTACCTACAAAATATCTTATTAGACCCCCATCAAAATACCTTATTAGACCCCCATCAAGTCTTAGCTTCATGCATGGCGTCCTCAAAGCCTGGAATCTTATCCCTTCCTACCCACAAGTAGAAAATAAAATAAGAGGCAACTGCAATCAAGAGGGCACAAAACCTCCATTGTTTGAAAGGGAGATTTCTGGATCCACCAAATTATGGAGTTATTTTTACATATTATGACGGATCCCGAAATCTCCATTTTAAAACCATGATCCAATTGCGGTTTAGGAGAAGAAATAGAGAAACCATTTTGCTGAATACAAGGTGTGGAATATCAAAACATGTTAAAAATCCTGGTTTTAATAACAACAATGTTCATGGAATATCAAAACATGGTAAAAATCCTGATTTTAATAACAACAATATTCGTGAACCCCAGGCATACCAGCAAGCAATAAGTTATACATATAAAGCGCAATCCCTAAAGTTTAAGACTAAATTAAGGGTTTCAAACTTAATGAACTCGTTAACATTTTTAACATATGAGATCCATAAAATGTAAAGCAGCATCCAGAAAAAACTAGTAAATCGAAATTTCAGCCCTAATAATCTTTGTATGTATAGCAGGCCAGCTAGTTTTCAGCAGAGATTTTAAAGCATAGACGATGCATTAGAAAGGAAAATGCATCACCTGTTTGGCAGACTATTTTCAAATACTAAAGCTCCCAAAGCAAGAACACTTCGCACACAGAAACCTACAACACAAGCAACACACTATTATCCACACAGCAAAGCAGCCTTTACTCAACCCAAAAATAAATTTGAAGAAAAAAACTTACCAAACACAGACACACTGTATTAGGCAACTAGCATGAAGACGTAAGTGGAGAAGTGCAAAAACCAGATATTTATAGCACCCAAAACAACCTTGAAAAGCAAACCAGGTCTCCAATTTCTACCCGCAGCATATAACCCCTTCACTCTCAAATCACTGAGTATCAAAATTCCACAAATACGAAGCACAATCATCATGAACCGTCAAAATAACAACGCCATGCAATTTGGCATTCACTCCATTCTCCATCTCTCCAACGGGGCTCATTAAATCAAAACCTAAATTGTAGTAACGGCGGGGGGAGCTGCCAGAGGAAAATTAAATGCCAAGCTGAAGTCCAACTGCAATACAAACGGCGAACGGGAGAAAGTCGTAGCCCATGTAAATTATGTAAACAAACAGGGCAGACGTCATGCGAGACCTTCCCAACACTCCGTGCATCCAAAAAAAAAAGCTCAAACTACTTCGAACCGAGCAAAATTTAATGACGCAGGGAAGTACATCTCTCCATCAACGACTACCAGCAGCCCACTTGTCTCCACCGTCAGATTAACATTCAACAAGCACAATTTGTGTGTTACTATTCCATTGGTCGCATTTGTACACAATGCAAGCTGTCTGATTTAAACGAAAACACCAGATTGAATCTGAGCTATCGAAAATCTGACTTGTGTCAAGAGAACCCAAGGCATGCCTCACATAGTAACGCCTTATGGCGTAATTACTAGCAATCGCACGCGAGCAATGCGATGTGAACGCCGAAAGGGATTGTGTATAGAAATAAAAAGTGGAAGAGACAAAGAAAGGAAGAAGAGGAGGGCAAAGTGGAAGGTAAGTATTGGGATGAAACATAACATAAAAATGTAATGGCTTTGATAAGTATACATGACAATTAAAGGAGATATTTGTGGAAAGTGTGTAGATGCAAATATAGATTGAATAGCTAGAAAAGATAAATGAAATAAAGGCTGACAACATGATATCATGTGAGGTGATTGGGACTTCCATTTCTCCATCAATCGAAAACACACACATGGATGCTTGAGAAAGTTTAAGGTCGTTGATTCGGGCTTCTATGTGGATGGACATGATCTGACACGCTGTCAAAAAGCACTCCCGTTTATAACGAGGTATACACCTTTCGACGTAAAGATATGAAAGTGGGTTTGATTCAAGATACTACGAAGTACAAGTTGTCCTCACAAGTAATGCTAAATATATATGTAATTTCCTTTCTCGAGGATCGAAAATGAAAATGTTTAACCAACAAATTAAAAAAATTAAAAATATATTTCTTTGAATGATAGAGGATGAAATATTTTTAGTTTCAACTGGATAGGTGTAGGCCCAATTTGGAATCCAAAAGAACACTAAATTAAAATATCTACTGATGTCAAAGAAAAGGTTGGGAGGGAAATGAAATAGGCATATATTAGCTTGCACTTGAGCAAAGTTCAAAGATTCTATCTATTTCCTGTATTTTTGCACAAATGGTATGCTTGTAACAATGTGTATGAAATTTCTTCAATTCAAAGTGAACTGGTGCAGGCCTGATTTGAAATTCCGAAATTCCCATAGAATAAAGTAATATCCCTTGTTTTGTCAGAGAAAAGGTTTGGAGAAATTCTGAGAATTTGGCACGACATAAGGGCATGAATGAGCATGGGACAAAATATATTATATTTCCCCACATTCAAGATCTTGACTATCAATAGCCAATGGTTAGCGACTTAGAAATTGACATCAGGTTGCAAAAAAGTTTGGCCACCAAAATAGAGTACTTGTCCGTTAAATACATCAAAGGAGATGGGATAACATTTAAAATACACGTGACTTAGTTTTCAAATCCGTCTTCATCATCTTCAAGAAGATATTTTTTTGCCATGTAAAAATTTATTGATCCGAAAGTTTGACTAAATGTTTGATTGGAATGTGATCTCTTGGATTGCAACCATTTCTCAAAATGCATGGAATGCCTCAAGACATTTTAAGAAAAATCAGTTATCATCTGTAAAACTAAATTCGTCAAACTTTGCAAACATTCTCCCAGTGAATCAAAACAGCGAATGGAGATGTGACAGATTTTTATCAGATTTAATAGTTTTCTCCCAGAAATGAGGGGAAATGGCCCAAGAAATAGTGATTGATCAGAACAGTGAATGGAGATATGTGACAGTTCTTATCAGATTTAATAGTTTGCTCCCAAAACCCGAGAAATACTAATTGATCATCTGCATTGGGAAATCCTTGTTTCTATTACGCTTCAGAAGCAAAGATATTGGGATTTTTCATTGTTGCTTTCAGCACTTGATACGGTTAGCGGGAGTCTTTCATCTAACTTTGAAAATTATCTACACTTCTGCATTGCATAAAAAAACAATATACATAGCCAACATAGTCCTTTCCTTGCTATCATCATTAATACCCCTGGACTCCTCATTCTCACTTGCAATTATAAGATATACACAATAAATTTCATCCCCATTCACAACTCCCCCACCTCCCCACTGACTGCTTCCCTACACGATTCGGAGAAAAGAAAATGCAGATATGGTTTTTTCACACATTTATAACATCTCTTGATTTCCACGTGCAATTTTTCTTTTTTTCATTTAATACCACTACATGCATGGCCTTATTAAGGTATTGTCTAGTCACTTTCATTGAATGAAAAACATCATATTCACACCACTTGTATGCTAGTGTCAAAGGAGCAAGTACAAATTTCTGATTTATAAATAAGCAAACTCACAATTTACTTGGAATGCAGTCCATCTAAAAGCATTTTTCCTGACATAAGTTCATTTCACATGGCATTAATTGGAAGAACCATGATGTTGTGACCTAAGAATTTACATAAAACAGTCTGTATAACCTACTACAACACAACCAGAAACAACATGTCTGCCAGATATTACATCTTACAGCTTCATCATGAGAATAAGAAGGCGGTCAGCATTCCCAAACGAACGGTGGAGTAATTTTGGCTATCACTTATTTAACATTCTTCAAAGACACAAGAGTTTCTTGATCTAGAGTTGCTAGTGCTCACGTACCCTATTCCTTTTTGGTACAATTCTTGATCTGCAGCAAGTATGCAATTTGTAACACATCAGTTCTCGAGTTTCAGACTTCTTCCCCAGTTGAACAGAGTGGCGGACAAGTTCATGGCTCTTGGTAAGCAGTAACAACCTGTCTTGTCACAAAACTGTTTCTGACCTTATGCTTTTGACGTTCTGGAAGAAACACCCATCATATAGCAGATAAGATTTCATCAGAACACCAGAAGTAAAAAAATATCATGGCACACATATATATGAACTTACACACATCAGGAATAAGGAAATATGACGATCTTCTAACCGAACATTCACATGCTCTCATGATGTCCTACGCACATGGAGAAGAGGCAAAGGCTCGAGTCGGGCCTTATTTTCAACGCCGATCGCCCTGCCCTTGTTCTACGCACATGAGCAAAACAACTCCAAATTTCAAATTGATATCAAGTTACATGTCACATCTGCAAAATAAAAGATTTCACTTGTTTGTAATATTTTATGAATCTCAAGTATGAATAGTTTATAAAAAATATATTGAAACGGTCCTTTTCAGGTTCATGTCATACATTAATTACACTGGGAAAAGTCATCCCATTGAAGTAAAGCCTCGGCTGCACCAAGGCTTGTGGTGAAGCGGAGTACGGAGCCACTGTTATTTACTTTAAGCGCACTTTAGTGCGCTTTAGGCGTGCATGTGCGGAGGATATCAGAATCAGGCTATCAAGTTAAGTCAACAGTTATAGATTGAATCGCACATCACATCAAAGACTAACTTCACAAGCATCAAATGTAAGTGCACCCAAACAAATAATTTTTTTCATCTCACACTACCGTAATGCTAATGACAAGGCACATAGTGTATCAAGTAACATCAAGGTTGTAACCAAGCGCATTCCAGCTGATCTTGGTACCTGATAAATAATGATGGAATATTCTATAAAGTGTCATCATTGAAGTTTAAGGCTTACAAAGATAATACTGTGACCACTCAGCTCTATTTGACATGCTACAGACTACAATTGATTGGAAAAAAGTACTCTACATCATAGAGATATAGCCTAACATGAACCCCTTCACACTGTAACAGCAATCAAGGACATATTATGTTTCAGCCATAAGAATATTCAAATTTCAAGTACACATAAGTGATAACAACAATCACATGTCATCATTTATGGTATGTTGGAAACACTTATGACTTTAAGAACTAAATCTGCTCTTGACACTTGTTTAACTGAACATTCACATACTTTCTCAGACTTGGGTTATCAACAACAATAAATAGTCCTAGACTGAATTGTACATTGCACTGAAGACTACCTTTACAAGCATCAACTGTAAGTGCAAGTTTGTAAAGGCGTAATTTTTCTAGTTTAGATATTAAGGAGCATATTTAATTCTATGTCAGTTTTAAAACAAAAAGTAAGGCAGACGACAACGAATTGACTTAATTTCAGCATTTCCAACAAGCTCACATTAGCTTGCTAAAAATAGATCTGCAAGAATCATTAGGTATAATTACAATAAAAAACCAAACATATGTGCCATTATGGGCAGATTCCAGAAAGGATAGGAATATAGAAGAAAGTAAATGTATACAAATGCACTCCTAAATCAAGTGCTAATACTGCACATATGATACAACGGTAGATGTCATCACAATATCCTAATTTAACACAACCCAAGAATGCGGACAGAAGCTAGAGTATGAAAATTTGAGACATAAGAAACAATGGCAATGATGCCTTTTCTCTACCTAAACCCTCACAGCCCTCTGAAACCCATCAAGTTAAGACACCTTTGTAAAATAAAACCACCTATTCCCGCTGATGAAGAAGAGGCAATGGATGATGACGAGCCACCAAGGCCTCCACTAGATTCGAACCGACCACTTTTTTCTTCCTCAACCTATTGTCATTTCCTGCCTCGCCCTCCATCTCAACCTGCAAAACCAACACATGAATGAATGTCAGACAAAGAACAATGTTAGTAAAAAATTAAATATAAAAATAAAGAATGTGTTTTCTTCTGCCCAGAGACCAGAGACATGAACAATATTAAGTGCACAACACCTCACAAAACAGCTGGAGGGATTCATTCAGTTGCATGGGATGCTGCACAGTAGGAAAGCAATGCAAATGATGTAAAAATCTATTCATTGAAATATCATTTTAGGTCCATACCACTATTTTCCTGTTTTGGGAACATATTACAATAATGCTTTTGGGAATCCCTAAATGTGGTGCCTAGGCAACATCACTTACCCAATCGGTATGCATTTGCAAAGGAGGAAAAAAATCAAACTTTTAGGAGCCAATGTACAACTTTCGTACCATAGAATAGCAAGCTTGTTTCTCTGTTCTCACAGCAGCCTTAGCTTCAGGTATAAGTATATTTTTAAATTGGAGATATGTTAATTTTCATATATTTATTATGGTTTCAATTGTATTTGCAGAAGAAATGGGGGATTATGGAGGAGGCATGAGTGTACACCGGTCATCTACTCGTATTCACAAAGGTTCACCCAAATTAGAAGACATTCCTCCTTATTTATCCTAATGCTTTTGCGTTTCAAGATCACAAATTGGCATAGCCGTAAATAGATTCTATATTCGGTTTTGTTTAGGATAGTGATCGATGTAACATGGGCATGTTATATAAGTAGCTTGCTTATAGTATTCTCATAAGACCCAACATGATATCTCATGGATAAATAACAAATCCTAAAATACATAACTCGAAATTGCGTATAAGGATGCACATCTAAGAAACCTAAACCCAAACCCATATCTCCCGTTGCATTTGCCTTGCAAATAAGAAACCCAAACCAGATTTTTTTTGCAAATAAGAAACCAAGTTTTTTTAATCTGAAATAAACAACTACATTTAAAACTTATAAAATCCAAAAAATAAATCATTTTGCTAAAAATAAAAAGATTTTTTCAATGAAATGGCCAATACCTTTCAACAGACGCCATCTATTTTTGCCCTAGCTTGCAGGGCACGTCTCCTAATACAACCATGTCGTCATGTAAAAAGGATGTTTATTCAGACTATACCTTCACTTTGATATATGATCCATCTCTTAAATGTATTGTTGTCAAGGAAGAATTCTCAGTTTGTTGGATAAAAACGACTTTGGAGTCAAATCTGATTTAACATGGAGGCAATTCTTCTGCAAGGGTTCCAAGAAGAACACTTCTTTGCACAGATCTAACCTCGTGATTTCCACCGATCCACAAAGCAAGGAAAACTTATCTTCTGAAACAAACGAGAAACTGAAAAGAAGTTGGACATGAATAAATGGAAGTGAAAGGCAAATTTGGGCGTGTGAGTAGTACTAAAAACATTCCAATAACATGATAGATTTTCAAAATGAAAAATTTGGGATATCCTCTAAAGGAAAAAGAAAACACTACTAAAAATGAAAACCTTAAACCTCCACAAAATGTTCAATTTCTTTCAGCCAGATGCATTTGGATATACAATTCAATGGGTCATTTTAAAAGTGGTTAATGGGTGTGGCTGCTCAGCATAATAGTTGATACAGACCTCTCTCATTTATTGTGCAACTTAACCAACAGAAAAAGCTAACCAGTTTATGTTTCCTTGTCACGACCTCTGCACTTTTTTTTGTTGTTCGCATTTGCTTCTGCTACAACAAAGGTAACTATGTACTTTTAGTGTGTTGTCCCCCTAATTACTCCTGTGACTCAGAGAAATGCTCATATGTGTATTTTGCATATCTCTTGTCATTTCTGCAATGGGATACCAATCCCAAAAATGCAAAAATGATAAGTAGAGCAAATTTTCAAATACCCTTTAAGGAATTTATAATGTAGCTTATGTTGGTATGCTTACTGTTTCCCAGAGCTAGTATATGAGAGATCCTTGGTAATCCCTGAAGGAATGGAAGTCACTTGTGCCCTGCAGATTTGCACAAAGAAAGCCAATTCCTTATCAGAAAAAGGGATGTTTCAACTAAAATGGAAAGCATAAAATTAGGGCATGTCTAAATCATTACCTCTTTATCTGTGGATGTTGCCTACAAATTGAATCTGAAACACCAAGATATTCTAGTGCCCTCCAGGCATTGATCATGAGGGTAAATGCAGATCCTGTTGTTCTCAATGAATCTGTTTTCTCCAACACCAAGCTCCTTAACCCAAACCTGAATTATATCAGCATATAATTACAAGCCTGAATAACCAGCAATCCAGTGAACATGCCTGTAAAAGTCACACTAAATGGCTCATAATTTTTTTAAGCATTCATTAGTACAAGATGCAAAAATATTATTTCCAAAGTATCCGTTTGCATAATTTGGCTGAGAATTGAACTCAGCATCATCTTTTTTGAGTGATTTGTACCTTGTTAGATGGCATGACAGCACACTTTACTTCATCCCCAACATTTGGACAAAAACCCACACCTAACTCATTTTTAAAATTATCACTTCTTATTCGTCACCTCTGTTGTACTACCACCCTTATTTTCTAGGGGACATCAGTGCCTAAACTATTAAGAAAACACCCCAAAACACACAATATATATAGCTGCCCTCAATGTCATATTTATCATATCTTCAAGACAACCCCACCTGATTGTTTTTAGAAAAATACAACATACCTACTTGATCTAAAGAGCCCCTTACAAACCAGAGTTTCTAAAACATGGATATTTGTTTTTCAAATTTACCACAGCCTAATTGTATCCTTCAACCCTTTGATACCGCTAACCCTAATTTTTGTTTTGAGCGTTTAGGACCAGCTTTCACCATTGACAATTAAGGGACTCTCATTCCACTGGTGCTCGAACTTGGATTGTTTCACTTTCAACAGCTAAAAACCTTTATTTTTCAGGATATATCACTCCACAAACCATAAATAAAAAAACACCCAATGTATGCACTTAGATAAAATTTACCATACCCATATCTTCCATAGAAATTCAGACATCAGCACAATATGTTTTTCATTTAGTATAATTCAATAAACCCACATGATCTAAATGTACCCAAAAAAAACTTTGAAATAAAGTTAGCATGAAAACACAGTACCTGTGAAGAGCTACTGCTGTGGAAAGCCCCACAATTCCACCTCCGACAATAACTATGCCTTCAAACTCCACATCACTGGATGATGTTTTAGAGAACCCATCATTCTTCGTGCTCATAGAGTTCACTTTTCTCCCAAATTTCAATTGTCTGATGACTTTGCCCTGGTGGGTGTTCAAATTTTTGGAGTGTGGGTTTAATTATGAGGGGCCAATGTAATTTATACTGCTGATTTCATCAACAAGGGACACAATATATTATAAAATTGAAGAAAAGAGGAGACGGGCCTTCCAATTATTGTCGGTATAGAAGGAATTTGTGTTTTCAGGAAGGGAGAGAGGATTTTGAATAAATGTAGTTTTCAAAGAGGAGGTGACATGGGAAGATACCATGACGTCTCTCTTTCACTTTTTTACAAATAAAAAACCAAGTTTTTTTCAATTGAAATAAACAACCATATTCTAAAACTTATAAAACCCAGAAAATAAATCATTTTGCTAAAAAAACGAAGAATTTTTCAATGAAATGGCCAATACCCATCAACAGAGGCCATCTGTTTTTGCCCTAGCTTGCAGGGCACGTCTCATAATAAAAACCATGCCGCGATTTTGCGGGAGATGTCGCCAAAAATCTCCGTCCGTCCATAGTTGCAAACAACGGTTCCATGATCAGGCGCCACAACACCAACAGGGGACCCCGCAACCTTCGCGACTGTATTTTAGTATGCAAAAGCCCTAGACTCCATCAAAAACTGTGGAACCTCCCACACGAAATATACAGAACGGACATCCCATTAGGGTTGTGTATGGGCACAGGAATATTCAAAATACAATTAATTGTTTCTTTATCGCTCTATCCAGCACTGAATATCCCGGGTTCCGTTCACCAAACCGCAGAGATGCTTCTCCCCAACGACAATCTCCTCCAGAACAATATCCTTGGAAATCCTCTTCGACTGTATGCTTGACAGTCTATTGTCTGTATTCTAGCAGAGCAGGTGAAGACGCCCGCAGAAAAAATCGTCCCCTCCGAACACCCTCACAAACGAAACATTGGGGAAAACCGTGACATTTCACACGCCCTGCACGCATTGAATCCCATGACCACCGCCGCTCAGAATCCCGCACACCGTCGCCGATCTGTTCCTGTAACTAGTAACAATGGTCGACATTGATCCCAATCCATTCACCAAACCTGGAAAAAACAATACCACGGCCAGAGCATACAAGCCCAAATCCCCCTCATCGGATCACGACAATGAGAACCTCCTCACGGGTCAGAAATGGGAGGGTGTCAAATTGGCATAGCTGTAATAGATTCTATATTCTGGTTTTGTTTAGGATAGTTGATTGCTGTCACATGGGCATGTTATATAAGTAGCTTGCTTATGGTATTCTCATAAGACCCTACATGATATCTCATTGATAAACAGCAAATCCTAAAATCTATAACTCAGAAATGGCAGTAAAAGGATGCACATCTAAGAAACCTAACCTCAAACCCATATCTCCCGCATCTTCCTGTAAATAAGAAACCCAAACCCAGATTTTTTTGCAAATAAGAAATCAAGATTTTTTTAACTAAAATAAACGACTACATTTTAAAACTTATAAAATCCAAAAATAAATCATTTTGTTAAAAACAAAAATGAAGAATTTTTCAATGAAATGGCCAATACCCTTCAACAGACGCCATCCGGTTTTCCCTAGCTTGCAAGGCATGTCTCCTAATACAACCATGCCGTCATGTAAAAAGGATGTTTATGCGAGACTATACCTTCGCTTTGATATACGCTCCATCTCTCAAATGTATAGTTGTCAAGGAAGAATTCTCGCTTTGTTGGATAGAAACGACTTTGGAGTCAAATCTGATTTTCCACTGGAGGCAATTCTTTTGCAAGGGTTCCAAGAAGAACAATTCTTTGCACGATCTAACCTCGTGATTTCCACTTTGAGCCACAAAGCAAGGAAAACTTATCTTCTCAAACAAACCAAAAACTGAAAAAAGTTGGACATGAATAATCTGGAAGTGAACGGAAAATTTGGGCGTGTGAGTAGTACTAAAAACAATCCAATAACATGACGGAATTTTCAAAATGAAAACTTTGGGATATCCTCTAAAGGAAAAAGAAAACACTACTAAAAATGAAAACCTTAAACCTCCACAAAATGTTCAATTTCTTTCAGCCAGATGTATTTGGAAATACAATTCAATGGGTCATTTTAAAAGTGCTTGATGGGTGTGGCTGCTCAGCATAATAGTTGGTACAGGACCCCTCTCATTTATTGTGCAACTACACCAACGAAAAAAAGATAACTAGTTTATATTTCCTTGTTCCCCGGGCAGCCCCTGTCGGGTCCATAGGCATTGCACCTCACAACCTCTGCACTTTTTGGTGTTCGCATTTTCTTCTACTACGACAAAGGTAGGGGAGAAGAGCCGATGTTTGAACACCGCCCAATACTTGAACACTATTTTACATTTAAAATATCCAATTCCTGATGGAATAAAAACCAAAATTTTGATTATTGAAGTTCAAAAAATTGTTTTTTTATAAACCATATGTGAATAGGGTCAACATCTCAGTATTACTTAGTACACAATAAATATTGATTGGTACTTTCATTTTCTACAATAAAAGACTCATTTGTTCAAAGTATAAATACAACATATCAGTTGACAAACCCATCATATCTATTTAATGGGTTGAATATTTCTCTTTCCAATTCATCCCTTTCCATATTCCAAGATGGGATGTTCAATCACCAGATCTTTCATATCCAGACTTTAATACATACCTGCAAAAAAAAGGGAACCTTCTTCTCAAGATTCAAATTCATCCATTAAAAACACCAATAAAATTGTACACTTGAAGGTAAAAAATAAATATGAATATCAAATCAAATAATTTCAGCCACAAGATCATCTCAAAATCAATTTCAACCTTTGATTAAAAAGACCCTCCACCTTGATCCATGTCTTACATTTTGATTGGATACTCTCTCCCCTATGTTGGTATTATATATTCACTTTCCTAGTCTTGTTTACTAGCTGATTTACTTCTGTAGGGTGCCTGATTACAGTGGATTTTATAAGAAGAGATTACTTCTATCAAGTTTTGAAAGGAAAGGTCCAACAAATCAAAAATTGCAGGTTAGTTTTCATACCTACTGCTTATAATTTCTCAGCTGAAGGATACTACCTGTAGTTATGTTTGATGAGTAGTCAAGATTGGTGGTAAAGTAAATAAAGACATAGATGTAAAGAGAGCTAAAAACACAGGTTTAAAACAGGTTTTGGACTATAACCAGCGGACCAATCCTTCATGCAACTATTTAGTTCAGAAGCCAGAGTATAAATATCTCTTTGCCCTCACATGATTTCAGCATCTGAAAGAATCTCTTCTTCTTATTTCTGACCCCTCTTCTCATCCTTACCACCTTACCTATCGTTTAACATTCTTCTACCCATTTGTTGCTACATTTTCATACAGTCCATTTTATCAGCTTTAAATATTCAGCTTTCCTATATTCAAATTGAGTCTCCAAAGCTTCTTCCAAAAGCATGCATCTCCTGCTATGCATGGTCTCCTTCCAGATCTCTCTAGCTTCTACACGTCCAAAAGAGCTAGCAATACCATCGAGCCTTATTTTATCAAATTGGGAGTCAATTATCTTGATTCAGGTATATGATATCATTTGATCCCATAAAATAGCGTGCTATATATACTCTGCTTTTCTAAAATTTCCTCGTGGCTCATCCACAATTCCTCCGCAATTTATCATAGTAATTCCCCTCCACTTCCTTTGAAGTGGCTTTTTCAAAAACAATGAATCCACTACACACTAAAAGATAAAGTTATGGTGTCATCAAAGCAAGTTTAAGAAAATGCATCCAAAATAAGCACAATAAAAAGAGTTACTAATTGAAAATTTATATTTCAATGAAAGCATGAGTAAATAATTTAATGAGCACCACCAACCATTGCACAAGTCTCTTGTTATCCAGTTGAATGCTGAGAATGTCTCCCAAATTCCTAGAGGTGTGACTCAAATCCAAATTTGATGAATTTTCAATCTTGCATTTATCATATATAGTATGGATTGATTTTGGCGTTAGTTTGAAGTATTTTCCTTACTTATTTGACAAGAGAACTATTAACTTCACAATGTCTTCCCTTATTACCCATCTGGACATATTGAGGGGGATGGGCCTTTTCTAAAAATAAGTCATCTACAGATATATCAAGAATGTGTTGGACATATCAATTGGTATCGTCCTCAACCCATAGACATCTGCAAAATATAGAGAACTGAATTTTCTCACAAACAACATCCACTGCATCCTATAAAATTGAAAAACTGAAATTGAAACCATTATCAATATCCACAAAGATTAATGGTAGTGAATATAAATCATAGTACAATGTAGGTAAGAGAGAAATCATCTAACATACGTGAGCCAAAACATCTTCACCTTTAGAAATAGAGAATGTAACAAAAGTCCAAAACAACTCAAACATATTTCAGAGTTGTGGCTTCACCTAAGATGTCATTGCCTCAAGAATACGACCCCCCTGTGGAGAGTAGAATACCTTTTTATTCCAAGGCACTCCTTTATGGTCAAGGTCATTTTCTGAGCCCTTAATTAATCTATAGATTTGCCTTTTGGAAGATGTCCTCCCATTTTTCTCTATTAGTACATAAGTACAAACTTGTGTGTAAGTAATTTGTTATCATTGATGAAATATAGTACCTTTATATAAGTACACTTTCTATTATAAATTGAATTGTATTTACTTATAATTTCCACACTAAGGATGCAAGATAGCAAACAAATCAAAATTGAATCTTTCATTACAATCTCCTAAACTTGAATTTTTAACAGAAAATCCTTCTCAACTGTAGAGGGAGGAACTTCCAAGATCTGTTAGAAGGTGGATTTCCATCTCTAATGCTCGAAACAAAGAAAAAAAATATGTCCAGCACATTCTTTATATATCTCTCGCTAACTCTATAAGATATAAAATATGTACCATTTAATACAAAACAAAAAACTGGGTAGAGCTTCAGTCGAGAGAGCAAAACATGTTTCAAATGAATGGTATCTTCCCGGGCCCATTATACCTGTCTGCGTGTGCCACTCGGTTTTGTTTCGTGAATGTTCCGAGACTTCTGTCAATTTAAACGTAGGGGAGAAGAGCCAGTATGTGAACACTGCCCAATACTAAAGAGATAAGATAAAGAGTTTCCAAACTAAAGAGATAAGATAAAGAAATGTTTATTTATAGCTAGCTGTAAAATTGACAACCCTACATGACAAGGAATTGGCCCGATGGACCCGTGAACTTAGGGTGTTGACATAATGGCACTACTCCCAGAAATTAAAGATATAGGAAAGAAAAATGTTTATTTATACCTTACAACTTAACTATTTATTCTTCTCCCTACTTAAAATCAAGCACAAAGTAGCTGCCAAGAATGCAATATATTATTGACATTATCAATGATTGTCATTGAAAGTATTCCAGTATTACAACAGATTTGTTGCCACCATAACAACATATGTAGTCAAGCTATTACAATTACGATTCTTACATGCATTCACTTCTGAAGATGATTTGATGTCACAAAACATTACATTAACAAGACCTGCGTCAATTGATCGATATCAATTACAATGTCGAAAGGGGTGATTGCATGTTCGAGTGAAACATTCTAATTGATATTGATCAATTACAAACAAGCTGATGAATGTAGTGTTATTTGATAACACCTCATCTTTAGAAGAGTTTAGGGGAGAAGGGCCAGTATGCGAACACCCTAAGTTCGCAGGTTAAGTGAACCAAATCCTTGCCACGTAGGAGTGACAGTATGCCAGCTAGGTATAAATAAACATTTTTAATCCTATATCTTTAATTTCAATCATATCTTAATATTATTTGCTTCCATATGATCGATCAAGTAAAATATCTCAAAAAAACACATTTACTGGTGGAGATCCGAAGAGGTCCATACCAAGACATTCAAAAGTACAACAGATTTGCTGCCACCATAACAACATATGTAGTCAAGCTATTACAATTACGATTCTTACATGCATTCACTTCTGAAGATGATTTGATGTCATAAAACATTACATTAACAAGACCTGCGTCAATTGATCGATATCAATTACAATGTCGAAAGGGGTGACTGCATGTTCGAGTGAAACATTCTAATTGATATTGATCAATTACAAACAAGCTTGAATGTAGTGTTATTTGATAACACCTCATCTTTAGAAGTGTTTATAGATGATCTTATTGATATATTAATACATATTTTACTAATTTTATATTGTTTAATAATGCAACATTTAGAGAAGATGAAGAGAAAGAGGATTTTAAAGCGAGGACAACGTATGCCCAAAAAATGAGGTGTACAATTTGAAATTGAAACATCTAACCATGAAACAGATCAACAAGATGCTACAATAATAAGTGAAGAGGATGGTGCAACAACAAATCAAGGAGATACAAACACAACTGATGATCATCAGCCAGAACCTGCTTGGATGTCAAGTAAATAGGCATGAAATAGAGGAAACTGTGGTTGTTAGAGGCAACACTTCGACCAAGAAGGTTAGAATTTTGTCTAGTTGGTCAAAAGAAGATATGTTAAAGGCCATAGATGATATTGAATTCAACAATTATTCTATTAGAGCTGCTGCACTGAAATATAATTTACCTCCTACATCTGTTCATTATTGGCTGAATGGTCTGACCCATACAAAAAGGAAGGGCCCTGCACCTGTTTTGAGTGAAGGAGAGGAGAAAGAGATAGTTGAATGGTGTAAGCAAATGGCAGATTTAGGGCATGGAGTGGGATTTATGCAACTGAGGGCATGTGTTGCACAAATTTGTGAAACTAGAGAGACTCCATTTCGAGAAGGATTACCTGGAAAATCTTGGTGTGAAGGATTTAGAAAAAGACACCCAGACATAGTCCTACGGACTGCTGAAGGTCTAGAAAGAGATCGTGCAATAGGTTTACGTCCAGAGGTGGTTAGCAAGTTTTATGAAAAACTAGCTAACATTTATATCAATTCCTATGGTGCAGGAAAAATATGGAATTGTGATGAGACAGGAATCCAAGCAGGGAGAAATTGTGGCATGAGGGTGCTTGCCACCAAGGGTTGCAGGAATGTTCCCAAAATCATTCCTCGTAGCAGAGAATGGATGACAATTCTATGTTGTGTAAATGTTGCAGGGCAATGTATCCCTAACTTTTACTTATTTAAAGGTCAGAAAGTTTCACAAAATTACATCAAGGGATGTGAGCCAGGTGCTTGCATGGCTGCTCATCCAAGTGCTTGGATGACTAGAGAGCTCTTTATAAGTTGGTTGTATCATTTCAGTAAGTCTGTACCTGGAGGAGTGTGCCCTGAAAATAGGCATTTACTTATATTTGATGGTCATGGAAGCCATGTGGCATTGTCAACTATAGAAGAGGCCAGGCGATTGGGGATTGATTTATTGACATTGCCAGCACATACTACACATAGGTTGCAACCACTAGATGTTAGTGTCTTTGGTCCTTTTAAAGCATATTTCAGATCTGAGAGGATGCAGTGGATGTGTAATAATAAGTACCAAGAAGTCAAACGTTCAGACTTGGCAGAAATAGGTAGTAGAGCTCTCGCCAAGGCCTTGACACCTGCAAATATTCGTGCTGGTTTTAGACGCACAGGTATATGGCCACTTGATCCAAATGCATTACAGAATGACATGGAATGTAGTAAACTATATATCATTGAAGAAGATGCCAACGAAGATGATGCTGAAAATGTCACAGATGATGATACTACTGAAAACATTATGAATGTTGATGGTACTGAAAACATAATAGATGTTGATGCTGCTGAAAACATCCTAAGTTTGTCAAGAGATGTAGCTCCACCACTTGGTGACAATATTGGAGAAAATTACTTAATGGAATCAGTTGAGAATCTGACAACAACAAAAGAATTCCATCCAACCATAGAAACAATGGTTGTTGCTAATACAGAGACGGAGGAACCAAGTGTACAGGGAGAAAGACAAAGTATAATGCAAACCAAAGATTATGAAGTGAACCACATTGTGAATACTCATGACCATGGCACATCCAACTGCAACACTGAGGCCCAGGGATTGGAGAGGATGATCTCTCATTGCCAAGTGCACCACAACAACCTACTTGGCTGCAAGAGCATATTGCAGAGTTGGGACTTGATCAGATTGGAAACACTGAGGATGAAAGTATATCTTTACCTTCGATGCCAACCAACCTTGAGCCAACAGACTTTGAACCAGCAAACTTTACTCATTATTATGCTGACACAGAGGAAATTGAGGTCATTGATAAAGATAAAAATGAGGAAGAGACAACTGGCCATGATGTTGAAAGTGGTATATCAAATGATGGTGTTGCTGCAAATGAGAAGAAATTGGGTAAATTTTTAAGGTTACCGACACAATTTGTACGGGATCCTTCCAAAGGTAAGAGTGATGCTGCACTCCGGATAAGTCGTGCTTCACAATTGTTAACATCTGATGCTTATGTTCAGATGTTAAAAGATACACAACAAAAAAAACAAGAAATATGTGAAGGGAAACAACGTAAAAAGGAGCATATTGAGGCAAAAAAGCAAGAAAGGTTGGCAGCAAAGGAGCAAAAAAGGAAGAGAGATTGCAACGCATTAAAGAGAGGCAAGAAAGGGATCTACAAAAGTTTGTTGAAAGACAGGAGCGCGAGAAACAACGGGAAGTAGCTCGCCAAAAAAAGGAATTGGAATTACAACAGAAGGAAGCCACTCGCCATCAAAGGGAGAAAGAGAAACAAGAAAGAGATAACAAGTTCAACAATCCATAGGTTTTGTTTCCCATGCATCATTCCATGCCCATACAAAACTCCATGTTACAAGATATGTTGAAAGTTCCTATCCCAGATTACCACCCTTACTTCCTTGACACCAACAGAATGCAAATAACTTCAACTCCAACTACACACCCCATTATCCCACAACCTCCTACTTCACATACAACCTTTCATACCATATCTGGTTTTCCTATTCCACCATGGGTTCATCCAGTGAACCTCTTAATGACTCCAACAACATCTGTCAATGATACAATCATTCCTGATAGTCCAAACTCAGGGCCTTTTTGAAGGTGTGACATGGAAATTGACTAACAAACTGATCCCAAAATTATGGCAGCATTCGAGGAGAATTTTTTTGTGTTGCAGAAAAATATGTATCGAAATCAATTGAGAATGCATTATTGCATTCACGATTATAGTTTATAGTTGGTATATTTTGCTCCGAATGTAATGAATATGGACACATACAGTATAAGTTTATATGTTTTGCTCCAAATGTAAGAAATATAAAGACATGCAGTTTATATTAATACATTTTGCTCGAAATGTAATCATTGTTTCAGATGTGGAAACCAAATCAGCTCAGAATTTGTTCAAAAAATACGTTAAATTGTTGCAGCTTAAAATGAACACCGTTAAATAAAAACTGAAAGACAAGGATTTATTTGAATCTTGGTGAGGTAGAAACCTCACCTCTATATGGCTTAAAAACATAGAATTGTAGGTAACATTTTCCTTGAGTATTAGTAGTGTGAATACACACTGTTTCCACCCTGCTTCAAACGATCTCGACGCATAAAACTGCCATTCCAAAGTTTTCCATGCAATCTGCACATGCATGTTTAGTCATTTATTAAAAAACTGAATTTGTTTGAAGACTGAGAATGAAAATAGCATAAGGATCAAATAGATAAAAAATGGCACATGTAGAATGGCTTAGAAAATCTGGCTCAAAACCTGTCTGAAAAGGGTCTGAGATTCA
The DNA here is from genome assembly GCA_018340775.1 of Taxus wallichiana var. yunnanensis. Taxonomy (NCBI): domain Eukaryota; kingdom Viridiplantae; phylum Streptophyta; class Pinopsida; order Cupressales; family Taxaceae; genus Taxus; species Taxus wallichiana. Next base: position 240,023,993 of record CM031240.1, read on the forward strand.
GCTCTCGGGTCCAAGCACTTCGGTCCTGGATGTGCAGCTGCCAGTACGTCTGAGCTATGGCGTCTCGGTCCAACACATGCTCCTCCTGGAATTCCTCGGGCTCCTTTGACCTGACATACATGACAATTCCCATTAAAAGAAACCACATGAAAATGCATCAGGCTACCAGAGAGATGACTATCCAGAGCAGATCGTGCAGATGGACCTCAGAATGATGACAAATGAATGAAAACAAACTGAAAAACAGTATGCAGTCAAAGCTTTAGAGAAAATGAAAGAAAAAAATGAATGAAACAAAATGCAGTCAAAGCTTCAGAGAAAATGAAAGAAAAAAATGCGGATGTTTTCGGTGCATACCTGGAAGGTTGTATTGTTCACTGTATAATGATGTGGGCAATATGAATCCCTTGTGCTTGAACATCTCGAGCAAGGCACTGAGAAAGACCCCTTCACGCAAACTTCGCACAGGCTGTAAGCCCACTCACAAACAACTAGCATTTGCATTAGAAACTGGGCATGGGGAGATGCAACGCGTCCAAAGGAAGTAGTAAATGGCGGTTGGAAACAATATGGAACGCGTCCAAAGGAAGCAGATGTGGAAATGGTGTCGAAAGGAACAGTATGGAACGCATCCAAAACAAGCCATGGTAAATGGTGGTTGAGCATTTATTTGTGTCTTATCTATTAGGCGCGTCAAAATCCATGAGGACAGATTGCATTTCCCTCTTTTATTTCGAATTTAATGCTCAACACCTGTCCTGTTGCGTGAACCACTTCGGGTCTCCACCAGTAAATGTGTTTTTTTTGAGATATTTTATTTGATCGATCATATGGAAGCAAATAATATTAAAATATGATTCGAAATTAAAGGCTTAGGATAAAAAAATGTTTATTTATAACTAGCTGTCAAATTGGCGCTCCTACGTGGCAAGGAATTGGCTCCATGGACCTGCGAACTTAGGGTGTTCGCATACTGGCCCTTCTCCCTGGCTATGTACTTTTAGTGTGTTGTCCCCCTAATTACTCATGTGACTCGAGAGAAATTTTCATATGTGTATTTTGCATATCTCTTGTCATTTACTGCAATGGGATATCAATCCCAAAGCTACAGAAATGATAACAAGTAGAGCAAATTTTCAAATACCCTTTAAGGAATTTATAATGTAGATTATGTTGGTATGCTTCTTGTTTCCCAGTGAGTATATGAGAGTCCTTGGTAATCCACTGAAGGAATGGAAGTCACTTGTGTCCTCTGATTTGCATAAAGAAATCCAAGTCCTTATCGAAAAAAGCGATGTTTCAACTAAAATGGAAAGCATAAAATTAGGGCATGTCTAAATCGTTACCTCATATATCTGTGGATGTTCCCTATGAATTGAATCTGAAACACCAAGATATTCTAGTGCCCTCTAGGCATTGATCATGAGGGTAAATGCAGCTCCTTTTGTTCTCAATGAATCGGTTTTCTCAACACCGAGGCTCCTTAACCCAAACTGAATTATATCAACATATAATTACAAGCCTAAATAACGAGCAATCCAGTGAACATGACTGTAAAAGTCACACTAAATGGCTCATAATTTTTGAAGCATTCATTAGTAAAAGATGGGAAAATATTAGTGCCAAAGTATCCATTTACATAATTTGGTGAGACTCGAACTCAACATCATCTTTTTGGGTGATTTGTACCTTGTTAGATGGCATGACACACACTTTACTTCATCCCAAACATTTGGACAAAAACCCACACCTAACTCATTTTTAAAACTAGCAATCGCACATGAGGTGTGCGATGATAACGCCGAAAGATAGGTTGGGCAACAAGGAGAAGGAAGTAGAGAAGAAGAATGCATTTGAGGGAAAAGATAAAGGAATTGAGAAAGAGGTATAACAAATCCATTAGTCCGTGGTGTATTCATTAATTGGTGATTTTCCGACTTCAGGCCAAGGCAAGGTGTAGGGTGTATCCCGGCCATTTGAAAGTAGGTATAGCTCGATCAACTCCTCTTCTATGCCAGTGTTTTGGTATGAAGGAATAAATGAGGATGTCTCCTCGGGATGCTCGTAGGGGTTGGGAGGAGGGTTGTCATGATCCTGCAGACTCAAAGAAGTGAGAGTCTAGAAGATCTATAGGAATAGAGTTAAGGGAGTAGGATATGTTTGTCGATTCCGGCGGGAGAGAGGAAAGAGCCTCAGTGTCAATAAGAACATCCTTATAGTAAGGGTCATGGATTATTTTATATTGAAGCGCTTCCCAAACACTAGACTTGCTTATGTAGAAGTCATATTTTTTTTGCATTCCAATCTTTTGAACCAACAAGAGATCCAAATCTAAGTAGTCGACGAGGAATTTATTTGGCAATGGAAGAAATGTTTTGCGAAAAACTTATTGTGTGACTTGAATATTTATATTGTCCCACGCACATTTGTGTGACTTGCAAAATAGGATTAATGCGAGCAATCAACATTTCTTCGACCTGGGTTAAAGATTTGAGAATGGAAGGTTGAGCGCCAGGATCCATATTGTTCGAAGATGAGAAGCGGTGTCCATTTCTTTCGAACTTGCACCTAGTGCATGTGTGTTTTCCTTCATGGAAGGTAGTATTTATGCCTAGGTAGTTCTCAAGACAAATTGAGCAGGTGTGGATGTGCGATAAAAGATCCAGTCTCTGGCAGAATTTGCGTTGGGCATCCACCCAAGAAGGACTGCACAAAAAGTTCTGTGGAGTGGCATGGGGAGGGTGGAATCTTGGGTGTGACTTTCGTGATGAGTTTGGGAGGAAGGGGACGGAAGTTCGGAAGAATGTGAAAGAGGTAGTTCGAGAAGAGAAGGAGAAGCAAGCAAACTTGCTACCAGTGACAACGCAGATGAAATGTGAAGGGTGAATGATTGCAAGGAGCAATGTATTGGGCTGAAGCAGATGGAGGGTAGTGTAGTGATGGAGAGGGCTGCAATTCAATGTTGCGGGCATGATGAAGACAAGGTTCGACACAAGTGGTGTGGTTAATGCCAAGAGGGAAAGGAGAATTTTCCAGTGTAGAGGGGAAAGTAGCATGGGAAGACAAGGAAGGGGGCAGCCAAAAGTTTGGAAAGGGGCAGAACTTGTCGGCATCTGTTGGAGCTGGTGATAGCATTTACGCTGGAAGCATTGATTTCATTTTTGTGCAAGGCATAAATATCTCTTCTTCTTTGTCGTTGCTCTGGGGTAGGCATTGTGCATAAAACAACGGCTCATGCAAAATCGCCAAAAAAAAAAAGGTGGCATAAGAGAAGATTCAAAGAGTACTAAATTATGTATGTGGATAAGGGGAAATGAATGCAAAAACAATTTGTAGATGCTTATCTTGCTCTAAATGTTTTATATTTTGGTAGCTAAAGGCAATAAAACAAAAGGAAAACGATTTGTTGTTGCATATATTTTTAAGGAAGTAAAGGAAGAAATACAAGGGTGTGTATGGAGTTATTGATTAAGAGGCAAAAATTTCGTATGAAACATAGACAAACCTTCAAGAAATGAATAAAGCGTTCCATAATGTTAGCATAAACTATATATATATATATACATATTGGACCATACATTTTTATCAATTACAAAAAAGGTGTCTTTGCGATATAGATGCGCATGTAAACCAATATTAACAACCATTAAATGGAAAACTTTGAGAGTTATAGTCCATTAGAACATGTGGACAAAAGCATATTACAAATGTATCTGCAGACAAAAGCATATTACAGAGGAAATATGAGCAAACAACGAAGAAACTAAAATATAGGAAAGTGTTATGGTGCCCAGGAGAGGCAAAGTCAAGCAACAACTTTGGATTCGTCCAATTTAAGGGAATCAAGTATGACACATTTCAGCTGTGTATTTCCACGGAAAGTTTCTTTTTCATGGAGAGAGTGAAATTGTAGTCATGGCCAATTATCTGGTTTGCAATTTCCATTGTAGCCTCGTCATCTATGCACAATAGTTAGAGGTCTGCTGCCGCGACACCTATGATTGCTTCAACAACTGTGTCAAATGCTTTGTAACGTTTGATTTCGTGAAGTGAAAGTTATGCAAAGGTATTGTGGCGTTATTGACAAGCGGCGGAGAGACAGTGGAAGAAGCTTGTAGGACTTATCAAAACCAAAATGTGATGATACCTAATACACTTAAGGACTTATCAAACCCAATTTTTGCATGACATTCCTAAGTTATCCTTAGGAATGATGCTCATGTATCAATTGTATATGATGTTATTGAGACCAACTAATCCCTAAATCTCATCACATCATTGTAATTAAGTTCATATGACTCAAATAGGGTAAACTACCTCTCTCCTTGAGCCAATGTGTGGATGATGTTTAGGAAGGTTTGAAACATGTATACATTAATTTAGAATACTCCAAGACTCTATTTTTTTGATAAAACCCTGTTATGAATCTTTTTCTACCATAAGGCTTAGTCCTAGAAATGTATTCATGAGAAGTTTTGGTGTTCCCATGTAGAAAGTGATTTTTATGATGAGAATGGTTTTAAACCTTTAGTAGAGAGGAAAAAAGAAACTAAATTTTTAATATGTGTGTAAAATTCTCCTTATAGGATATCTCTGACATCCTGTACAGTCATGTGCAAGACTATTTATGGGTTAAATTGAGTGAAATCACTATTAGTTGGGAGTGTTCGGTAAACCATCATAAAAATCATTTAATTAGTGTGAAATCACTAGATTGAGTGAAATCACTATTAGTGTGGGAGATGATAGGTCCAATATCCTATTTTCCTATTCATAAGAGTCTTTCTTATTTTCTTCTAAAGGAAAATTTCCCATGAGGCTTGGATTTTACTCTTCTTGAAACTGATGATGATAATTTTATAGTACACTCTCATTTACTATCTCCCTCTTACCACTTTCACCAAATTTTGTTTTTACAATGCATGAAATTATTTCAATGGTGTCTTGGCCATATATTTGAAAAGCATTTATCTTAATGTTGATGTATATTTTATTGCTCCTAATGTCTCCTACCCTAAATATTATTGAGTATTATAAAGATATCGATGCGATGCACTCTTTTAGATTGAAACACTTTAAGTTACTTCTTATTCTTCTATTGGACAAATGAAGATTTTATGGGGTCCTCGATCATCTTCTTACCAAAACCTTACTATTGTTAATCTATATTATAAGGCTTAAAGGATTGTATACATCTTGACATGGGAACTGTTATGCAAATAACTTTGATAGTTATTCGGTAACTTGTATACACATTCGCTCTTAGTTCCCGTTGAAGGCATGCGCACTCAAGTTCAATTGGCATAACTCCTTGGTTGCAGTTTCCCCTTGGCACCCCTTCTTTTTTTTCCTCGAAGCGCCCTTGCGCGCCTTCTCATTATCTCCTTCCATTTTCCTTTTCCTCTTTGTTCCACTCCTCCCTTGCGCCCACCTTTTGTGCTTTCTCTTTTTCCTAAGCCACTTCTTAACCCCAAATGCGTCGTAGACTTGCTTCAATCAGCTAAGTCCATGACCCCCTTGCACGCCATGCCCATTACTTTGTAATAGTTGCACCTTGACCATGTGTTCTCTGCACATTAGTTTGGCTCATTTCCCACGCGTCATGCGCGCCACCTTCACACCTTCTTCTATGTGCCCTTCCCTCGCACCCTCCTTCCCGCTCCTCTGTGCCAAGGTCCTCTTCCGACAAGCCTGAATATGCCACACGCAACCTATCAACGCATGCCAATAGGGTGCCAAATTCTTGCAACAAATCGTAAGTGACACGTAGTAGAAACAAAAAAATTTACACAATTGGCCATCATTTCAGCCAATTCATGTGTGCCACGTGTTTTGCATGCACCGAAGACTCTGACATCTTATGAAAGCCGTATCTTTTGCTACAGAGCTTAGATCGGCGCGTGCCTAGACTTGTTAGAAGGCTACTGACATCAGCTACAGTTCTAGAAATTCAAATTCAAATTCTTGGTGGATTTGGTAGGTGAGAAATGGGAAAACATCTTTTTGAGCATTGATGAGCAGATCTGATTGCTCCAACCACCTGATTTGATATGATCTGCCCTCCTTTCTTCTTCAACACGCCAAATAGGCTTAGGGAAGCATATTTCATAGATCTCCAGGAGGATTTACAGGAATTGAATGCTTCTTGTTGGTGGTTGTGTTTCAAATTCGGGTTTTCCCTCCTTCTTCCCTTCTTCCTCCATGGATTCATCTATAAATGAAAGAGATAGACTCATTTGTTATGTTGGACGATTTGGATCCTTACGCATTTTTTCTTAGGACTCCATACTTTTGGTATTTTGAGTTGCAGACCTATAGATCTGGCTCTAGCATGTGGATATCAGCCTCCTTCATCATTGTAACAACTCTATGCATTTCTGGAAGTAATAGAAGCATCATTTTGTGACTATTCTTTGTTCTAACGTGTTTGCATTCCTTCTTCTTGCCTTTTATTTTGTGTTGCATGCTGGTTGTGCCATATATTCGATCAATTGTCACTACCTTTTGGAGTTGTGAGGTTTGTAAATCCTAATTTTGACACATCTAACACTCTTACAAATATCGGTGAACAATCCAAAAGATCCCAAAACCTAAACAATGACTATATTATTTCCCAAAAAAATATTGATTATAGAATTTAAACCCTAAAAAACTTTAAGTTGAACACTTAAATCCTGAAAAATACCTATGTATTGATCAGATTAGATTATAAAAAACTATCTCCTAAACCGTGACTCATGGAACTATGAGACTAGTTCCATAAGGTGCAAGGTGAACTTAAATTATTATATTTACTAAAATAAATTTAATAAAATATAATAAATTATAAATTATAAATAGTAATAAATAAAAATCTTATACTTAAATATTTACTTATTTTTGTAGATAAAAAGCTCCCACAAACACAACATTTTTGGTTCATAAATTACCGAACATAGAGATCTAAAGTCTTTGAACCATGGTCATTGGTGTTTTCATTGATGTCAAGTGGCATTGATGGCAAATGAGTGAGTTGTGAAGTGAGGCTCTGTAAGGGACATGAAGGTTGATTGGTAGTGCCTTCTAATGATGGTTGAAGCTCACAAAGAGGTCTCAAATTGATTCAGGATGCTGCAAGCTTGGTTTGTGAGGTATGATTCCACTGGAAGAATGGAAAAGATGTAGAACAATCCCTCAGGTCCATAGAAGTTAAAATCTGATTGATAAATCCAATTTTAAAGCCCCTCGGGCTTGTAGAGTTGGAAAACCCCTCTGCCTAGGGTTTGGAGGAGTAAATTACTCGAAGCACGAGATTGAACCAATGAAATTTCTTGAAAATCTCAGAAAATCTTTGTCTTATGGTTGTGGTCAAGAATTTTTAAGTTTAATACATTTTCATCAAGGCTCGAAAGAGAATTTCTTAACAGTCCTTCAAAGACAACCTTGCAAACTCTGTATAGTGCTGACAAGCATTTTAAATGATGTTTCTGTTTTATGTTGGAAATTAGTGTCTGTTCAATTTTTACCTCGTAAATTAGTTCATTTAATTTTCATTATTAATACCAAACTACCACAAGCAGCTAAAAATAGAGATAATCAAATTTCACAAGGTTCGTTTCACACTAACTTGTCATGCTCTTCTTCACTGAATCGTACAACACAAGCTCCTTATTTCAATCTCTTTTCCTTCTAATCACTCTTTCAATAACCTAAGGGTTCATATGTTATTTTTCATCAAATATGTAATGAGTAGCTAAATCTGTGGGTGAGTTTCGGGAAGTTCGGGCTGTGGTGTAACTGAACTTATGGATGTCATTTCCATTGTGATCATGAAGATGAGAAACATCTATTGTTAAACACGTGCCACATTGAGCCGCGAAATATATTTTATGTCCTCGCATGCCGCATCGAGCCACGAAATGCTTCTCCCTCTGTCGCGCATCTTTGTAGTCCCTTGTCGATTCGGAGGATTTCAAAAATAAAGCAACAATACAATATTAATTTTGACCACATTGCATGCCACGTGTAGGGTAAAGGATTATCTATACATCATCGACCCACCGTGTGATCCTTGATGTCTTGTTGCTTTTGAAGGGGTCGAGACTTTCTCACATAGAACACGCCTTTCGGCATAATTATCACTTCTTATTTTTCACCTCTGTTGTACTACCACCCTTATTTTATAGGGGACGTCACCGCTAATCTATTAAGAAAACACCTCAAAACACACACTATATACAAATGCCCTCAATGTCATATTTATCATATCTTAAAGACAACCCGATTGTTTTTAGCAAAATACAACATAACTACTTGATCTAAATCGGGGTTAAATTTGACGGCCGTTTAGACATTTTCATGATTTTAGATGTAAAATACTTGTAAATATTTTATCTAACCATCACACGCGACTTGCACATTTAAAATGTGACCGTCAATTTTTATATAGGTTTGTATATAAATTATAAAAATATATGTAAATATATATCAAAAAAGATATAATAAATATAGAATAATTAGTAAAAAATAACATTATTTTGTGTTTTTGAAGGGTAGTATTGAAAAATTACCATCACCCGAAAATTGTTTGACAGGCATAGGTGGTCGTCAAATTTAACCCTTGATCTAAATAGCCCCTTACAAACCGGAATTTCTAAAACATGGCTATTTGTTTTTCAAATTTACCACAGCCTAATTGTATCCTTCAGCCCTTTGATACCGCTACCCCTAATTTTTCGTTTTGAGCGTTTAGGACCAGCTTTCACCATTGGCAATTAAGGGACTCTCATTCCACTAGGGCTCAAACTTGGATTGTTTCACTTTCAACAGCTAAAAACCTTTATTTTCCAGGATATATCACTCCACAAACCATAAATAAAAAACACCCAATGTATGCACTTAGATAAAATTTACCATACCCATATCTTCATAGAAATTCGGACATCAACACAATATGTTTTTCATTCAAGGTATAATTCAATAAACCCACATGATCTAAATGTACCCAAAAAAATTGAAATAAAAGTAGCATGAAAACACGGCTGTGAAGAGCTCTTTGTTGTGGAAAGCCCCTGAATTCCACATCCGACAATAACTATGCCTTCAAAATCCACATCGGTGGATGATGTTTTAGAGAACCCATCATTCTTCGTGCTCATAGAGTTCAATTTTCTCCCAAATTTCAATCGTATGATGACTTTGCCCTTGTGGGTGTTCAAAATTTTGGAGTGTGGGTTTAATTATGAGGGCAAATGTAATTTATACTGCTGATTTCATCAACAAGGGACACAATATATTATAAAATTGAAGAAAAAGGAGACGGGCCTTCCAATTATTGTCGGTATAGCGAGAATTTGTGTTTTCGAGGAAGGGAGAGAGGATTTTGAATAAATGTAGTTTCCAAAGAGGAGGTGACATGGGAAGATACCATGACGTCTCTTTTTCATTTTTACAAATAAAAAACCAAGTTATTTTTCAACTAAAATAAACAATCAAATTTTAAAACTAATAAAACCCAAAAAATAAATCATTTTGCTAAAAAAAAAAAAATGAATGTTTTTCAATGAAATAGCCAATACCCATCAACAAAGATGCCAGGACAACACCAAAACGACAAGAAACTTCACCATTTTCAACGTAAACCAATGCACGCTTTACGACACATGAACGGTCCCTAACTCAATGTCGTCTTCCCCTCGTTCCTTTCCGTCCGATGACCTACGTTGTATCAAAATGGGAGGGCTCACTTCACTTATTGCACGCCTTCCGCATAATAATATTTAATTACTTAGATAGAAAAATTAATTAAATATATTTAAATTTTATTATTGTATCGCCTATCCAAAGAATCAACTGATTGAATGTTGCATTGCACTCCAAGCACTCTTCTCTTGAATATCCAAATACTTACAATTAGCTATGTTTCTTCCATTTTAACCATGTTATCTCTATGACATTTTGTCGACGATTCGAAGAAATGACCAACACCCATATTTTCTCGATGAAACCTCTTCTCACAATCTTACAGCTTGAAATGATGGAGTCACCCATGCATTCATTCCATGAGAGGATAAAGTTCCAAATTCCATTAGAGATCCATTTTGACCACGCATAATGTTTTAGCTTATCGGTTTCAACGAAAAATTGACATACATACGGTGTAAGGAAGAGAATACCACTCTTGAGTATCTCGCAGACAAAATATTACAATTCCTTCGATCATGAAACAACAACAGTCATCACGAGACCATTTCGGGGAAGGCATCATTGGAAGATGCGTCTGATGAACCTTAGGGTTTCAACGTTTGGTGAATATGGTAGCCAAAATGGCGAGAAAGCATGTGAATTTTTGATAAAATGCCCGAATAGAGTTACCTTTGTATGTGTGTGTGATGCCAAGATGGAAAAGAGTTTGGTCCATAATGTTGATCTTCTTGGGGACCAACTAGAATTTCAAAGGTGCAATCCTCATTGCGGGACTTATTTAATAGGAAGGAACTATGCAAGAGCATAAAGTTGTTGCCAATGGAGCTGCTTTCCAGGATGCTATTTTGAGTAGAGAAGACAATGAAAAGTTTTGATTCCGAGAAATTCTCCATACCAATAAAGAAAGAACAGTTATTTTCTACGTACTCGGGTAACCAAAATGGTGTGTTGATCCAATTATATGAAGGTGACAAAACAAGAACAAAAGATAACAACTTGGGAAAATTTGAGATCTCGACATTTCCCTACTCCTAAACGGGTTCCTTAGATCACTAATTGCTTTGATATTTTTGCAAATGGTAATCTTAATGTTTACGAAAACAAGACTATTGGCCGGCCAAGAAGAAGATCACAATCACCAATTATAAGTGCGGTTTGAGCAAGGATGATAATCGAAAGATGGTTCAAGATGCTTTGAGAAATACAATTCTAAAGATGAAATATTTTTGAGAAAGTGTGAAACCCCATATGCACGTGCTCTTTGGTTCATTGGAACCCATGAAGAACTCAAAATAGTTCTATTGTTCCTCAAGTTCCCGCATACCGAACTCAACCGATACATTACCGTGCGTCGGCGTTGATCGTTAGATAGTTAACGTCCAACACAGACCAAAAAATGCAATACTTGACTTTATTCCATCCATGACTTCGACACTTCAACATATGTCAAGTTTTTATTCCATCCCAATCAATTGGGATTTTGGAGGGGAAAGGAGAAACTAACCATTGAAGTACATCTACCCCTTCGAAGTTCCCATATAATTCTAGCTCTCCAAGATGGACATATGGTCACATATGTACAGTCTTCCCTTGGTTTTCTCATGCTTTTCGACTCTGCGATGGAATGGTGAGAACCTCCTTATCGATTGCATCTATTCTTTGGGGAATTGGAGGAACTACAAAATGGTTCCCAAGTTCTATATGACACGTGATCAACCGAGTATCAATGCTCATTCAATTACACTCCTCTATAGTGGTGAATCGAGCTTGGTATGGAACTAACGAAGAGTTCCATGAGTTCCATCGAACCGACTTCATCGATTACAATCCAAAAATTTCAACTCTTCTACCCATCGGTTGATCTTTTAAATGAGAGAACAGATGAAAGTTTTATAAATGCTCCTTTGCATTCCTATTGTAACCAATATAGCCGATAGTTTAAGAAAATAAATTCTCAATCTCTCACCCACAACCCATGGATCAATACATAGTCATGTTATTAGATTATACTAGTGGTCACTCCTACAAGAGCAAGGTTACGCCATTAATGCGTTGGTAAGAATTGGACTGTAATAGAAGGTATCAATTTAATACTTGTAATTTTGTAAAGTTACATAAAATGCAGTGGACAAGATGATGGTGGTTGTGGGCGAAATGTATTATCAAATGCCAAATGACCAAATTTAGGTGTCTACACAAAATAACCAATGAAATACAACTACATTTTTTACAATTTCCTACTATAAAGACTTATTCATGTCCATATGTTCTTTCTAGGTTTTGCAGGTACATTCTTGTTGCTTTAAGAACATAATTTTTTATATTCACTTATGAACGTGAGTAGGTGAATGACTATTTATAGTTATAGGATCGAATAGGGATAGTTTGTACAGTGGGGCATGCATTATTTATCGATAAGGAGGGTTACTTATTTTATGTGTACAACATTTTTTGTACAAGAGGTGGTTGAGGTTTTTTTAGCATGTTTAGTGGGCTAATTTTTTTTAATAAGGAACATGGGAATGGGTTGTCTAGGAATTTAAGTTTGGTTGTGTTGAGTATATGTAAGTTGGTTTGATGAGTCGTATTTCTTTCGCAAAGCTTATAATTGAGATGGAGGGGGACTAAAATGGCATTTAATAATGAAGGTTGAGAGTTTTTCGTGTCCGTAAAGGAAATGAGTAGGGTTATGTATGAGTAGTCACATAAAAAGGGTAAGTGGCATAGTGTATGACTTGAGGATGGTAATTTACGCTGGCGTATGTTGGTATGAGAGGTGTTTTACAACACTTTTCTTTTGTGATTTATTGAGGCAGGGTTTTTGTGGGTGGGGTTTAGTAGAAAACATAGGTGGTTGTGGTAAATGTTGGAATCATACATAGAGGTGTAGCAATGTAGTAAAGGTAGAGAAAAAAATACAAACCCTCGTATTTTAGGTATTGCTTTGAATGAACTGAACATGTTTAGGTAAGATGATGCTTTAGTGGGGTAGTTTTTAGTTTAGAAATTAAAAAGAATTGGAAAACCATATACATTTTTGTGTGTGCTCTGTACATTTTCCGCTAGGTACATATGAAGGAGGGGAGTTTTTTACATTGGTTGTTGCTTGTTAGTGAAGGGGATGGGGTTATAGTATGTTGTGTATAATTGTTTGCTAAAGATGTGAATGTTATTTTCACGTCAATGACCGCTTATTGCAAAGTGTCTCTGTTGTGATTGTTCTAATTTCCATTGTGTTGCCCACAGATAGGGTGACAAAATTTCGGTTACATATGGTTAGCATCAGTTTCAGTAGCATGTGGTAGGTTTCCTGTGCACCAATATCTCGGTCAACAATTGTTACTCAAAGCAATTTGTTGTACGTTGTGCTTACCAATTTTAAGGTGTTGTGCTCTCTGTGATTCTGACTAACATGTGGTGGTATGTTTTGATATATATATACTCTACAACAAACTTGGCCTTTTGCTACAATTTTTCAACAATATTTTTGTGGTTACATGGTATTCCAAAAATTAAAATTGTGGCATTGGAATTATAGTTAATCCACATTTTGATATATTATTGTAGTTTTTCCACAATTCAATATACCATGGATAGTCCACAATTTATAAAATTTATAGTTAATCTCCATTTTTTTAATTGTACATTTTCCACATTTCTTAATGTTTGTAACATTTCTACAATTATTGTATTTGTTAGTATTCCACAATCTTCACAAAAATGTAGTTTTTCTATATATTATATCTTTGTAAAAATTCCACAATTTACAGTTTTGTAACTCTCATCAATGCTATATTGTGGCAATTTCAACAATTTATTTCTACAATTGTTGTTACCACATAAAAATTGTAGGTGGAAGCTACAATTTAATTGCCACAATAATTAATTGTAAAATTATATTTTTATAAAATGTAGAAATGTTACTATTAACAATCAATTTAATATTCATTTAGACAAAAATATAATTTTATTATTAAATGTGAATATTTTTCAGAAACAAATATAGAGTAGAAGCAACATATACAATTTGTCTTTATTGATTAAGAACTTAAATAGGGTTGGGAGCCATACCCATTCGGTCTAATATTGGTTTTACTTGTGGTTGCACGACAGCTCTTGGTATCTGCTGGATAATGGATCCAACAGAGCACTCAAAAATTTGGAATCAAAAACTAATAGGAAAACTATTCTATGAATTCATATCCTAGTTATAAACAGATCTTCTAGCCAACATTTAGGTTGTACTTGGAATATGAATCTGGAATTCGTAGCTGCTAAATTCTTCAGCCAGTCGGTCAGTTATCTTTTGATAACTAATCAAGGGCTACATCTTCCTGATAATCGATCTAGTAGAGAACTCGAAGCTTTGGAAATAAACACTAATAGGAAAACTATTTTATAAATCCAAATCTTACTTCTAACCAGATCCTCAGGCCAACATTTCTCTGTACTTGGAATATGAATCTTGCCTCTGCATCCGCATTTGATTGTAAAAATACGCTATAAATTATTCATCATGTCTGTCGACTTCAGATAACTCAGACATGTTCGAAACATATGAAGGAGTGGACGAAGATCTTCCACATGGGTCAAAATAATCTTCACCACACTGAATAAATTTGGGTATTGTGAAATGAATAACAGATTCGGCTTGTTTCGCAATGCAAGGAGAAATATTCTGATATATTTTGTATCAAGGCATGCCCATCCTCATCATCAGTTACAAGACAGACCATGTGTTAGTATGGGACAAAATCATAGACGGATTGGGATATTTGGCCAATAAAATACATCATGAGGTGTAGGTTTGCTCATTAAATTTGTAAAATAGATGGTGTGGAGCTTGTTGCCAAGATGATTTCAGCATAAAGATTTGATGCAACACATTGCATTCAACACAGCCAAGCTCATCATTGTGGATGCCCTTCATCCGGTTACATGAGAAGTGCGGTCACCAAATATACCATTACCACCATATTTCATGGATTCGTCCTATGCAATGCAAAACTCTAAGGTTGGAGTAATTTGATGTTCCTGACTAGCTTTGCTATAAAACTAGCAATCGCATGTGTACAATGTATTGTGAACACCGAACGGTATATGTTATTTGATTTAGAGGAATAGTTATTATTTTTGTAGTTGATGAAGCAAATTAATTTTAAGAAAGATGAAAAAATAATTTGAAAAAGTATATGGATTGAATTCTACCAAATTTGAAACTCTAAAATATAAGGATTTGACATGAATCGGTAACCATGGTTTCATGTGTCTACTATAGAGAAAGATTTACCTATAAAACCAATGATCTAATATTGAAGAGATTGGCAGCGGATAATGCCATTTTTAGAGTTCACCAATAGAATGCTTACCAAACAATGACAAGCACATATATTAAACTCGTTTTTAAAGTAAGAGAGCTATAATTAATGTGGAACAAAATCCCCTCATAGAGGTATACCACTGTATAAATAGCTTGTAGATTAGTGGACTTCACAGATATAACAAGAAGGTCAAAATTAAAAAGAGATCGGACAGGTAGGACTATGAATTCCAATGGATCACCCTTACCAATTGAGGGCTAACAATGGTTAGTGTGTTTCCAACGGTTGCAACAGAGGGATTGTGAAAGAATAAGACAATCGTCTGTTTACTAAAATGTGTTGTAATCGTCTATGGTAGATTCAACTCACTCCTAGAACCTATCATTGCAAAGCTTCCTTGCTTGGTGATTGTAGTTTCATTAATTTTTCCTTACTATAGTGGTCTTTTGGCAATGTATCTAAAAGAGATTCTTGTATGTTGTCTTTTCATGTCCCGTGTATGTTTTATGGAAGGTTTGAATCAATTCTTTTGCAAAGTGCCCATTTGGAAATGCCTATTAGTTGAACCGTCAACCTTGATGATTAGACGTCATAGGTTTGAGGCCCAAGTTAGGGCAGCTAAGGAGAAAACTACTCACAGAGCTATATCCTCAATGATAAGTGAGCTCTCTCAATTCCTAACCCTCAAATTCTACATTGGGCATTTTTGCAAATAGGAAGAAAATGTAGATGCTAGAAAATTTAATGACGAGGCACCTACCAGATGCCTTTAAGGTTCTATGTGTCAAATAGAACAAAAGCATGAACCCTACCCCCTTACCATGTCAGGGATGAATGAAAACATGGTTCAATGAATTCCTAGTAGTTTTACAAGGAAACCAACTCAAGATTGGGAAGAATTGCCTACTATAAAGGAGCAGTTAAAACAATGAATCACTTCATTATGGAATGTCCAGCTAATAATGACATTCAGGTCAAGTATAGGGAAACCCTGAACGTTGATTCCCACATTAGAACTCTTTGAAGAGCCAAACATAAAGCATCTAAGAGAGTTTCTGATCTAAATCATTACAAAGAGAGCCAACCTTCATAAGGAAGATGTAAGATCTATGGTGTTATATACTGTTGGGTATGGTGGAAGTATTAGGGAAACCCTGAATGTTGATTCCCATATTAGAACCCTTTGAAGAGCCAAGGATAAAGGATCTAAGAGAGTTTCTGATCTAAATCATTACAAAGAGAACCAATAAAAAAGCCAAACTAATTTCTCAAGAAGTTGGGATGATGCTACAAAAGGAAAGAAAGAAATATGTCATAATAATGTCCGCAGATGACCAATGTATGTCAAGGTGTTTCCAAATTAAATCTATTCAATAAATGAAGCAGGTCCAGTCTATTTTTTCACTGAGCAGAAATAATTGTCCATTATAATGGAACTGTCATGTGACATAAATCCAGTGGGAGCTTGTTGCATTTCATGACTTACTAATTGCATCCTGTATCAGAAAATATGGATTGTAATATATTCCTTAAGTAGAAGTTTCTATGATGTGCCGCTTGCAATAGATCAAATTGTTAGGCTCTCAAACAATGGCTCACAACTCTCCACAGATAAGAATTCTACTGTTAATAAAAATAAAAAATTAATATCGTTGAGGATAAACCATTATCCAAGTAGTGTTGTTGCAGACATCAAAGCTACCAAATGGAAATACATTTTGATGTTTGAAATGAGCAATCACGTCATATTACATAAAAATACTGCCAAACGGTGAAGAAACGTGTAATTTCAATCGCATTTATGAAAGTGGATGCAATACAATGAGTCATACGCAGGACCAATCATCTAAAAATGAATGAATAATAATACATTCACCAGACCTTCTGACTATTATCGTGATGCTTATTCCCTCGCTGGCGGTGCTGATTTTTTTGTTGGTCGGCGTGTTTGGATACATTCAAAGGCTGCGCAGTTTGAAGGAAATCCAACACCTAGAAGCTGATGTGCAGATACAAAATCCTGAGCGACAGCAAGGGCTTGAATTTCTTCAAAATGTCTGACATAAAACAATCCATGCGAAATTTCTCCGACTCGAATCTCATCGGCGAGGGAGGGTTCGGGATGGTGTACAAAGGGACGCTTTCTGAAAGAAGTGAAATAACTATTAAGTAGCTCAGAGATTTCAGCAAGCGAGCCGACGAGGAATTCAACACGAGGTGCAAGTTATCAACAGCACCAAACACCATTGCATTGAAAAAAATGTCCAAACGGACGTCAAATTTAACCTAATCACGAAACGTCTGGAAGGGCCTTTCCCATAGGGGAACGCCTTCGGCGTAATTAATTAAAATGATCCAAATATATATATATATATATATATATATATATATATATTTGATTGATAAACGCTTTTGACCGGAGCTATGAACCGGAGAGGAAAGGGCCCCCACGCAACAGAGAAGGAAGAACAAGAAAGGGGAAGAAGAGGAAGAAAAGGAGAGAAGGTTCAAGCTGAAAGAGGAAGAAAAGGGAGTGGAAAAGAGTGAAGAGCAATGAAACACCAAGAACCCGAAAGCGGAACAGATCGAAGAGAAACGAAAAGAGCACCAAAACTCCCAAACAGAGCCAACGTAGAACAAGTACCAATCCGCCCAACAACCAAAGAGCAATGGAAACAAACCCACCATCGCACGATCATGAAAGCAAAGATCCCAACAACAACAACCAACACGGCGATTGCCCAGAACCGACCATAGCCAACACCATCAACGAACATGGTAAGAAGCAGTCCCGAGCTCTGAGCCACCCGCACACAAAGCCACCACCGGACACGACAACCAACTATCAAAAGGCTATGGCGTCAACACATTAGCAGAGGGAAAAGACTAACCTCTGCTAACCAAATAAGGTAGTGATTTCTTTCTGACACAAATTCTGGGGAACCAGGACAAGCGGCCTCTAGATAGGTAAACTAAGGAGGGCAGGACCCCATCCACCCAGGAAGAAACCAGATCCCGTCGGTGCACTGCCCCACTGTCAAAAGAGAACCCAGCCACGAGAATGAGCAAGAAGAGACCCTACCAAAGATCAGGCTAAAGGGCCACCGCAGCGGCCGTGCCATCAGGGAAGAAGAGCCTTTGGACAACAACGAAGCACACTCCACAGAGTCGAACGAAACCAAGGGCCCCCCATCAAAGGTAAAAAATCAGGGGCCAAAGCCGGAATAGGGACCAAAGCCAGAAGCGAATCCGGTGCCCAGACAGTATCCCCCACCACCGAAAGAACCCCCGAAAACGTCGAAGCTCCAAGAGGTAGTGGCTCGTCCTCCATTGCTGGAGGTGGACAGTGGAAATGAGAGTGAAGCTTGATGAAGGTAGACACTAGACTAACAACCGGAAAGGGAGCGAGAGAAACGGAGCCATGAAAACCCTTGATGGCAGACAAAAAGGCCTTCACATCCTGGCACATGATGAACCCAGCAAGATGGAAGGCTTCCTCCAAAAGCCCCTTAGCCAAGCTCACCTCGAGCGACACAGAGCACGTGACCAACGCTTCCAAGCAACATTCCGCAAGGCTCAAACAAAGAGCGTCAAGTTGAGCCACCACGCAAACATTCTGAACCAGTTCCCAACGCGATTCACCAGAAACGCCGCAAGCAAGCGAGGCTTGCTTGATCCAGAACCCTAGCTCCGCCCTCTCCTCGAGCCTCATCCTCCCCCATTAACTTCCATCCAAATAATATATTTTATGTCTGTAGTTTACAATTTTTAAGAATAGAAATACAACTTTAAGATCCCTTGAAAATTAACTCGTGTAAATACTTCTAAAAATAATAGTTTTTTTACGCTTGTACTTGCTATATATATTGTGTAGTGTTGTATTAAATAATAAAAAAGCATACCTTTAATTAACAATAAACAACAGTTATAATACTAAGGTTTTAGATTTTTTTGTTTTTCCTGTATTTTAAATTATTAAAAGTTGAAATATTGGCTGTTTAATATAGTGATTAGGAAAAAACCACGATATTTGGTAACTATGGTTAAAAGCAATGAGCATTGTCGTTATAGGAAAAAAACACATATTATAGACAAAGCAACACAATCTGAAAATGAAATCGATGCAGCAGGAGCAAAGAACAATCCAAAACATCAATAAACTAAAAGAAGTCGGCATCTTCTTAAAAGAAAATACACATAATTGAAACTCAATTAAAAGGAAGGGTTACAGAAGAAAAAAGAAAAGGTTTAGCAGAAAACGTACCACATCTAAGCTTCTTGAATTTCATGGTGGAATTCAAAGGCGGTGTGAAAGCCCCACTACTGTTAGTGTTACACTCATTCTTAGGTGTGTTCCTTGGCCTTCCACGCTTCCTTTTCTCACCATTTTTGGTGTTGGTGTTGCACTCCCACTGGTCAAAACAAATTCTTTCATTGCATTCAAATCCATGCTGTCGTTGTCCTGCAGAATTTGCATATGCATATTCTTGTTGTTGCCAAAGAAAATCATTCATATAGTCATCAAAATATTCATACTCTGCACATCATCATCCTTCTCCTGCTGACCATTAAAAGCATGTTTACATTTTGCTGCTGCTGGCTATTACAAGGAATATTCACATTCTTCTGCTGCTGCTGCTGAATAAAAAACATGTTCTGCTGACAATTAAAAATCTGACGAATTGAAGAGGAGTCACCACCTATCCCTTGTTCTTCCATATAGCTTCTTAATATTTTTCAGTGTCTCAGATTGTGTTCATATTTAATCTTGGCTTTGGGGAAAATTCAGGGTCAATTGAATGGGGGAGTTAATGGCGGAAGGGTGTTTTAAATATATTAATCCATTTCCTCTATGATTTCTTCACTTTGCTTCAGCTATTTCTGAAACACCCGACAACTGCACTGAGCGCCCGACTGGCTGCAGATACCATAAGAGCTGCAGATGTTCGGAAGCCTGCACAGATCTGTGAAGAAGTCCACAAAAATTGTTTTCTACGGTCAGGCTCCAATCGCAAATATAACATATATAGCATGCAACTGCAAAACGAAGACAAACAAAAAAATGTCTGGATGCTCGTCGAAACAGTCAACATGGGCGTCAAGTTTAATCCTGTTTGAAAAATGTCTAAAAGGCTGTCGAATTTAGCACAGTCTTAGAAATGTCCGAAGGTCCTCTACCATAAGGGGAACACCTTTGGTGTAGCAAGTCTAACAGATGTCTAATCACATTATTAGTTTTCAAGTAATGCACAATTATATCAAATAAGATGGGCGTATAATCATCAAATGCAGACATTTGATACACAGAATTTTTTCGCTGCTTTTTTAAACAACTCTATCAAAACCACCTTTGGTTTCAGAAAACATACAATAGCTTTCACATCTCTGAAAGAACTATGAGAGAGATGGCATGTTTCAACCAAATAAATGTTGTAAATTCCTTTTGGGGTTGTAGTAGATTCACATTGCAAATGGGTTAATCTGTTTGTTACCTCTTCTAGAAGCCCGAGTTGATTTTGAGTTTTCCCACAAATAACAACAAGAGCCCAAGTCAAACAACTCATGTGCCGAGTGTCTCACATGCTAGAGCTCCCATGTCATGTGGCAAAATTATATGATTAACATGCATATTAATGGGCTTCATAAGGGCGAAATCATGGAGTTCAAAAAATAATAGTTGGCACAATAATTATACATTTATTATTTATAAATCAATTAATAATTCTTTAAAGAAAATTATTTATATTAATAGGAATAATAAAAAAGAATTTTAATTATACATTTATTATTTATAATAAAATGATTATGTTTAGAAAATTATTTATAATTACATAAATAATAAAAAATAT
Organism: Taxus wallichiana var. yunnanensis; assembly: GCA_018340775.1. Classification (NCBI taxonomy): domain Eukaryota; kingdom Viridiplantae; phylum Streptophyta; class Pinopsida; order Cupressales; family Taxaceae; genus Taxus; species Taxus wallichiana. The sequence goes on from CM031240.1 coordinate 240,044,847, forward strand.
TATAAAGATAAAAATATAAATTCTTCTTCTTAATATATATTACAATAAACATATTTTTATATAGTTAAATTTCCTTAATTTTTTAACTTTAATTTTCTTTAAGTTTTTCATAAAAATATAATAAAGTAGTAGTATTTCAAAATTATTTAATATAAAATTTTACTATTAATATAATTTTATGATCAATTTTAGTTCTATTTATTAAAAATTGTGGTATTTTTTTGAGGAATGATTGGATATGTGGCTTTTCTACAAATTATTATCACTATATGTAAATTGTAGAATATCCACAATACTTAGAAATGATCAAATGAAATTTTCATAGAGATGCTACAAGTACTCTACAATTCTTTTAAATTGTGGTAATATTGTGGAATAATTGTGGTAAAAAGGGCTTGTTTGTGGTAATATTATATATATATATGTATGTATGTATGTATGTATGTATGTATGTATGTATGTATGTATGTATGTTGTAAAAATATAAAACACGGTTATCTTATGTAAACTAATCTTATTAAAAATGGGAATTTACAAGCATGAGAAAGAGGTAAGACATGGTGTATAAGCCATGCGAGGATGAAAATTTTATGAGGAAAGAAGACAAGGTTTGCTTGAAGCAGTTTTATATAGAATAGACTAAAACATTCGTAACACCAAACATGTTTTTGCTCTCATCAGCTCGATGAAAATGTTATGATCAAATATAAATTTGGTTATTTCTTAGGGTGTTGCATATTTATTAAGGAAATAGGGAATGTTGTGAGAAACTAAGTATTTGTTTTCTCTCATCAACTAATCTCAAATTCGGCATTGGGTAAAACTTGCTAGGGCTTGGAGACCTCAAATAACATGTGTGCTTCTTCAAGATTACAGTTGTTGACATAGAAAATTTAAATTTAAATTTTTGAATTTTTACGATACATGCCGATTAAAGATTGATTGCCAAGTAATGACTGAGTGCATTGGTTTACATTTTATGTATGTTGTTTGCATGCGTACATATTTTGTATGTGTGAAAATATACTCTTTCTATTATTGTTTGATGGATGTTCATACCTTGTTGTAAAGTTGTCGAGTTTGAGGAGGCATATGGAAAAGGAATTTCTTTGAACAATGTAAAGATGTGAAGAAATGAATATTATGTAAGCAAGTTTTATAATCTGTCCATTTTGATTTTGTGTTTAGCATGAGCTCTCCATTTATATGGGCTTTTGCTTAATTGGCATTACAGTGCGATGTTTTACAAATTTTATGCACTAATTTTTTTGTTTTTTATATTCCCCATTAAAGGATACCAGCGGTGAAATTGAGAATATGTCACAATGAAGTTGGTTATCCTTTGTCAACATTGATTATTGTTGATTAGTTGTTCATAATAAACCCTGCTATGTTATATCTCTGTATTTTTCTAAAGTTGAATGATTTGTATTTTTGTGGTAAGTGATTGTTTAAACTTAATAGTTCCTTCGTATAAAACCCTACAATGTGTATGCTTTGAATATTGTCTAGAATTATAGGCGGGCTTTACTATAATCTTGCCAAGACAAAAGAAAAAGAATAAGAATCATTTGGGTTTGGGTGGGTCCAACCCTTTTTTATTACAATTTAACCACATTCTAATGTGTATGTTTTTATTTATGGGAAGTAAAATGGTGGAATTGATATGTTTTAAATTATATCTATTTTATTTATAATAAAAACAACATTACAAATTTATGTACATCATTTTACAACGTTAAAAATGGGAATCCTTCTATGTTCCTTATTTATAAGGAGGCTATTATGGTGAATATGTATGCCATGTTATAAGGGCAAGTTCTTCCCCATCTACATATATTGTAATGGTATTTTCTATCCCCTCTTGCAAGGTTTTGAAAAAGGTGCTAATATATCTACACTCTGTTTACCAGAAGGGTGCTATTATGAATATGTACAACATGGTTTAAGTTTGTGTATTACTTTTTATTGTCTCACTCCCAAGATTCAAATAATGTTATTAACATGTCTACATGGTTTTTATTGTTCCCTTTTAGTTGCTTTGCGCAGCGCACATCATATTTGTGTGTTACCATTATGGATAACTGTTGAAATGGGAAGGATAAATTTTAACATGGGGAAGAGGGCATTCTTTGTAATGGTCCATACGTCATGAGCATTTGAGGTGAGGTGTCTATGAGCATCTACAATACACCTAGCAAAGTATTGGTTGTGTCATCAAAAGTCATTTCTCATATAGTTCTAGTGACATCTTCTAGCACGATACATAAGGCATATTTATATTCATATAAATGCAATGTCAAGAACCTTTTGTATTCATATTCTTTTTTTATGACATTGGTTAACATTAAGAAATTGGGAATAAGTTTGGTAAGAGAAGTTAGTTATGTGAAGATATGTATAATTGTTGCAACAACTTCGGCTGATGACCTAGACTTTGAACAGTGGAGGCATGTATGCGTGCAATAGTTTTCATGGTCGTGACCTCTATACCTAATATAATTGAAACATCGATTGTTTGTGTTGTAACCATCTAAATACGTAAGGCTGCTGTGGCGTGAATAGAGGGTGCTAGAAAGAGGGGTGCATTAACTCTAGTTGTTAGGCTTATCTACTCGAATGTGGTGACTTCAAACTTTTTAATAGGTACTATTAGTTTATATATATATATATATATATATATATATATATAAATACGTATTTCGGTGCTGAGTCATGTTTGAATGGTAACATTTTCGTAGCCTCAACATGTAAGTTCCCCCATAAGATTATGAATATGTTATATGATGTCTGGGCTTGCATTGCAATCATGCACCATTGTGTGCAACTTCCATCTTTATGGATAATGGTATAAATAATAGATATAGATGTGACCAAACCAGGTACATCCTCTATAGAACCAACCTCAAAAACTGTAACCTACGAGTGTGGAGGCACTAAAATAGACCTCATGGAGTGACATGTCAAAAGAGAATAACTTTTCATGAAAATTGAATAAAGAATGCCTTCAGTGCAAAGTAACTTGCACTAACTCCTAGACAAATACAAGACACTTGGGCTCACATTATGAAAAGAGAGGAAGGAGTCCAGAACTAATGAAGCAATTTAAACAGTCCTACCAAATTTGGAGGCTGATATGTAGTCATTCCTAGATTTGATAACAGAGTAATAACACAAGAGTGTCAATATTTGTCTTGCTAATTTTCTCCGTTGAAACTTTAAAAGGATTGTAGATTCGGTGTCCCAAACTACTAATGTTACCATTATTCACATTTGTAATATTATTATCTATATAATATAGTAAACAATAGACATACCTTCAAAATCACTATCAAAACTCTCATAATGGTCTAAAAAGGGTAAAGCAATAAACCTTCCGAGGTTGACCTAAAAGTGGCCCCCTATACTCGAGGAAAATAATTTTTTTTCTCATATTTTTTTTAGTTGAAAATTAAACATCAGTATTACAATCGTTATTCATGTACACATTATTATTATCATCTATTTGATGAAATAGAGAACACCCAAATCTGTGCTCAAATTTTCTATATTACTTTTGTAATTATTCACCATGTTATTTTCCATGTCACTATGTGGTCCCAACAAAATGGCTCTTAAGCCAATTCAAAGCCGCCATGGCCTATCTTTAAAAAAACCCTCAACCAATGCATGGGCTATGTGGGATTGCTCCCACAAAAATAAATACAAGTGCAAAGATAGGGGCTCGAACCTTGAACAATCAACCAAAATGATAGGAACATTACCATTGCGCACGGGGGTTTGAAGTAGTATAAAATGGGCTCCATTTTATTTATACCAGACAAAATTTTGAGTGTGTTATTACATGCAAAGGCAACATGCTATTTTGAGCATTACCATGCCAAATTGGAGGCCAATGGAGGTCTGATTTTGCATAACAAAGCATGGATAACACTGAGAAAGTTTTAAATTTTCATTATTGCTGTAATTTGCATTTGATCATGTGTTTTTTGTAACTATTTTAAATAATGGAATGGTTGTAATACGACCTAGGGATGTAGGCTTTTGTTTGTCAAACCTTGTAAACACATCAGTGTTATCTATTTTCTATTTTTCTTGTGGTTGCAATTCTTTATGCAGATATTGATCATTTTACAATCACAACAAGAAGTGATTTTTGATTATTTAACAGATTAATTGAATCCTTTTTAAATGCGAGCTTTTAACAGAATGTGTATTACATTGTGATTCAGTTGATGAACCAACTTGGGTCATATTTAATTAAGTTTTTGATTTATTATTAAGCTGAGAATTAATCCATTTTCATTTTCGAGTACGATCGATCGAAGACAAATCGGTTCAAACTCTCGATTACGGTATTAAATGATATGTTTAATGGATTTTTAAAATGACTTATTTGAAATCCGTATTTTTAAAGTTAGATGCACACAAGAATTTTTAAGTCAGTTCAAAGTGGCATTTTAATTTTCGGATCACTTGTATCAGAGCTGTGAGATACACCGAATAGCTCCTGATTGTGTGTGAAAACTCTTGGTTTCAATTTTCATTTTTTAGAATTTACAGACATTTTGGGGCGTACTTCTTTTGTGCAGTGCAATTGTGTGGAAGTAAAGTTGTGTTTGTAGGAATAGGGAAAATGTGGGAAAGTTATCTAAGCAAGAGAAGCTTGATGAGCTTGAAGCCATTAACCGTCAACTCCAGAAAGAAAATTTTTTCTTGAGAGCTAAGTTTTACTCCTTGGAAGAGGAGATTGAGTGGTTAAAATCTGAACCACAATCCTCTACAACCAAGAAAGAGGAGTATGTCAACGAGATGCTTGCAAAGAGCAAGAAGTTGATGGTATTTGTTAAAGAGTTGCAGGAAGAAATAAAGACCAAGGATGCCCTCTTGGAAAAGTTGCAACAAGGTGAATAGAAGAAGGAAATTCCTTCTAGATTAGATGTAGTAACTATGATAGAATTCTCTATAAGTTTTTCACATTTTAATTCTTCCTCTCATTTAGTTTCAGAAATTCCTTTGGGTGAATTTGAAAAACATACTAAGGGAATTGGGTCTAAGCTAATGTGTAAAATGGGATTTAACGAAAGAGGCCTTGGTAAATGATGATCCAATCGTGAATGATGAGGATGACACTAAAGGAAGTGAGATCGATGTGGAGGATGAAAAGGAAGTTCATATATTGAGAAGGATGGTGGGGGAGGATTTGTTGATAGCCCGATCCTTGACAATATCAAAATCATATTAAACATTGAAGAACACAGGGGCATTGCGGCTGAATCTATTTCAAAAGACAAGATAATTATGGAAAATGCTATGTGTTTGGCGTCTTTCCATAAGAGATCCGGGAAAAACATTCGTGTGATCCTAACAAGCTCAAAGTATTTGATATCTGCAAAGGTTTGAGATATCAAGATTACATCTTTGAAACCTTCAGTTTTAAATCATGACGAACTTATTGATCACACATTAGAGGAAGAGGGGTCGAATAAGATGCAATCAAGGAAATCAAGAAAAACTCTTTTTCTCAGGGTTGAGTACCCTCTCGTTTACGACTGTCGTGTCATGCCTCTCTTGTTTTCTCTCTATAGGACTTTCGTTGTGATTTTTTATATTTTTCTTATCGCAAAGAAGCTGTGCTTTGGTGCATTTTCTTGTGCCTTAACTGATTTATCTGGGTTTTGAACCTTTTTGTAATTCTCATGAGAAGGATCCTAGTCAAAATACCTTTTACCTTTAATTAAAAAAAACTGAACGTCGGTGTAAATGTAGTGGGGCATGTTAGAATTACTATCAAACATTTCTCGTTGAATCCTACCCACACATTTCTCCTCCTTCCGTTGTAGAAAGGTGGGTTTCCAACTGAGATTTGTTCAATGTTTTGGCGATGCAACCATCATGCCCAAGAGGTGAGATGGTCGGAGTCAAATTGAGGCCAAAACAGGGAAGGTATAAGCTCACAATGAGCTCAATGCTAGATCTATAATGCATTTGTGGAACCATTGAAAGGACTGATTTAAATTGCAATAGGGAGTCAAGTAGAGGGTTTTGTGAAGAGGTCACCATCCAACGCCGATTGAGAAGAGATCACATGTCTCATTTGAGATAAGGAAAATTGTTTCTAATGAGAGGGTCATGTATAGAGGAGATTGTGGCTAGTAAAATTAAGGCTTCAATGCTACATATACCGAACATAATCTAACTTTCTTTAGAGTTGACACATCTTCCATATTTTTGATGTTTATTGTTTTTCCTTTGTTGGGAACCACCGTAGGGTTTTCCTCAATATCAAGATATTTCTTACTCACAATCCAATAGATTTGGCTAAATAACAGGAAATAACATACATAATTCTGAAATAATGTGTCTAGTCTTACTGTTGCAAAACATGTATTCCAATTCGTGCAACATAAGTTTTATGTATATCAAGTGTCATGAAAATCTAACAGATACATGACAGAAGTTGAAGGGAAACCCCTTGTTATGTCAAGGTTACAAGAAAATGTTCAGGATATTGCATGTTATGATAATGCCAAATATTGAGGTCATTCATATCAATTTTATTTCCCTAACAACTCATTGATGTGAGGGAGGTCACCAAAAAAGTAAATTATATTTAAAGGCAAAATTTATCCTTGAAAATACTTATTATGTCTGAATACAACACACCAACATAATATTGTGGCAACATTTGTAAAAATAGAAAGTTGACAGCTTTTAGTGTTTGAATTTCCCAAAATATGATAGTGTTCATCTTTAGTTCTATTAACCTTTGGCTTATCTATAGACATGCTTACAAGAAATTCAAAAATTTAATAAAGTAATTTTAAAATCAGAGTTAGATTGATAATTAGCGGAACTTATATATATTATCCTCAATTGTACATAAAATAAAATTGTACTGCTATTTCAAATAACTACGGCCCAAATGTTCACTAAAAATGAGGATGTCAAATGGATGATGGAATAATACAATTTTATGTATCACTTGCTATACCGGTAAAGTTAAAAGTAGTGAATAATGTTATCCTCTTATATATTAAAGTTCCACAAAACCTTAATTTGCTGCTCCTTTCAATCCAATCCCTCTCTTCTAAAAGAATTGACCTTTTCAATTATTGTCATACCACAGTACATTTCATTATTCCCGAATTTATAAGGAAAGCACACATTTCTTCACTCTCGTTTGTTAGCCTCTGTTCAAACACTTCTACTACCAAATCTTTTGAGAAATTGAATGGAGAAGAAAGCAGCTTACGCTCACAAGAAGAGAACTCGTTCATATCAAATGAACTTTTTGAATGTATTAATTTAATTTTGTACATGAGAATGCGGAAATTGTTGGTCGATTAAATTGGACATAGAAATGGGAGAACTGTGTCCATTGATTTCCACGTAGGCGGATGCAAATTCCACAACATTAGTCGTCGTAGCAAATTCGTTATCAGTATCACTGTTTATAATCATTAACCCGTCCACATATGTCTATACCATTACTCTGCATTTTAACTGGGGCCTTTTGCTATTATAAAGAAGACAGTTTCCGATGAATGGCGATCTTCTTGACAGCTAAAAGGAGCACTGAATCCGCTCTTTTACAGCTTCTTAATCAATTACCTAAGTGTTCCAGTAGTTCTTGATTTTGTTCTCTGTTTGATCAGGCAGTCGTACTATAATTAATCACCATCTATACATACCACAGTATCAACATTTACAATTTCAAGGTTGCATACATTATTATTAGTCAATCTAAGCTTATTTATGTTAGTACATATTGCCATGAAGTTTCTGTATTTGAATAATGACCTCCTCTTCATAAGAAAAATATTTCCCCATTTAATGTCAGGACGAAGGTAGTTCAACCATTGTGGTCTCCAACTCTTCGCGCACCGATTTAGCCCTGAATAACAGTTTTGACCTTCTAACAAGAGCTAGTGTTATTGAATAACTTAAAAGAGTTGTTGTTCCTGTATTATTTTATCTGAAATTGAAAAACTTCCCCTTCTTTTTGCGGAAGAGATCTCCATCCACCATCTCCATGGATTGTGATGTATTCGCTCAAAATAAAATCTACATCCTCTGTGAATGCATTCTCAACATTTGTTGATTCCATGGCTGGTGTCTCTATGAAAGATGTAGATTCTTGTTCTGTAAATTCTTTGCTATCCTCTATGGAAAAACTCTAAGATGACAGATTATCCATGGGTGTAGATGCTGACACAAAGTAATTGAAATAACGAACGAACAGGGCTGGCAGAAATGGCCAGAGGTGGCCACAACTGCAGCGTACGATAGGCACCGCGAGCATAGAGCATGACACACATGCATGGAAAGGGGAAGCAGGAGGCGGATGACAAGCACGTAATTATAGCTTTCATATTTGTTTAAAGACCTAAGTGAATGGTAGCCACGCCTCCCACGTAATTATAGGTTTCATATTTGTTTAACTATATTTGTTTAACAAGTTATTATTGTTTCTACTTTCCAACCAACCAATGATTATTATTTTCATAAAATAAATATATTACTTTAGATATTATGAAGCATTAATAAATATACACATTTTTAAAAAAATTAATTGTAAAAAATAATTCATCTTTAATTTGATTGACCTATAACTTTACATGTTATTACAACCTTCGGCAATTTCAAGAAAAACATGATGTGATTACATTAAATATAACTAACAATCACACGCGAGCAATGCAATGTTATCACCGAAAGGTAAGTGGGCGAGAGATTGGTTAGAGGGGGAATGGATAACAAGAGAAAAGGAATATAAATTTTGGTGGAGGAATAAGAGCGGAAAGGGGAGTACATTCGGATTATTAGTTTTAATTAGGAGGGATGGAATTATAAGGGAAAGGGGGAGGGGAGGGGGAAAAACCAAATGGAGGAAAAAAGGAAAAAGAAAGCGAGGAAGGAGGGGCAATGGAAAGACACAAAAAGGGAAGTAAAAGTCGATTGCATGTGTGGGTGAAAGGTGAGAGGATTGTATGGGGGTATTTTATTTTATTTAGTAGCATATAAAAGAAAAGCAATATTTTATGTACCATCTAAAGGTATAGTCTATCAAAAGCATAAAATGTATTGACAATATATAAGAAGGAAATGTAGATATAACATTCATAAAAGCTCCAACGTGGAACCAATATCATGCAATTGTATCTGTCAGGAGAGAGTTCAAAGTCAAGCCTCTTCTTTCTTCCTAACTTGAAGAAGGGGCATTTGGCCATTCTATGGAAGTGTTCAAAAGAGAAAGGGGGAGAGATGCACAGATTTGCCAATAATGACACTCTAGAGATGACAGTGAATGTAAGTCCTTGTCTTTCTATATCAACAATATCAACAGTTTCTTGTTGTAGAGTAAGACCTTGGGCTTTGTGGATGGTTAAAGCCCATGCCATCTTGATTGGTAGCTGCCTACGATTTCCTCTAGAAATTGGAGGAATTGGAACATGGGATGGATTATGGGAACCCAACATGGGCCAATGTATTTGTCGAAGTTAATGACAACAAATAAAGGCAATTCAGGAGGTGCAGAGGAACTGTCATAGACTATGTCAACAATTTTTCCAGTCGAACCATTTACAAGGCCCGCCTCAACCCATAGGTTGGTTGTAAGCATAACACTTTGGTTTTTTCAGAGAAGAACTTTGAACTCAAGTTTTTCATCATCTGCTGAAGGTAAGGTTCCTCCCCGCCTATTTGCGTAATGCACTCGAGCTATTGGAGCATTAACAGATTTCAACATATGCAGATTGTGGTGGTCAACCGGATGTTTTTGGAGAACAGATGATAAGGCAGTCATGGAAAGATGTAATTTCTTGTTGTGTAAGCTTGGATTTTTTTCTTGACATGAGGATTTCCCAGTCTTGCAAATCGGTTTTCCGTTGCCTACATTTAGGAGCAATATTTGAAAAGAAATTTGGTCTGAGGAGGATCCTTGTTGGTGAAAAATTGTGTCCAAGGTGATTGAAATAGTAAAACCCTTCCATAAAAAATTGTGCAACGGGATCTAGTACAGGAAGAGCAAGCACAGACAAATAACTCAGAGGAGAAAAATAAATAAGAACTCAATAATTAGGAATAGAGAAAATAGATTAATCTCTGATATTCTCACCATCCAGGAGAATCATTTAAATAGGAATAATAGGTAGTTTGACATTCCTAGATAATAGGAATGTCAAGCTAAACTAGGAGATAACTAATTCCATACAAGGAGTTGGAGATAATATCTCAACAATGAGTGTACGGGAGTTAGAAAAAACTCTCCTAATTAAACAAAATAAAATTGCTTGCTCTACATGAGCTTATTCGGTGTAATTTAATAGATTTACACTAACATTCCAAAGGGTTGCACAAGAGGAATGACTTGCATATAGAGGAATGTTTAAGACTGGAGGAAGCTAGCCTATGTCACCCACAAAACAATTGACTTTCCACCAAAGGGCGAGGTATTTGCGTGTAGGAAAGCCTCTCGTAATCGAAAGTATATTTTGGTCAGAATTTGTCGCCCAATGAAATTCATTTCATCAATAAGAACATAGTTAATATGCTTGAGTGACTCCTACAAAGAGGATAGAGAGTGAACTTCTAATGGCTTGAGCTCCTTTATAAGTATGCAAAGGGAGGCATGTATGGTCAATGCGGAAATGTTAAATGCAGCAACATCGGTAGGCACAAGTAAAAGAAAAGGAAATTTCTCGACATGTGCCACTTTGAAAAAAGTGGTTCGTATTGCATTAATGAAAATGAATTTCCTGTTCTTGCAGTTCCCTGAATTATTAATTTCAAAGGAGGAAGTTCTGTTCTATGCAAGAAGTGATGGAAAATGGTATCATATGCTAGGTTTTCCCACTTGAGAAGCTTTACGTAGTGCTCCACACAAAATTTAAAATAAAATAATAAAGGATTTATTGCTATGTGTGTGATTTGAGTTCGAGATGATGCATTGGAGTGAGGAAGGAGATGGGTCTTTAAGTGGCATTGGTCCTTGTGGGGACTTCTAAATTTAATTTTTGATTTATTTACTTCCAACCTCCGAAACGTACCTTATTCACTCTTGGCGCACTTGTCTTATTCCTTCCAACATTGGATTCCTTTGTGAGATTTTTTTATCGACAAGTGGGTGCGTAAGGATGCTAATAACATGTTTCTTTTATTGTTTTAATTATGCCATACTTTGGCTCATGAGAAGTGGGTAGGAAATACAAAAAATAGGAAGTCCGACTACGTGAATGCATTGGGGAGGAGTTGCAGGCTGGAGTGGTGGGAAAAGGTGTTGAGAGTTCCAAGAAATTTTAGTCACAGGTGTAAATGCTTCCTTGTCCTTGCCGCATACTCCTGTTTGTACCAAGAATTTGAGCTATTGAACAAAGAATGGACACCCATCAAAGCAATTTTGATTTGTCTGGTGTAGTTATTCCAAGAGCCCTGGTTTGCAGAATGCAAAACATGAAAGCATGCACTTGACATGTGAACTGTTCAACTATACGCCCTAGAAAAATGTGGCCTCATCAACTGCAATAGCTACTGGATATACACAGAATGGGTTTTTTGAAAAAGCTCAGAAACTTTCATGCCAATGCACTCGTCGGTGTAGGGTCTCCTACCATTGCCACATTCTCCGAGCCTGTGTCAAAAAAATCATAATAATAAGAGATATTTGGAGCATGGTTTAATCTTCTAGCTCAACGTACAGGTAAGAGGAAGCATGTCTGACTAGTAGTAAGTGCCTGGTAGTCATTAGCACAAACATGGAGATGCATACGCAAGGCAAGTCTGTTTTTTATCAAAATGCATCAAGATATGTTGTTTAATGGAACACGCCCTGACCATGTAAGATTCATTCTTTTTACTCTTTCCAAGCGCACAAGTTTAGTGGAAAAGGGAATAAATACTTCAATGGCATAAGCGCTGGTTTTAACATGCCACCTAGAACTGAATTCATATGCCTGTTTGGTCGACCTTCTTTGTTGTGCTGGCTATTTTGAGGAAACTCTAAAATTTACCATCAACTCACTAATTAAACCTGTGGTGGTTGTGTGGACGTGTTTGGTTGGTACCCCTGTAGAGTGCATAATAATATGGGGTGCAATAAATTTCAACAACTCTTCTTTTGAGGTGGATCATCAAAATGCTACAACTTATGTCTTCTGTCAAACATCTATATTTAAGGAGAACAGTCAATCAAAGGATTCCTTTTATTGAAATAAATGTGTAAGGAAAGTTGTAAATTCAGAGGAAATGGGATCCACAAATAGGTGGGTATGGAAAGAAGTAATCTTTATCTAGAGATTTTAAAGCTCCATAATTCATAGAAGTGTACGGAGCGTTAAAAACAAAATGGAGGAATTTTGAAACTTCTAAGGAAATGCAAGTGAAAAATGTGTTTCCAGGCTCCATAAAACTTTGCCAACATTCTCCCAGCTCGTGTTCAATATGGAGCCTTGAGCAGGCCCTAGAAAATCGTCAAAACATAATGGGAAACTTATTCTGTTTGAAAATTTCAAGTGATTGGGAAGTTTGTGTGTCGTTGTGGAGGTTAGAACAATGCTCGTGAACTATTTGATGAAATGCCCAAGTGAGATGCTTTGAACCAAATCCTGCGGGTTTGATTGGCTTCACCCCTCTAGGCATGGTTCATCTCTCTTTATCATTCATAATTATTGTACTTCAGTTTTTCTTTTGCAACAAAATATAATTTTAAAAGCTTAGGATTATCATAAATTTAATTATTTTATAATAACTTGTTGCAAAGCAATAAAATGTCGTATCGTAACTCACACAATCAAAATAGCCATTTTGTAGTCAACCATGAACTTCAACCTCTTTTGAGGTGATTCAGAAAACTGCCTGACCAAACTAGATCACTACAATATTGTTTTATCGACAAGTTGAAGTTGACTTCTGGTAAATCATTGACCATCTCTGGTTTAAATAGATAAATAGCAATTTTGGAGACTTGCAAGGCAACCTTCGTAACTCTGAAAAGGGGATGTTAAGCTTCCATCATGTACCTTATCATGTGAGGAGTCACTTTAATCCTTGAATCAACCTCGAATGATCGTATGTGATATTTTTGACGCCCTTATAGGAGCCTTGTTACACTAGTTTTGCAGCGGTAGGAAGCTGCTAAATCTAAAAAGTTGGCTTTCATTTTGAACCTCCATTTGAAACCTGGATAGAGAAATTATTATCCACCTTTACAAACCCTATTACTTTTACTAGACAATTACAGAGAGATTCGGTTCAAAAAATCACATTCTAGGTTAGTGTGGTAGAGGTATTTTGTAGGCCTCCGGTCGCGGTTTGTGAGGTGAAACTGAGCAATTACGACTTGTCACTCCAAAAAACTTGTCACCGTTTGAAAATTATTTTCTAGTTCTCAATCCCGTCGATTCTAATGAATTATCCTTATATAGGGGAACTTGTAGGAAGTTCCTCGTTGCGTGTTCATCCATCGAATGTCAGTTTTGGATGTGGTTTTTTGAGCGCTCGAGATCACTTTTGATCATTAACAACTAGCTCATTTTTCACCGACGACCCCGGAAAACTAGCCGCTAATCGTAATCTTTTGCCGATTATGAATTCTATCAGTTCCTATGAACTCTAGGTATATAATTGGGCACGTATAAATTTAACCGTGGTGTGTTTGCTCATCAGAAGACAATGTTTGAATGTGATTCCTTAGCCTCTGAGCCTAATTTGAACGTTTTTGTAGCTAGCAGGAAAATGGAAAAAGAAAGTTGTAGGACCCTGTCAGTTGTTAAACCACCGTGAAACTTTTGACACATGTAAATAACTATTTTTAAACCATATAGTGCAACTAGTTGTGTGAAATAGAACTTTTGACAAAATGGTGTTTCTCTCTCTCCTTTCTCTTTCTCTCTCCTTGGTTATAATATGAAGTGAGATGAAATGAAATGAATTCATGTTTCTAAACTTTTTCTTTCGAATGCAAATTGTAATTATTATTCTATGTAAATGGGGAAACTGAAAAATGTTAATTGTGCTAGATTAGGGTGGATGCCATGCTAGCGATTTATCATTGATTTAATACTCACATGGTTTTGCAGGATGAAAGAAAGATGGCGAAAAGGCAATGTGTAATTCATTATTTATTATTGTAATTTTTATAGGTCATTGTAAAATGAATATATGTATAATGTAGTCTCATGCTATAGAAATGTTATATTTGAAATTTTCTAATATGTATGGGATGCTATTTTTAGGGATATCTTAGGAAATGTGCATTTAATCACAAGTTCAATTTGATTCATAGTTGCGTATGGTAAAAGGGTTTGATATATATATATATATATATATATATATATATATATATATATATATAGTAAATGAATTTGAAGTTAATATATTGTAGTGAATTTTCAGTGTTCAATAAATGATTAATTAATTACTGTGTTGTATTCTTACCTTATAAATGTAATAAAGAGATTTAATCAAACAAATCAACCCTAGTATAAGATCTGTGCATAACATGTCTTCATGTGTGATCCTTTTTACCATAGAAGAGATTGAAACTGTAGAATGAACTTAAACTTTACACTCGATGGAACCTCCTAGTTTAGGTAAATAAGAGCCCAAGAATGGGTTTATCATCTTAGTCGGTATGTTTAGTGACATCATCATAAACTTGATAGATAGGAGCGACACAGTCAAACTTTATCTGGAGTAAGTAGAGCTAACTCTTCCTTCGTATCCTAGTGGACTACCTTGTCTTCCAGAGATAGATTTAGAATTAAATTTCTTCATCGAATGAATTACTTGTGGGATCCAGATGACATCATGGAGCTAGTGAAATAGTTGTACTATAACTTAAAATTTTGTTAATGAACTCTTTAGATCCTCTTAGTTAAATTTCTTATCTTTGGCTAGTGACAATATAGTGCCTTGATCTTTTACGGAGGGTTTATAGGGTAAATATGTTTTTAAACCTTAATCTAATCTATAATAGGGCATAAAGCCCTGAGTGAAAATTGGAATTAAACTAAACCTTAGTTGATTAAGAGGTTAAATTGTGGGTAGAAAAAGGTAACTCCATACAAAAGAAATTGATTTGAAACATGTTGACTTTAGAGAATCTAAGAAACCGGAAATTTGGTTATGTAATCCCTTACTATGGCAATTTATGACAATAAGAATAAAATAAATTTCACTTGTGAAATCATGAAAGGAAGAACCTTGGGATCTTACCTTGAACACAAATCACGATGGTTTATGTGTAGTGTTTAATACTTCCAATCATGCACTTATTCAAGATGTTAGACAAGTACTTATGTAACTCTTTTGGTATAAAGTGATGCCAATAATGAGGCCAAAGGGCCACATAAGAGTAAAGCATATAAGAGTAAAAATGAGATTTGGGGTCAGGAACAATGTCACTCTTGGAGTCCTTATAACTCAATTAAACATTTTCATGTGTTACAAAGAATAAGAGTTTCCCCTTGGTGAGATAAAACTTCGAGTAGAACAAAATATATATATATATATATATATATATATATATATATATATATATATATATATATATATATATATATATATATATATATATATATATATATATATATATATATATATATATAATCTAAATACAATTTCTTGTTGTGGGAATGTTGAATCGGAAATAAAGATACCGTGATTGAATAATGTTTATGGGAAAAGGTATCTTGAATCTAAACCACCCCCCCTTAAATCCTAATATTGCTTTCTGGACATCAAGTCAAATGCACTTGAGTTGCATGGGTAAAATGTATACATTGAATAAATGTTTGAGAAGCATATTATTAACATAAGAACAAGATAATTAAGTACTTTATATGTAATTTGAATTATGCCAAATAAGTATGTAAGTTATGGAAATTTATGTAAAGAATAAAAATCCAACTTAAAACGGTCGAATTGTAATTTAAATATGGAATGAACTTAAGAATCTATAGGTGGAAAAAGGAGAAAATTATCCTTGCACAATATTGTTCTTGAAATGATAATCGTAACTAAGATTCAATTAAGAAAATGATGTGTTGTGGGTTTGTCAATCCTTGAGTCCTTTTCTTGTGGTTGGGTCTTTGCTAGTATTCATTCATTGGGAAAATTGTGGCATCAACATGTCTACAATGTTGTCATGTGTCTATGTGAGTTGATGACTTATGTAAGTGTGTTATACATTGTTGATTTTGTCTTCTTGGAGCCCGTATGTTTTTGTGTAGTCAACAATGTAACTCAAAAAAAATTATCCTGGTATTTTATTGTTATATTTCATTGTATAAAATGTGGGCATTACATTTGGTATCAGAGTGGAGGTTCATGCTCTTGAACCTTTGGGGCAGATTGGAGTTGTGATGGTGTTGCATGATGGTGGTGGATATTGGAAGAGTAATGTGATATAAGTGTGATGTGAACTATGTCGTAATTGTGATATTTTGAATGCACATGTTGTGTATGTCACTTAGTGCGTATTTGTTATCATGTTGATGTGCTTGTGATGAGATTATTCTCTCTCCTTTTCATATATTCTATGAAGAGTCCATGTGTGATGTACCACCTTATTGTGTGTGAAAATGAATGTTATTATGGATTATGGAGTATTGGAGCATTTTTGCATTATGTGATATGAAGGTGTATTGATGTATTACATGAAAAATTGTTGTAAAGTGAGTTAGATTTTATTGTGATGTCATCACCGTATGTGATGAGTTGTGTGCATCATCATGTTGTATTGCAATTGACTATATGTTGTAAGGTTAGATGTTGTGTTCCTCATACGTATAATTCATGAAAAAAGTGATGGTTCATGTCGTGATGTAGTTATATGATCTGTTGTGGACCCTACACTAATCGACCCTAAGGGAAATCGGTAAACGATGTATGTTTGGAGTGAGAAAATGTGTACCATTGACTAGTCACTCGATCCGAGTACAAGATAGGAAGTGGAGCCTTACATAGGTTGAAAACCCACTTTTGTTCATTTGGTATGTGTGGCACTTGCTCAACGGGTGTCATGCATATTGTGTTTCGCGAACACCTCAGGCTTAGTAGATGGTGACTTGTACTCTTTTCTCTCTCCTAATATGGTTGTCGTATGGATTCAACCTATGTGATTTTGACTATGTTGGGCCTTGTCAAAGTGGCGGCAAGATGATTCAGATAGAGATGATGATAGTTGTATTATTTGATATGTTATTTTACGAGCTGAGGCTTGATGTTTCGAGTGCTAGCAACTTGTTAAGTACCCCCTGGTGGCCATATAAGGCCACATAGTTATTGTAATGTGTTATTTCTATACATGTATTTTATTCGTAAGTTGAAAATTTTCCCTTTTCTTGCTAGAACCAACAATTTTCTTGATTGACATGTTCTTATATTTTGGGAATTTATTTGGTTGATGTACTAACATGCATATTTTTGCACTAACTATGGTTATTTGGCCATTTGTTTTGCTTATATTTAAATTTTCCTTTTTAAGTTTAAAATTTTTTATAGCCTAGCCGAAGGCTTGGGATTGTTGCCACTTGGCATTTGAAATGGATTTTTATGTTGGTTCTAATGTCGTAATGTGTTTGAATAGGGTCATGGGATTCACCATGGAGTGGTGGGAACTATGGACCCGCTTCGTTGTATGGGGTACGCCCCAAGGAGTTACAGATAACTAGTGGGTTGTTGAACCATGAGTTATTATGTCACTTGGGTTAGAGGTTTCAGACTCTATGCGCCTAGGGCCATAAGGTGACCGACCTCTTTTGGGGAGCGAAAAGGAAAATTTATTTATTTTTATTACTTGAGGGAGGCATAAAAGACTTGAGGGAGGCATAAGAGATTTGAGGGAGGCATAAGAGACTTGAGGGAGGCATAATAGATTTGTGTGGGTGTGATTGATGCTTTGGGAGGTATATGGAGTTGTCCTGTGATTCTTGGGAGGTATATGTATTTGTTTTGTGATGCTTGGGAAGTATATGGAGTTGCTTTGTGATGCATTGGGAGATATGTGGATTTCCTTTTGTGATGATTTGGGAGATATATGGATATTTTTGCGTGATGTTTTGTGATGTGTGGAGTTGGTGTTATGAGTTATGTGTACTCTTGTGAGTCTTGTTAGACATTGTTATGTTTAAGGCTTGACGTTTCCTTGGGTTGATATATACTATTAGATCTTGTTTTGGAACTATGTGGGTATAGTCATGGTATTTGGGTCATGTGATACCAGTGGTATATGTATCAACATCATGATTCATTGTTTGTTAGTCACTTGTGTGTGTTGGATCTATGCCTGTGACATAATTGTTGGAAATTCTTGGTTATGTGGACTACGTGTTTGTCTTTCCATAGTGGAATTAGAGGTCTTGTGATGTGATACAATCATTAAAGTATGTAATGAGATGTCTTGTGGGTCATTTGTGATGTGTTGAGTTTTGTGTGACATCTTGATGTCAATTACTATTGAGCACCCACAAAAATAAATAAAGTGAAATCTTGAAACAATGAAATATTAAGAGCTTGAGAATAAGAAATAAAGTAAAGGAAAAAACTAACTAATTGATAAAGTAAAAGAGAACTACCAATCTTCACAAAACATTAAAATTAAAGATATTTCTAAATGGAATTTGTTTCCTTGTGGTCGAGTTATACCAACAAGTTGTTTTGTTAAACGACATGGGTCACTATTGAATTTCTTGCCTACCTACCCTTCAAGCTTCGGTATTGTGTCGCATCAAGGACGATGCTCTTATAAGGGGAGGGAGATGTAGTGCTCCACACAAAATTTAAAATAAAATAATAAAGAATTTATTGCTATGTGTGTGATCCGAGTTCGAGATGATGCGTTGGAGTGAGGAAAGAGATGGGTCTTTGAGTGGCGTTGGTCCTTGTGGGGACTTCTAAATTTAATTTTTAACTATTTACTTCCAACCACCGAAACTTACCTTATTCACTGCTGGGTGCACATGTCTTATTCCTTCCAGCATTGGATTCCTTTGTGAGATTTTTGTTTTATCTAACAAGTGGGTGCGTAAGGATGTTGACAACCTGTTTCTTTTATTTTTTTAATTATGCCATACCTTAGCTCACAAGAAGTGGGTAAGAAATACAAAAAAATAGGAAGTCCGGGCTGTGTGAATGCATTGGGGGAGGAGTTACAAGTTGGAGCGGTGGGAAAAGGTGTTGAGAGTTCTAAGAAATTTCATTCGCAGTGCAAATCCTTCCTTGTCCTTGCCGCATACTCCCTATCTATACCAAGAAGTTGAGCTATTGATCGAGAGAATGAACACCCATCAAAGTAATTTTGTTTTGACTGGTGTAGTTATTCCAAGAGCCCCGGTTTGTGGGAATGCAAAATGTGGAAGCATGCGCTTGGCATGTGAACTGTTCAACTATACACCTTAGAAAAATGTGACCTCATCAACTACAATGGCTCAATGGATATGCACGAGAATGGGGTTTTTGAAAAATCTCGAAACTTTCATGTTAATGCACTCATCGGTGTAGGGTCTCTGCCATTGCCACATTCTACCAACTTTGTGTCAACAAAATAATAATAATAATAAGAGATCTTTGGAGCATGGTTTAATCTTCTAGCTCAATGTACAGGTAAGAGGAAACATGTTTGACTAGTTAGAAGTGCCTAGTAGTCATGAATGCAAACATGGAGATGCATACGCAATGAAAGTCTATTGTTTAACAAAACACATCAAGATATGTGGTTTAATGGAACACACCTTAACCATGTAATATTCTTTCTTTTTACTTTGTGCAAGCCCGCAAGTTTAGTGGAAAAGGGCATAAATACTTCAATGGCATAAGCGCTGGTTTTAACATGCCACATAGAACTGAATTCATATGCCTGTTTGGTCGACCTTCTTTGTCTTTGGCTATTTTGAGGAAACTCTAAACTTTACCATCAACTCACTAATTAAACCTATGGTGGTTGTGTGGACGTGTTTGGTTGGTACCCCTGTAGAGCACATAATAATATGAGGTGTAATAAATTTCAAAAACTCTTCTTTTGAGGTGGATCATCAAAATGCTTTGCAACTTATGTCTTCTGTCAAACATCTATATTTAAGGAGAACAACAACAAAGGGATTCCATTTATTGAAATAAATGTGTAAAGGAAGTTGTAAATTCAGAGGAAATGGGATCCAAAAATAGGTGGGTATGGAAAGAAGTAATCTTTATCAGAGATTTTTAAGCTCCAAAATTCATAGAAGCGTACGGAGGCGTTAAAAACAAAACGGAGGACTTTTGAAACTTCTAAGGAAATGCAAGTGAAAAATGTGTTTTTGGGCTCCATAAAACTTTGCCAACATTCTGCCAGCTCATGTTAAGCATGGAGCCTTGAGCAGGCACTATTAAATCGTCAAAACATAATGGGAAACTTATTCTGTTTGAAAATTTCAAGTGATCGGGAAGTTTGTGTGTCGTCGTGGAGGTTAGATCAATGCTCGTGAACTGTTTGACAAAATGCCCAAGTAAGATGCTGAACTAAATCCTGTGGGTTTGACCAACTTCGCCCCTCCAGGCATGGTTCATCTCTCTTTATCTTTCATATTTCTGATATTTCAGTATTTCTTTTGCAACAAAATATAATTTTAAAAGCTTAGGATTATCATACATTTAATTGTTTTATAATAACTTTTTGCAAAACAATAAAATGTCGTATCGTAACTCACACAATCAAAATAACCATTTTGTAGTCAACCATGAACTTTAACCCTCATTTTGAGGTGATTTAGAAAACTACCTGACCAAACTAGATCACTACAATATTGTTTTATCGACAAGTTGAAGTTGACTTCTGGTAAATATGTTGACCATCTCCTGGTTTAAATAGATAAATTACAATTTTTGGAGACTCGCAAGGCAACCTTCGTAACTCTAAAGGGGATGTTAAGCTTCCATCATGTACCTTGTCATGTGAGGAGTCATTTTAATCCTTGAATTGACCTCGAATGATCGTATGTGATATTTTGATGCCCTTATAGGAGCCTTGTTACACTATTTTGCAGTGGTAGGAAGCTGCTAAATCTAAAAAGTTGGCTTTCATTTTGAACCGCCATTTGAAACCTGGATAGAGAAATTATTATCCACTTTGAAAACCCCTAGTATTTTTAGTAGACAATTACCTGAGAAATTCGGTTAGGAAAAATCACATTCTAGGTGAGTTTGGCAAAGGCATTTTGCAGACCTTTGGTCGTAGTTTGATGAGGTCAAACTGGACCAATTACGACTTGTCGCTCCAGAAAACTTGTTGTTGTTTGAAAATTATTTTCTAGTTCTTAGTCCCGTCGACTCTAATGAATTCTCCTTATATAGGGGAACTTGTAGGAAGTTCCTCGTTGCGCATTCATCCATCGAACATCAGTTTTGGACATGGTTTTCTGAGCCCTTGAGCTCACTTTTGATCATTAACAACTATCTCATTTTGACCGATGACCCCGAGAAAACTAGCCGCTAATCGTAAAGCATTTGTCAGTTCTGAATTTTGTCAGTTACTATGAACTCTAGGTATATAAATGGGCACGTAGAAATTTAACTGTGGTGTGTTTGCTCATCGAAGATAATGTTTGAAAGTGGTTTCTTAGCCTCTGAGCTTGATTTGAACATTTTTGTAGCTAGCAGAAAATGTAAAAAGAAAGTTGTAGGACCCCTGTCGGGTTGCCAAACCACCATGGAAACTTTTGACACATGTAAATAACTGTTTGAAAACTCTATAGTGCAACTGGTTGTGTGAAATAGAACTTTTGACAAAATGGTGTTTCTCTCTCTCTCTCTCTCTCCTTTCTCTTTCTCTCTCGTGGTTATAATATGAAGTGAGATGAAATGAAATGAATTCATGTTTCTAAACTTTTTATTTCGATTGAAAATTCTAATTATTATTCTATGTAAATGGGGAAAATGAAAACGTTAATTATGTTAGATTAGGGTGGATGTCATGCCAGTGATTTATCACTGATTTCATGCTCACATGGTTTTGCAAGATGCAAGAAAGATGGCAAAAAGGCGATGTGTAATTCATTATTTGTTATTGTAATTTTTATAGGTCATTGTAAAATGAATATATGTATAATGTAGTCTCATGCTACAGAAATGTTATATTTGAAATTTGTTAATATGTATGGGATGCTATTTTTAGGGATATCTTAGAAATGTGCATTTAATCACAGGTTCAATTTGATTCATGGTTGTGTATGGTAAAAGGGTTATATATATAGTAAATGAATTTGAAGTTAATATATTGTAGTGCATTTTCGTTGTTTGATAAATGATTAATTAATTACTGTGTTGTATTCTTACCTTGTAAATGTAATAAAGAGATTTAATTAAAACAATCAACCCTAGTATAAGATTTGTGCATAACATGTCTTCATGTGTGATCCTTTTTACCATAGAAGAGATTGAAACCATAGAATGAACTTAAACTTTACACTCGATGGAACCTCCTAGTTTAGGTAAATAAGAGCCCAAGAAGGGGTTATTGTCTTAGTCGGTATGTTTATTGATATCGTCATAAACTCTGACAGATAGGAGTGACACAATCAAACTTTATCTGGAGTAAGTAGAGCTAACTCTTCCTTTGTATCCTAGTGGACTACCTTGTCTTCCAAAGATAGATTTAGAATTAAATTTCTTCATCGAATGAATTTCTTGTGGGATCCAGATGACATCATGGAGCTAGTGAAATAGTTGTACTATCACTTAAAATTTTGTTAATGACCTCTTTAGATCCTCTCAGCTAAATGTCTTATCTTTGGCTAGTGACAATATAGTGCCTTGATCTTTTACGGAGGGTTTATAGGGTAAATATGTTTTTAAACCTTAATCTAATCTATAATAGGGCGTAAAGCCCTAAGTGAAAATTGGAACTAAACTAAACCTTAGTTGATTAAGAGGTTAACTTGTGGGTAGAAAACGTAACTCCGCACAAAAGAAATTGTTTTGAAACATGATGACTTTAGAGAATATAAGAAACCGGAAATTTGGTTATGTAATCCCTTACCATGCCCTTTTATGACAATAAGAATAAAATAAATTTCACTTGTGAAATCGTGAAAGGAAGAACCTTGGGATCTCACCTTGAACACAAATCACGATGGTTCATGTGTAGTTTATAATACTTCCAATCATGTACTTATTCAAGATGTTAGACAAGTACTTTCGTAACTCTTTTGGTATAAAGTGATGCCAATAATGAGGCCAAAGGGCCACGTAAGAGTAAAGCATATAAGAGTAAAAACAAGATTTGGGGTTAGGAATAATGCCACTCTTGGAGTCCTTATAACTCAATTAAACATTTTCATGTGTTACAAAGAATATAAGTTTCCCCTTGGTGAGATAAAACTTTGAGTAGAACACAATATATATATATATATATAATCTAAATATAATTTCTTGTTTTGGGAATGTTGAATCGGGAAATAAAGATACCGTGATCGAATAATGTCTACGGGAAAAGTATCTTGAATCTAAATCACCCCCATTAAATCCTAATATTACTTTCTCGGACATCAAGTCGATGCACTTGAGTTGCAGGATAAACTTAGACATGGAATAAATGTTTGAGATGCATATTATTAACATAAGAACAAGATAATTAAGTACTTTATATGCAATTTGAATTATTGCAAATAAGTATGTAAGTTATGGAAATTTCCGTAAAGGATAAAAAGCCAACTTACAACAATGAATCAGTAAATTAAATGTGGAATGAACTTAAGAATCTGCAGGTGGAAAGGGGAGAAAATTATCCTTGCACAATAATGTTCTTGGAATGATAATTGTAACTAAGATGCAATTAAAGAAATGATTTTTTGTGGGTTTACCAATCCTTGAGTCCTTTTCTTGTGGTTGGGTCATTGCTAATATTCATTCATTAGGAAAGTGTGGCATCGACATGTCTACAGTGTTGTCATGTGTCTATGTGAGTCGATGAATTATGTAAGTGTGTTATGCATTGTTGATTTTCTCTTCTTGGAGCCCATATGTTGTTGTGTAGTCAGCAATGTAAGTAAAAAAAAAAATTATCCTGGTATTTTATTGTTATATTTTTGTGTGTAAAATGTGGGCATTACACTTTCAATGGCAATTGCAGAGGACATGTCAAGATTATTCATAGATATATTGTTTCTCTAAAATCTATAAAACAAGAACTAGTTTCTTGCAAGTAAGGAGGAGTGGTGTTTGAATGCCAATTATGTTGCATATCAAAGTCACGATGGCCTAACAAATGTAGGCCTTGAAGTCCAATGGTTTGTACAAGGTGCAACTACGCAAGGAATTGTCATTCTTCTTGAAGATGCTCACTCTGCTTAGAGGGGTGCTCTGATTCTTCATCTGAGTGTGATAAATGCATGAAAGTGGAAACAAAACGAGAAGTATACCATGAACTATAAATTTTTTTTAGTAGGTTCCAATTAGAGACAACATCTTCTGTAGTGGCGCCAATGTTTGTGGAAATGACATAGAAGGGCTTGTATAGTAGAAGTTATGACCAACAAATTAGTTCAAAGGATGTTGAATCTAGGGCTGGTTCTTGGGAGAATTTAGGGTACATGCGGACAATTGTTGGGAGTGTTCTTTGTTTCCATTTATTGCAATCATTTACATCGGTTATAAGACCAATCTCTGGATATTTCAATGAGAGAAAGGGGTTCCATATCGGGAGGCATGGTCTTGTGGAATCAATGAATATTATTGTGTCCTCTAAATGTGACTCGATTCTGCAATTTTTCATAGGATTTTCTTTCCAACATTCAAGGAAATAAACGAATGGTTGCACAAACCAATGGCAGCTTTCTATAACATGTGTTAGGTTTATTGGTGGCTTATGTTGTGTTCTATGATGTTGTCGACAACATTTTCTAGAGTGTAACCCGTGTAGGGAAATCAGGTCAACATCTCACACGATTCTAGAAAGCATCGATGGTATGTTTCTAAATGTTACTCGGGTTTAGAAGCATATTTTGCAATGCAATTTATAACCGCATGGTAGGAGAGTACGGGTTGATACAATGTTGGCTCCCCAAATTGATAGCATAACATGGCTATGTATGTTGAGATTTCATCATTCCTTGTAGGAAGGTATTTTAATGTCCCATCACCATCAACAAGTAAGGTAGAAAAATGCTAGTCTCCCAAGGGGCATTGTAATGACATTGCAGACGGTTTCATTATTTTTCTGAGGAAAGTTTGTTCAGAGCATTTTGTGTGGCGCTACACTCTATTAAGAATCTCTTCAAGGTCAAAAGATGGGGAACATGAAATAATTTGAGATGTATCCATGAGGAAGGGGTCATCACTTATTGAGCGATGTATATATTCATGCCTTTTAGAAGATGGTCATGGATTCCAGGCGGAAACAAAAGAATCAAAGTATTTTTGGTGGCCTCCATAGTTGTAGTGTTTGTTGAATCGAGGGCATTAATGCAAGGAGAATTCTCAAGCCAAAGGAATCCGAGGATGTGAACGGAGCCTCTATGTTGCCATTCATACCTGATGGAAAGTTGACATGTTAAAAAATATTGTAAATGCAAAGTAAAAAAATATTCAACAAGGTTATGCAATCACTTGTACCAATAGTACTTTGCGCCAAGGTATTTCACCAATACTTCTTCTCGGAAAAATGTGAGTTTGTTGTGCAAGTATGTGGTCACTCGGTGTGGGTGGTGGACAATATTGTCAATTTTCCAGCATTGCACGGCTTCAGCAGGGGGAGTGTCGGGCATAACGCTATGCAAATCTGGCCATTTTGTGTCTGCAGAGCTTAAAGTGATGAAAAATGTTGGTGGCTCTAATTGATTGATTATGTTTGAAATCTCACCTATAATTTTTCCCAGAATGATCATGTTCCTCAGAGGTTTACACCAAAGCGCATCAAGCTACCGGGAGGTTTTTAGGGGCTCTCTGAAGCCCTATGTGGAGATCTTGGATAGTGAGATGAACACAAAAATCAATATTTTATTTCACGAAACTACAATGGTCGCCTCACTCTAGCGACATAAAATAAGATTGAGCATATAGTATGGGAAGCAAGGGTGTCTCCCAAAGTGATTGTTATGGTATCACAATAAATACGAAGCATATTCATGTAAAAGAACTTCATTTTTGGTTTCTTGGACATGGCTTGTCTTGCTGGAAATAAAGTCGGAAACACTATAGAGAACAAACCTTCTATGTTGTATTTGTTTATAGGGGAAACTCCAGTTTTAGGCCTTGTAGAGTTAAAGGGGCCATTCTTCCTGGATGAAGGATGTATTGTTGAATTTCCTCTTCTTGAGTACCTAAATTGAAGATGGAGGGAACAAAGGAAGAAGTTTGAGTGACTATCTCAGGCATGTCTGTAGAGTTTTCTTCAAAGATATCTACATGAGCTTCTTGAGTCTTGTGAGAGGTGAGTGCAACCCTATTTAAAAAGGGTGAGATATTTGTAGAGGAAGAAGGCAAGGACTCAAGAGCATTGTTATCGATCAACACGTCCTTATAGTATGGATTGTGTGCAATTTTGAATCTCAAAGCTTCCCAGACATGAGATCTGCTAACATAAAAGTCATATTTTGTAAGATTTGCTCTAGTTTTTTGCACGAGAATAACATCCAAATCTCCAAGCCTATGCGATAGGTAGTTTGTTATGCTTGAGATGTTTTTAGGGAAGCTTATTGTATGACCTTTGTATTTATGTTGACCTTCTCAAAATTGGATGACCTGCAAGATAAGATTCACACGAGCACTGAGCATTTCTTTGACCTGGGTTAACCGACTTAGCACCGCATGGCAGGCACCCGGATCCATATTATTCCAGGATGAGAACCAGTGGCAGTTTGTTTCAGATTTGCATCTGCTACATGCATAGAGGCCTGCAAGATTTGTTGTTTTCATTCTAGGGTAGTTTTTGAAGAAAATTGAGCATGTTTGGGTGTTTGACAACAAATCTATTCTTTTCTGAACATACGTTGAGCTTCTGAATATGAAACTAATGCGGAGGATTCCTAGGATGTAGGTGGAGGAAAGCAAACCATATTGCT
Source organism: Taxus wallichiana var. yunnanensis (assembly GCA_018340775.1). NCBI lineage: Eukaryota > Viridiplantae > Streptophyta > Pinopsida > Cupressales > Taxaceae > Taxus > Taxus wallichiana. The sequence goes on from CM031240.1 coordinate 240,071,882, forward strand.
GCAAACATCATCGAACACCTGAGAAGAGGGGGAGGAATGCACAACATACCACAAAGGAGATGGTTGAGGAGACAGGATTCTAGTAAAAGGGCATTCAACAAAGAGGGAGGGAATATATCAAATAGGGAATGCTAGAGAGGCGGGCTTGAAGTAGATGTTTCACAGGGTCGAAAATGCGGGGGAATGAAGTCTACACCCCAACTTGCGGAGAAGGAACAAATGAAAGAAAATAACCAATGTCCGCTCGTATGGGGCCATGAAATGTTATGTAGTTGTAGTTGTTGTAGATGAAAGGAGGCCTACATTGTCTGTAGAAGTAGACGGGCCAGAGAGACTGCAGTGAAGGACATTGTTTGCGTTGTTAATATGTTCTCTGTGGTGAGAATCACGTTCACGGCGGTGGGATCACTATTGAGGAGTCAACATGACTGCGGTTTTGAGAACGTGCACCCAATGGTAAGGGGTTAGGAGGATTTTTTATTTCCATTCGTGCTTGAAAGCCGAAGATATACAAAGAACAAGGAAACGATAATGCTTGTCTATAACATTGTTTGATCAGAGAAAACTATTAAATAGAAGGGAAAAGTGAAATAACAATAAAGTTACATTTGATAGTATTGGTGGAGAGTTTTAAAAAGATTACATGTTTCGTAGTTCGGATCTACTATAATAATCATAACACGAGCCATCAAAAGTTTCAGCAAATATTGATTTATAATGCAATTACTTTATATCAAGAAGATTTGTCGCAACAAAATGTCGAAATACAAATAACAATGACATAAAAACTCCTTTTATTATATTAATAGTATGTGGACCAAACGAAATACAAAAACTTTGTATGAAGGCCTAGTACTACTTTCCTACAATTTAAAGCTTTGGAGACCAGGGTTTTTCAACTTTTTTGGTAGAATTCAAAAAATGACACACTTCAACTTTTGTTTCCTCGATAAATTGTTTCTTTGAGGGAAAAGGGTGAAAAGGTATTTGTAATGACAACACTATCTAGGATAGTTTTAAAAAGATTGCATGTTTCGTAGTTCGATCCACTAAAATAGCCATAACATGAGCCGTTAAAAGTTTCAACAAATATCGATTTATAATGTAATTACTTTATATCAAGAAGATCGTTGCAACAAAATGTCAACATACAAAATAGAAATGACATAAAAACTCCTGTAAATATATTAATAGTATGTGGATGAAATACAAAAACTTTGTATGAAGGCCTAACACTACTTTCCTCAAGCAAAAGCTATGGAGAGGGGACTTTTCCAACTTTTTAGAATTCAGAATTACACACTTCAGTTATTTGTTTCCTCAATAAATTGTTTCTTTGAGGGAAAGGGTGAAAAGGTATTTATAGCCAACAATAACACCTGTTATTATTTCAATTAAGCACTTCATCATCAACGACAACAAGCGTGTGTCCTTTACAGAGAGACCCATGATTGCTTCAAAGCTAAATCGAAGCGGTTATCGAATGAATTCCCAATGGCATCCTTAATATTAATGTGAAGCATATACCTGTAGTCACATTGTGAAACTTCTACATTGCATTGAGAGAAAAACCACTTACCGGCCTCGTTATCGATTTACTATTTTCTTTCATTTCTTATCATCCTTTGAAAGCTGGCAAGCCATATAAAATAAGTTATCAATGAAATGTCTATCACCCCTAGTGTTACTCAGGCGCATTCATTTTTATCTGTATTTCCCATACGAGCTATTTCGAGAGAGTTTGGACACAACAACCAAATATTTTGGAGGTCCCATGATGTGTCTGTTATGGAAGATACATGATAAAGCGAGAATCGGCAGATCAATCCATTCAAGGAGAATAGAGGCCTCTGGAATTGAAGGATTAACAAAGCATTTTGTATAGAAAACAATGTCTATTGAGGAGCCATAGAAACTTATCACGCGACCATGCTTTATGGTAAGAATTGTAGGTTGAGGTGACAATAGAAGCTCCAAAATATCATGAGCCAACCTTCAATACAATCCCCCACACAACTAATGTAAACACTAAATCCAGATATGTCTTGTATTTGAATTGATCATTTTTTGTATCTATATAGTCACGCCTTCTAATAGTCGAGCACAACAACATCACATGAATAACAACAATCAAATCAATCAAAGAATCAACAGGAGGTTTGATATCTCCTTGATTGTCTTGAAATGAAAGTGATGTAGAGATATGTCACTTTTTGTCTCAATAGAAGGGGTGAAAGAGGAGGAGGGGAGAAAAAACATTTCTAGGGAGCTATTTAGATGATTAAAGTCAGATTTTTCATTCCCAATATTTTCATTGCTTATAATGTATACCTTTCTTGTTTCTACAATGGCATAAAATTTTTGGGCAGCCTCATTAAAACTTGTGACATGAATCTCCCCTCTTGCAATCGAACAAATTAAAACCAAAAACATTCCACAATCTTTAGCATTTCGATACTCTTTAAGATTTTTTTTGCACAGAGCTCTACCTTTAACATCCCAAAACTGCAAAGATGTGTTGAGGGAACTAATTGGGAAAAATGAAGAGCTTTTCTTGGTTGAGGCCTACGTTTGAATTAGATGCCATATGTGAAGCCAAATTGCTATCAAGAAATGTGCCCTCCTGAGAAATGTTTTGTTTACCATGAAGGATATGATTAGGCAAAGGAATAGGGGCTCTGATTTACTCATGAATGTGAGTGATTATATCGATTTACAAAATAATAATTGTCTTGCAAGAATCGAAAGAAGACAAGGTAAGAAAAAAGGCATTTAGGAAAATGCGAAACAAAATTGGGAATGAGGTACATATATTACAATTCTTGTTTCACCATTTTTCTTCTGGATTTAAGGATGCGGACTATGGAACCATGTTGCAAAGTTTTGTTGTGCACACTAACAACAAATTTCGAAGGCAATAAAGATGTTTGTAAATGTTCACCGTCTGATATGTCCACTTGGTGCATAACACCAAAGTGTTCAAGGTGGAGCTCAAAGGGTAGAAGTGCAATGGTTGTAAGCTTAGGGAGGGGGTCGAGTATCCTTTGATCAAGTGAACAATACCTCTACCGAAAGTGACATGTCCATCGGGAGGAAAATCGAAGCCGAAAGGATGTAAAAGGCATTTACAAATTTAAAAATTTTGAAAAGAAAGGGGAAAAAGAGGTCACTAATGCATGAAGGGAAGAGGTCAAGGCTTTTTGGGGATAAATTATCACTTTGAAGAACTAATTTTTCAAGGTTGCATTCAATCTTGTCCTTATCTTCGAGACGAGGGAAAAAAAGACATTAACATTTGAAATTAGGGTCTATTTTCTTTAAAATAGACTTGCAATATTTTATAACAAAAAAACACACACGAAGCATTCACGCAGGGTTAAAAGTGTACTACTTTTACGGGAAAAGAAATCCTATTGTGTAAATTTCGAGAAGCAAAAGCAACACTCCGATTAAATGTGGCTGTCTTTTAAAGGAACATTCAACTTTAGAATGTAAATCCACCTGCAAATCAAAATAAAAACTTGAAAAACATCTTATAACTAGAAAATGTCATTCTATTTAATCTTAGCCATATAGACTTAAGGGCCTTTCATTACAAGCAACCAAAAATTAAAAGGGTATAGAATGTAATATTTAGTTGTTCATATAGTGAGGCTAAGTCACAAGGCTCGAGTTTAAGTTCGTGTTCAAAAAGGATGAATTATAGTTCAAGTTCGTTAAGGGATAAATTTCGAGGAAAATACATCTTTAAATTCAAACAAATATTTTTCCTATCATTTTTTATTGTCTAAAAATGCATAAATGTCAAAAGGAAAGATTGGAGAGAGATTTTGTCATCCACTTTTAGTAGGTATATATATTGTAACACCCGCAAAAATGACGTTCTAAGAACACGCTACAACCCAACACTTAACCTAAAAATTACGACTAATTTTTTTGTTTAAGTTACAAAGAAGGTTACAAGGGTGCTTAACCTTTAGGGTTCATTAAATCGACTTACACTACTTAACTCAGCTTTACGATTGAAGAACCAGGTCTAGTTAAAAGGTTAACTTAATTTCATATTTATCTCCAAGGTCCATTAATCAATTATTCAATAGGAAGGTAACAAGGATTAATTTACTTAATTAGATATTCTCTTCTCTTCAAATAATGTTCAATCCTAACAAGGTTAACCTTATGTTAATTTATTAAATTCATTATCTTAATAGTTTAAAAGTCCTTTAATTAAATTCCTACAACATACTAAGGATTAATAAGGACATTACACCCCTAGGCAATTAAATGGCCCCACTCACCCATCTACACATACCTTTAGGGATTTTAAATTAAACATTTAAAATACATTTCTACCTAATAAAAGTAGGGTCAATCCTCCACCCTTAGATCAAATCCATCTTGGCCACTAGATCCTAGGGTTCCAAACTTAGCCCTAAAATCCTTATGAAATTCTATTAAAACCTTTTCTTATTCTATTCTTCTCATTTGGTCTATTTTTTGTTAAATTTATAGGTTGGAGAAGAGGAAGCCATGGAAGCACAAGAGGAAGAACCATGGAGGATTCTACATGGAGATCTAGTCTAGGCTTAGTTTAGTTTTAGTTTTATTAATGTAATCTATTTCATTCAAGGATTGGGAGGGATTTCCTCTACCAATCTGGTTTTTATTTCAAGTTATTTGTATATTGGGTTTTAAATTTGGGGCAAACCCTACCCCATTGTTATAAATGAAAAGGAATGTTTTAGATCCACCATTTGTATGTTTTTATCACTTATATCCATGGAAATTACTCATTGATTGCTTTCTGTAATTATAGGTTAAATTTTACAACTTAGAAATTGGTGCAAACTAGATAAATTTCACACACAGTGTGGATCCGCAGAGTTCTTTAATAAGTGATAGACCTGCCACCTAGAGTAGACCAGCAATCTGGACCGCCGCCTTGCTTGCCTAGGTGATAAACCACGACCCCCTCTACGGAGCGACGGTTTTGAGACCGCCACCTTAGCTTTGAGTGGTAGTTATAGGACCGCCGCTCTGCACAGGCAGCAGATCCTATTTAAAAAATAGAACCTTAATGCCGAGATTTTCTCAAAAACTAAAAGTTGCAAGATGTGCTAAAATACATTATGAATTTATTTTTATACACCTAAAGTCTCCAGTTTTGTGATTTCTCTCCACCTGTTCAATTCTTAGTTAAATCTACTCATATTTAAAAACTATCTAAACCAATGAAAACACATCTACTTACAAAATCATTCTATTATGTTCATCTAGTTTTCTTTCCATTTCAAGAGCAAGGTATTTAAATCTATTACTTTACATTGTCATTTTCTTGCTATATAAAAAAATCAACATTTCTAAATACAATATATTCAAACTTGTTCTCTTTTTCATTTCACTATAATATGCATACATTCAAAATAGCCACAATAACTTTATTTTCCATTCAAATTTATTATGCATAATAGTTCAACTTCTTACAACCTCTATTTTTCCTTCTCTTATACAATGCTACAATATTCACAATGAAGAAAACTTTCTTTTCCATTTCACAACTAATTCACACAAATCTTTCTTTCTCTTTTCAATATACAAATATTTGAATGTAAACTCTTCTCCACAAGATTATTACAAATTCATCCACTCAAGGTGGGAAATAACACAAGAATGTAAATAAAGGAAACTACAATAATACAAGTTCCTCCACTCTAAGTGGGAATACAATAAATTTCTTCACAAGGATAAGTTCTCAAGGTCTCCAACAACACTCCAAGCTCCACAACTCCAAGCAAGATAACTCTCTCAAGATTGTTTGATTCACAACAAAATGGGGGAGAGGCAATGCTCTCCACCCAACCAAGACATCCAATGAAGAGGAGAAGTCATCCTCTTCATTGGCCCCCGAGCCCCAACCACATCACAATGGAAGATGATTTCAACACATGGCAACAACAAGCTTCCAAAATACTTAACAAAAATAGTTTCACAATCCATTCCATCCATATTCAAACACAACAACAACACAAGTAAGAAAAATCAACAAAAAAATATAACAAGGCTTATCAAGAAAGCCAAAAGAGAAAGACCTATGGGGAGGCCACTTATGCCTCCCAATGGGAATGGGTGCCCACCTTAAAGCCTCCAATGCATATCTCAAATCCCCTACAAACTCTTATGCCTCCCTCAAGTACCCCTTATACCTCCATATACTCTTATGCCTCCCTCAATCTCTTATACCTCCCTCATAACAAGAACAAGAAGAAATGCAAGCATTCCTCATACAAGGTGGGGCACCCAACCCAAAATCCCTCCACAAGAAAGTAAAATCTTATGCCTCCCTACATGAAATCTCCCCATAGTCTCCTCCTACTCCAAACTTAGGCAATCTACCCATACCCAACAAACATTCCAAAGGAAAACAACACTCAACACAAACATATAAACACAAAATAAAAACATAATTTAAACAAAGGTGAAGCTCCTACCTCTCCATAGTAGAGCTTGTTCTAAGAATGAAATCTCTAAGCTCCTCAAAACCAATCAAGCATCCAAAAGCTCCAACAATCCAGAAGCTCTCCCCAAAATCCTCTAACTCTCTCCAAAAATACAAGAGCACAAAATAATGAAGTAA